>JADNRV010000130.1:0-155211 GCA_015499995.1 Flammula alnicola
TCAGCAGTTTGTTTGTTTGTAAGTAGCCAAATAGTTACCCGTGCCCAATTTGGGCCGCCATCAGCACACATCGTCCCGATCGGTACATATTTGGCATAGTTTGGATCAATAAATAAACAAACCGCTGAGGAACAACGCCAGTCGAAAAGCTCTATCGTTTTGAATATAGCTGTAAGCACCTCCATGTCGACTACGAGAGATGAGTATGTCGTCCTCAAATCGTCCATGACATACCCACCGTCGCCTCCTCTCTCGCGACACTCTAATGACTCTGATGATTCCTTACGCGCACTAGAGGTTTCCCAGGGACCTTCTACAGGTACCCATCGGGCTGGACGACGGTATGGTCTTCGCGTCACCGGTTTTCGATTCGCTTTTAATCTCCTCCCTAGTGGCCGGTCATATTCAATTTCAGGCTTTGATTTCCAACGTGATTTGGTAAGGGATTGAGAAAACTTTTGGAGAACGTCTACAAACGCGTTGTACTTTCCGTCGCAGCTACCTCTCAGCGCCAGTGTGACCGACCCGGGAAATCTTCACGGAGAAGGAGCTGAGAAGAATATTAGCTTAATAAATGGTAAGTTGCAACTTGGAGTCATTGAGGACCGATCATGATATAGTATCCATATAGGAATTGCTCTTATCGTAGGATTACAGGTGGGTGTTACCTTATTCTAGACGCAGTGGGACTAATAACTCCCAATCAAGATCGGCTCAGGCATCTTGTACGCTACTTTTCAGCAAATTTACTCACATAATTAACAAAGTGCATTTCCTACCAGTTCTTCTCCCGGAGTCGTCGTAGCTAACACGCATAGTGTGGGTGCCAGCCTATTAGTCTGGCTTGCATCTGGCCTGCTGGCATGGACAGGTGCCAGTAGCTTCGCGGAGCTGGGATCTGCGATACCGCAAAATGGAGGGGCTCAGGCTTATCTCTCGTATGCCTAC
The DNA here is from genome assembly GCA_015499995.1 of Flammula alnicola. NCBI lineage: Eukaryota > Fungi > Basidiomycota > Agaricomycetes > Agaricales > Strophariaceae > Flammula > Flammula alnicola. Next base: position 949 of record JADNRV010000130.1, read on the forward strand.
GGACCTTTGGTGTCTTACCTTTTTGCTTGGACTGCAATAATCGCCCTAAAGCCAGGTCTTTGTTCATTCGCTGCTTTTCTGAGATCAAAACTGACATCTTTTAGGCGGAAACGCGGTCATCAGCCTAATTTTTGCGGAATATCTCAACCGCATGTTGTGGCATACTACTCGTGAGGAAGTATCACCCGATGATATCCCTCAGTGGGCCATCAAACTTACTGCAATAGGAGCCGTGGTGATTGTGACGATTCTATGCGTAGCAGCGAAAAAATTGGGTACTCGGGTCGCAGTGGTTTTTACGACAGTAAAAGTGAGTTACCTTGTATTTCCATTCATGCGTATTCTTATTATGGTTACATCTAGGTCACTTCTCTTGTACGTCCAGCTATTCGTTAATATTTGCATCAGGCTCTTATACTGTTCAAGATTCTTGTAACTGTCCTAGGCATCGTTCAGCTTGCACGTGGAAAAGCCTCAGCCTCACTGAGAGAACCTTTGTTTGCTGGTTCAAGTACCAGTCCATCATCTTACTCATTAGCAGTCTATTCTGGCCTTTGGGCATTTGACGGCTGGGATCAAGCTAATTTCGTCGGAGGAGAAATTAGTCAACCGGAGAAAAATATACCTCGTGCTATTCATTCCAGTATGATCCTCGTCACAGTTCGTGTATTACGTCCGAGGAATTTCCTTGCTCTAATTTATTGGATAGCTATTATTTCTTTTAGCCAATGTTTCATATTTCGTTGTCCTGGATAAGGTACGTTGTTATGGTCTTATTATTAAAAGGTTGCTGATCAACCTCACAGAATATTGTGGGTTTAAGCAACACCGTTGCGATGGATTTTGGACGAGCCTTGTTTGGTCCAATCGGAGGCACTTTGTTTGCCTTTATGGTAGCTTTCTCATGTTTTGGTGCTCTAAACGGTTCATTCTTCCCTGTCCTCAATCAAGTCCGCAGCTGATCGTCCTTTCAGGATCTTTTTTTACTTCTTCTCGGCTCGTGTACGCAGCTGGTCGCGAACGTTACCTACCAGCTATCTTCGGGAGGCTTCACTCCACCCGTCAGACACCTTTGAATGCGGCTCTTCTGCAATCTGCCATTACGATTGCTTTTATCATGATTGGAAGTGGTTTTAGGTCTTTGATCAACTTCTCAGTCGTAGCATCTTGGGCCTTCTATTTCCTCACAGTAAATTTCTTCATTCTCACCTTATCCTCAAAATACTAAGCTTTCTCAAGGTATTGGGGCTCGTGATACTGCGAATCAAGGAACCGATGCTCGAAAGGTCTGGGGACCTCAGTAACTCTATCAACCTCCCGTTTCCTGACGCTCTTGCTCAGGCCTTATAAGACTTGGATTATCACACCCCTAACGTTCTGCGGAGTGCGTCCTCAACGTTTCTCCCTTAGTTTCGCTATCTAAATCATACATATTTAGGTTGCATTATTCCTTCTTTGCATGCCTATCATCGCCGCTCCTGCTGAGGCTATTGCCGTTCTAGGTATGAAGGAAGAGTGATTGCCAACCTACAAGAAGCTAACCCGTGTTGTCAGGTTTCGTCCTTGCCGGAATTCCTGTATATTACATGACTCAATCTACGGAAGACGAGGGACGCTCGCGCGTATCTCGTGAGTACATATAATTTATTTTGTTCTCTTCTCAATCATTTACCATCATTTCAGTCTGGTTCACAAGCATTGTCGAAAGGCTGCGGGGCCGTTCGCGAGCTGCTGATGGTTGGGAGGCTGTTGCTACAGATGCTGAAGAAACAGTCGAGTTGCATCAAGCTCAACGATAAAACCGACATAACCTCGTATGCGCTTACTGATATCATAGGCTTTCTTGCACACGTAATCCCTCCATGTTTTGGGAAGCACTGGAACTTGATTAGACTCACACATAATTTATGCATTTCAAGGGTTTTTTGACAATACACTCAAATTAAATGTCTGTTCCGTGAGGCTGTCACTTTCTCAGATCTCTCATCGCCCTGTGGCAAAATCCTTGCTCATAGTACGATCTGTCATCTCCGAAGGAAATCGCGCAGTATGTAATCTGTTTGTATTTGACGTGCACAGGCGTGCACACATTCTTGATAAGATCGAAGGCACTGCCACTTTTGGACATGTTTCCAAGGTGAAATTGCGAGGAATTGCGTTATAAAGCAAGCTCGGAGGTCATGGCAGACTGTTCACCGTTCGACTTCCATCTACAGCTAATGTGAGTGTCTTCTTACAACAGCGTTTGTATTGGTGTACTAACGGCACATCATTGTCTTCGCCAGCGTCAAGCCACAATGGTGGGATGCGTCCTTGTCTAATCTCGATCACAAATCGCTGACTTTCTGGAAACTGGACAGAGCGAACACACATACAAGTTTGATGTCAAGGTTAGACTACACGATTATTGTCATCGAATACATCTAACATATTCCGTTGTAGATGACATGTTCTGGCTGCTCCGGTGCCGTCACTCGCGTCTTGGAGAAGGCCAAAGCCGATGGTGGGCGTGTGCCAGTTATGCGAATCATCCTCTAATCATCCATCCCAGGCGTAACCTCGTACGATGTGAACCTCGAGACTCAAGAGGTGCTCGTTAAAGGCACTCTCCCTTACGACGATGTTCTCGCTAGGATCAAGAAGACGGGGAAAGAGGTACGCTTCAGCCGGATGTACTCGATTTCGAATCGCACTTACACAATGCAATAGGTTAGGTCCGGAACCACTCTAGTTTAAGAGGGATATACCTCCTAAATATTGATATCTGTATTGGACTGCGAATCGACTTTGTACTCTGCACGACGACTGCTCTTGAGTCTTAACTACTCAGCCACGCTAATCTTTAAATGTTCTGCCAGTGGGATGTGCCGTCAACTTGAGTATGAAGACTCACGACTGCCAGAAGCTCGAGCTGCTGCGAGTGAGATTCATAATGCCCGACCCCGAGGATACTTACTAACAGCATCATCCTGAATCACTGATAACTTATTAAGAGACGACTTATCAGAGCTTATCAGTCTATTTCAAGTTGTGCAATGACTTGACTTGTTGGGTAGCTCTCGATTAGGAAGGAGATCCAACAGTAACTAGTAACGATCAATAGAGAGTTTGCGCACAGCCACCGGAGTCCTTGCGCAAACTGGTGGCTGCACTACAAACGTAAATAGTGGGAACTCGCAGTAATTCGAGGCTGTAAGCTCACACAAGGATCCGATCGACCTGTTCTCACATGGAAAATTGACCGTATTGAATGTATCATACATGTATGCTTCACGCACAATTTTGATGTTTTGAAATTCTCAATTTTCCAAATTTGGAAATATCATAAGGAAAAAATCATAATTCTTTTTTTCTTTCAGGAAGAATACATGTAATATGTCCTTTGCCTCATTTACAATGCATGAAGTAAAGACTTGTTTTATGTGAAGATATAACGCGTTGTGGGTTTCTATTCACGAAGTCGAGCCACCGGTTTGCGCAAGCTGGAAACGGCCACCAGGTGGCTGACTAAGCCACTGGTGGCCGTGCGCAAACTCTCTAATATGAATCAAAGCTCAGACAAGCATCCGAGTTGAGTGGGCTCTTCGTCCTTCGCCGCATGGACTATTTCTCCAAATTCCTTAGGACAACCACTCAGCCACCTCCCAAAACCCAGGTTGATCATGCCCAAGAATTTCACAAGTCATGGAACTCTGTCAAGGTAAGTATGCCGACGACACACCTCTGTGCAATATGCATATCAACTGCCGATTGTAAACGAGTCGCTGACTTACAGCTCCTCACCCCATTCCGTAGGAAACCTTGATCATGCCTGATGAAAGGCAATTAACGAAAGGCATTGGCTCAACCGAGGTCCCAGCTCTCCTACGTTCCATGGTGGATTCTTTGGTTTGGGAGTCAACAAGAATAGAGGAGGGGTATGTTCTTAAACCTTGCCTAGCTTTGAATAACATGTTTGACTAAATTAAATTGGTGGTAGAGGCACTGGTGCTTGCCTGGAATATTTGTTGAAGAACGGTGGGTCGCAGGGCCCTTTGTTTTATATGCCTGGCATTCTGAATACTTGATGTCTTTATAGATGTCCTTGGAACTTTGGTCCGTCTGAGTGAGAATGATCGTCCTCCTGGTATCCAAGCGGAAGTGCTACGTGCAGTTTCGAATATGGTGGTGCTCCTGGACGAACAATTTCTCGTGCACTCTGCCGTGCACAAAGCTGTCCTCCGCCTCCTCCGCAACTGTGTCGGAGACGACTTGCAGGAACAACTTGATGGTCGGGGTAAACCAATGGGTGCAGCACGCGATGTCGTGCGTGCCCAACCGTCGGAGCACGAGGAAGATCGTATGTGGACATGGTTACTATAACCTGCTTTTTTTCTTGTCTTTGACATGCTCTATCCTTGTTTGCAGTGGTCAACTTGCTGTGCATCTTGTGTAGTCGTATTCGAACATATCGTGAACTTCTTATGATTTTTTTCCATGACAAGCATTGGTATAGGTCAGAGCCGCTGTTCTCAGTGGAAGAGGACGACGAAGAGGAAGAGGAGGAAGAGGAGGAGGAAGAGGAGGAAGAGGAGGAAGAGGAAGACCCGGATTCGACTCTGAAGGCTATCAAGATTCATCCGCCTGGTGAGCAAAGCACCGAACCGTCATCACCAACACCCTCACACAAGACCATCACCTCGAGCCAAACCCAATCACCAGCAGACAAGAAACCTGAATACGAATTCCTTCTCTTTAACTATCTCCTTCGCTTTGTCCACAGAGAGGGCCATATCGGCGAATTCGCCCGCGCTGGATTACTATTTCTCATGGACGTTGCGATGTCTCCTGGAGAGTCCGATAATGGAGCCGGAACAGAGAAAAATTCACCCGTAGCAGACCCAGTCAATGACGCGGCGCTGGCTTTGGCAGAATATATCCTCGATGGTGATTTCTCGGAGGTGTTGGGTGCTGGTCTGAGTGCTGTTTATTCCCTCTTACCCTCGAAATTGGGATTCTTCCGTCAAGCATCGTCATCCGGTCCTGACAACGCGATGACGATTGGCGGGCCTAGCCTGGCAGATGATGAAGAGAGGGAAAAGATTTTGTCCCTGCGCGAGAAAAACCGGGCGATGGGCGTGGAAGACGCCAGAAGCCCAGAATTCCAAGCAAAGATGGACCACTTCCTCACACTTCTAATGTTCTTGCAGGACGTGCTGCGCCGAAACGTATCGCACGATAACGTAGATGCTTCTGCGCTGGTAGGCACAGCTATTGTGCAGTCGATTCTAGACGCTGTACGACGGATATTCCTGGAGAACGTCCTGTACCCGTCCATCTTAGAATGCTCGGATGCGGATGGCAGCGCGGTCGCGGTCATGTCGTACATCGAGATCATGGTCAGGACACTACGTGAAGGCCCTCTTGCCAATCTCCTGGTCAACTTCCTGGTCAGTGAAGATAATGACGACCCTCGGTTCAGGCAACGCACACAGGCCATGGTGACTCTTGGCAGTCACGACCCCCCACCCAGCGCATCTGATGAAAAACGGAGAAAAAGTCGGAGAAGGCAGAGTAGCGCTATGACACTTCTGGAGATGGAAGCCCCAGAATCAAGAAAACCGTCAGACTACTTTACTTCAATGGGTCGGTTTACACTGAAGGATCTTTTGCTCTCCAACCTGAGGTCGAAGTCTCAACCAACTGCAACTTCCGCCCTGCAGCTATTCCAGACAATGCTCACGTATCACCCTCAGCTGACTACGGAGCGAATTCTCATCGTCATACCAGATTCGTTGGCAACTGCGTTTCCGCACCCTGCGATCCTCGAACGTCCGGGTCAGCTGCCTACATCCGTGGCGATATCAGACGAAGACGACGAGGAAACGTTCCGCTATCCTGGCGCAGACGGTTCAACAGAAGAAGAGAATGATTTCTCTTACCCGGAACAATCACTATTTTCACAACCTCACACTACCTATTCGACGCATGAGCGCGAAATGGGTCTCTACCTCGCCCTGGTCTCACGGGTGGACCCTTCGCATAGCGGCAACGGCGACAATTTTAGCACAGGCTATGATCACTATTTGCATGACGCCCTTGTGACGATCCAACGCCAGCCTGTATACTGGAATGCTCTTGAGGAGCCAGAAGATACGACATCGAGATTCAAGCACCGTTTGAACGTCAATGATCCCATTCTTTCCCTTGTCCTCGAATCTCTAACGACTTTCTTCTCCAATACGCCTGACTTCAACATTGGCTTGACGGGCGTGCTGGCTACGTTGGCAACGCATCCCGATCGGTCAATGGCTGGCTGGATAACGTTTGCTATCAATGAAGATGATTCTTTGGGGGCGCCCACAACCCGTTATAGTAATAACACGCCTGATGCCGACGGGGATGACCGTTCTATTGATTTTGGCATCGAGGAGAAGTTAGCAAACGACTCGAGCTTCCTTCCAGCTGCCAGTCTGGACGAAAACTCTCGGCCAGTAGTGTACAGCATCTTCCAGGGTCTCGTCAACCAACTTGAACGATATCGCCAGTCCGTACAAAACTTTGACAAATTCCTTCTTGAACGAAGGCAAGGCTTGTTGTTCTCCGAGAACCTCACCGACGCCCTTAGCTTGGTTCTGGACCTTACTGACGATCCCAGGCCAGTGAAACCGGCTCAAGAACCCGTTCAAGCACCCAAACCGAAGCCTAAACCATCTGTCTCTTCATCGTTTGTCCCCTCCTTCTTAACCCCGAAGAAAAGCAAATCAGCCAAACCGACCCCACCGCCACCACCTGAACCAACAACCCCTTCTCGTAAAGACGTCCCTAAGAACGTTTCAGCGAGTCCATTCGGAAGTCACTATAAGCATACAGGATCCGTCAAAGTCGAGCCCTTCATTGCGCCCGTACCACCCTCAGGTTCCTGGACCCCGTCAAAGTCGAAGAAATGGAACGTGCCTGAGGATGATGTTTTCGGTTCAGCATGGGGTGACAAGCCTGATAACCCGTATGCTGATAATCGTGAAGAGGGCGATTCGGAGAAACTTGCTCCTGTGACATTGTCCCAACTACTTGACAATGTCGTGATTCTGGAGGAAAGTATCAAGGAGCTCGTAGCCATCATTCATGCAAGGCGTAGCCTAGGAATAGATTCCTTGCGTTACCTGTGATACCCACAATGCAACATATTAAGTTAAAAATTTCATGACCATGATTTTCGTTTGTGTACATCATGGTTATATTATAAATAAGAACAAGTTTATAAATGAGAGTTCAAGCTTCAAGTAGGAAATGGAGCTGTTAATGATAATGATAGAGGTAGACTCGACTGAGATTTTGCCAAGAAAACAATCTCGAGGTAGTTACTTCGCCTTGCGCCCCTTCCCTTTCTTCTTCGTGGGCGAAGATGCAGCTGAAGGCTTAGCTTTATCTCCAAATAGTTTTTCTTGTAATTTGGCGAACTCGGCATCGTCTATCTCTGGCGGAGGAGGGATATCTGTGCGTGATTTCTTCTTTGGAACTTCCTCTTCTTCGACCGTGTCGTGGTTCCGCTTCTTTCCCTTCGACCGTGAATTTGTCTTGGGCGATGGTTCGGAATATTTGGCGGCAAGGCTGTCGAAGAACCCATCCATATTCTTCTGCTTTTTCTTCAGAATGAGGGCTTGGAGAGCCGAATGGTCCTCGTCTGCCTCTTCAGCCTCCTTGGCCTTGGCCTTCCCTTTCCCTTTCTTGCGCTCCGTGGGCTTTCCATTGCCGTAAAATTCATCCCAGACACCGAGTTCCTTGGCCATTGCTTCAGCTTCTTCGGCCTCTTTCTCTGACTCCTTCTTGCGGACAAGTTTTGCCTTTTCGTCTTTAGAGCTCGACAGCCAGGTAGAGGTTGCTGCCAGCTCTCCTTTTCTGATCAAATCAGTTATGGCAATGATGAACCGAGCTTCGTCCTCGTGAGTCGAGTGGGGGATGTACGTCATGAGTTCGCCCAAAGAGCCATCAGTTGTCTGGTAAGCGCTCTTCAGATCTTCGACTTCCTCTGCAGAACCTACACAGCTGCGTCAGTAGGGTACGATCCACAAGACCACGGTTACACACCTTGATACTCTTTCTTCATTTCATCCAACTTGCCACGCGTAACACGGTCGAAGAGTTCTTCGAAATACGCCTCCCAGCCATCTTCGCCTGCACCAAGCTCGAATCCTTCATCCGTCTTGCCAGTTGAGTCATAACGGGCTTTCCGCTTTGCATCGCTCAAGACCGCATATGCGAATCCGATCTGTTGAAACCGGGTTGACGCGTCTTTCTTTGCTTGTTCGGTGGCCGTCGCGTGCTTGTCTGGATGGTACACGAGGGCAAGACGACGGTAAGCTTTCTTGATGATATCCACGGTAGCGCTTCTTTCTAGAGAAAGGACAGCATAGAGATCGACATCTTCCTCGCCGGGGAAGAACTGGGTTATGGGATCGTTATCGTCCATTGGAAGTTCGTGTGGAAGGAACAAAGTGTTGTGCATTGGTTAGGCGAACTCGTTAATTAAACAAGGGCACGTGACTAAAGCGACGCGTTGTAACCCTTGTCTCGGGGAGCCTATTCTTCTGTTCTTCTGTCCTGACTCCTGAAAGTTACTCGAAAGTGTATAATTTAAAGCGCGCGTTATATTCTTTTGCTATGCATTATTCGTGACTCATGGCCAACTTCGAGAGGTTATGCAAACATTGAACACTTCCTCAACCTCATTACCGATTTTATTCAGTCCCCCCGTCCACATACCGAACCAAATGGATGCCAGAGCAACCCCATATGACGCGCCTGCAAACACCTGAGGCCATGTATGATGGCCAAGCCACACCCTTGACATCATTACAGCAACAGCCCAAGGCAGAGCGAAAAATGGTGGAAAGACACGCCATGCGGAACCCGGCCGGAGGGATGGGTGAATCGGAAGATAGATGCACGCGAGCAGGACCGACACCGCAAAGAAGCTTATTGTCGCCGAATGTGTGCTCGGCATACTGGGGGACAAAAAGAGATGCGATTTAGTGTCGTCCCGACCTCTCAGAGTTTGCCGCGTACCCATAGCTAACTTTCATCTTCCGCCCCGGAATGTGTGGTGGTCGAGGCTGGCGGACGAATCTCTTCACGATCTTGACAGAAATACTGCATACTGTCGCGCCAGCTGTGAAATAGAATACGCCCGCTGATTTTGTGTATAAAATAAAGGCGGCAGCCAGTGCAGTGACAGTTATATTCGTCTTCATACAACCCAAATCAGCGTCAAGACTTCCGAGTCGGTGAATCTATGTCACTGACCTTGTCAAGAAAAGCAAGCCATAAACCACGGGGACCCAATCCAGACATACCTCCAGATCCACGTCGTTCAAGACTATGTCGTGATGATGGAATGAGCAAGCGTTCGATGCAGTGATCAAGTTCCCATGATGTTCACCAACATTCTTCGAGTGAGATGCACGGATAATCTTCGTCGGCGTGCTATAATCGCGGCTCTGCGGCTGCAAAATGCCAAATCATAAAAAATACGTCAAATTGCTTGATTTAAATTGGTATGACTATGGAAAGTTACTGATACTAAGTACGCGAAGTATGTATGATATGCTATAGAGAACGATCTTGATAAAAAGCGAGAGCAGAAAATGACAAACGCAATTTATATCGATAAAAAGAAAGGAAAGCAGACAAGGAAGGAAGGCGTCTAGGACGACCTTCCAGTAATTCTATCTTCTTAACAACATGCTAGGTACCCCTTAGAACCCAGAAAAAATAACGTTTTTATATAATGGATGCGACGGGGCTTGCCAATCTTGAAAGCTGTCGGATGTGCGATCAACTCGAACCGGAGACACCTGGGCCGGCCATAGCGATTGAACCCATCGCTACGAACGCCAGATAAATCTGCTCGAGGTTGTTGATAGGAGGTGGTGCAGCAGCTACGCTCGATGCAGCAGGCGCAGCAGATCCGGAACTCGAAGCTGAGCCCAGTGCATCCTGAGATGCTGCAGACGCAGAAGAAGAAGCCGAGGAAGCAGGAGCAGTGGTCGTATGCGTGGTGGTGGGAGGGGTAAAGGTGGGGGTATTATGCACCGTTGTTTTAGGAGGCGGGGGTGGAGGTGGAGTAGTGTGGGTTGGAGGAGGAGGAGGAGGAGGAGGAGGAAGTGGGGGTGGCGCAGCTGAACCTCCAAAGTTCCATGAGCCCGTCAGGACACCTGCGGATTCCGAAGCAAAGGAATCAAAGAGACCACGGGAAAAATCCAGACCAGCAAAGGGACAACCGGGGCACTATAAGATTCTCAATATCAGAGGAATGGTTATGACCTGTTAATCATGACAATAACAAACCTCATCGACAATTTGGGCTGAATGGGTTTTACTTCCAACTGTGATGGAGATGGTCTCGAAACAATGAGCACCGCCAGCATATTGCTACATCTTTTCCATTAGTCTTGCTTCTGAATTAACGAAAAAAAGGCGACGTACAGCAGAATTCAAGGCGACAATCTGAATCAAGGGTGTTAGAAACAAGAAGAGACGTGTAGAGATGTGAGAAACTCACGAAGTCACTGGCAGAGTTGGTCTGGCCACAAGCGCCGAGCCCAGCGTCGTAGAACGTAAATCTCGCCCCATCGAAACGTTTCTCTAATGCCCTTGTAGTAACATTCTGCTCGACATGCACGGGATCTGCAAGTCCGCGAGCAGGGTGCCGCCTTCTCCACGGAGGGTTGTGGGGCACGTCAGAAGCGATCGTGAGATCGACCAGAAGCGCGAAAACGACAAAGACGGTGGATGAAACAAGGCGCATAGTGGACTTTTCAGCGATTGGGAATATTCCTTTAAATATAGATTCGCTGGGGATGTCCTTGGTAGGAAGAGAGTGGATATAGAGAACGAGGTTGGGGAATTATCTTCCCAAGAGGCAGAACGGACGAAATATTAAAGAGCGACTGGAAGCGAGATGAGAATTTTTTTGGGGAGAACAGGTGGGATGGGCGTGGAGATAAACGAGGCGGCAGGGAGGACTTGACTTGTATTTAATCGTACATTATGTAAAAATAGCTCGCTTAGTACCGCCAAGCCATTCCCCTGCCTGTCATGCCATAATGGGCAACAACCATTGTTCATCTACAGTTACTTATTATCTGAATGGACCTTGGAGAGGATCCCACTGGAGGCAAACAACGAGGCGGTTAATTTTGAACTGCCTATAGGTCGGTTGATGAGGCGGTTGAAACACAGTTGAAAGGCAGTTGACTCACGGTTGACCCATATGGCTGCGTGATCGACACCACATTGCAGCCAAATTGGGATACAATCAATTCCGGCTGTACTGGCACGTGACTAGAGATCACGTTGGATGATCTTTCCCGATAACATCCGTACTTATCTGATGAATTTGCTCGTTGTTTCTCCTCCACCATCATGGTCATTTGCACTTGCTCTGAGTGTATAAAATCCACTGTCACTGTCCATGGCACACAACAACCAGGCCGAGAAGTGTCTATAATAACACGACGAGATCATGAAAGACAGAATCAACGACATGCATCACCTTCCAGCGCCCACAAACGATATTCATCACCATCATCATCACGACCAAGCTCAGCACCAAAGCCTTCCAAAGGATCAGACTCCTCTCCAAAGGGTGTGTAATGAAAGTATTTTTATTGATTCTGGCTAATAAATAATTCAGAGATTGTGTTTTCAATGGAACCAATTGTGAAATTCATCTGTGTTCTTATTATCTGGCTCCATATTCGAGCTGGTGTGAGCCGTTCGGTGGCTAATACTGTTCTCCATGCTATCCGGTTCATTCTTTCGGCAACTATCCACCTCATTGAAACTGCTCTTGGTTTATCGGGCATCCATGTCAAGCTTCCTGATATCCAACTTCCTCGCGATGTTCGTACAGCATATCAGCAGCAGTGTGCAGAGCCTGATATCATTCGAACAGTCTGCTGTCCTCGGTGTTTCTCCCTCATTTCTCGCCCAATTCCCTGGACATGTCAATGGAAGGAGTCTCCCAGATCGCGACCCTGTGGTACTGAGCTCTGGAAACTCCAAAACACATCCAAAGGGCCAAAATGGATTCCCCGGCGCATGTATTCTACACAATCCTTTGATTCCTGGCTTCGATTCTTCTTATCTCGCCAGATAATTGAAGAAAGCCTTAGGGATACATTTCACCAACGCGTTAATAATCCAACAGCTGCATATGGTGGAGATATGCATGACGTGCAGGATAGCCCTGCTTGGCAGCATTTGAATGGTGTTTTTCAGACACCTTATCATCTAGTATTTGGAATTTATGTTGATTGGTTTAATCCTTTCGGTAATAAAATTGCAGGTAAGTCATTTAATTGTATATTCAAAGATATTTCTAACTTTCTGAAAAGGCAAGACTGCATCGTGTGGAACTATTGCACTTTATTGCTTGAATTTACCCCCACATCTACGCTACCGACCTGAGAACATCTTTATTGTTGGTCTCACACCTCCTCCTCGTGCCCCAAATATGACAACCATCTCTCATGTTATCAATCCTCTGGTCGATTCTGTCCTCAAATATGCTCCTGCTCCAGGTCAGCTTGTACCAACATTTCAATATCCGAATGGTATTCCCGTGGAAGTAAAGACTGCACCTCTGATTTCAGATTTGGAAGCAAGCCGCAAAGTTGGTGGTTTTTTGGCGCACGCCGCTACTATGTTCTGCTCTTTCTGCCTCTGTACTTCTGCCCAGATTGAAGATCTCAATTTCAATCCTGGCAGCTCCGCAGTGGTGCAGAGGTACGAGCCCAGGCCCAGATGTGGCTAGATTTAGAAACGAAGAGTGGACGAGAAGAGCATTCGAAAGCAACTGGCGTTCGGTGGACTCCACTCCATCGTCTTCCATACTGGGACCCAGTAGCACATGTTATGCTGGGCTTTATGCACAACTGGCTTGAGGGCATTCTCGAGCATCAGCTTCGGACACTCTGGGGTATCGGACGGGATATTGGGGATACTGAAAAGGTCCAAGAAATAGAGGAGGATGAGCAGTGGACAGAAACAGATGTTTCTGACTCTGCCGATGAGCTTGATGATCTACGCCAAGAAGCAGCAGAGTATGACAGCCAGGCTGCTAGCTTTATCCCATCTACATCTCATCGTCCAACACGTTCCTCAACACTATCTTCTCAGACATCATCCCAAGGCTCATCTACAACACCAACCCAGAACAGCCACCAAACATATTCTGCTCTCTATGATATGGATGAAGAGCACGAGGACCCAGATCCTGGGGACCCTGATTTTGTCCCGATTGATATCCCTCCTTTCAGCTTCAAGGACACAGAGCTCCAAGCAATCCGGGATTGTATTTCCACCATTACTCTTCCAACATGGGTAGAGCGGCCACCAACCAATCTAGGTGAAAAAAGCCACGGAAAGCTTAAAGCTCGCGATCACCTGTCACTGTTCAGTTGTATTTTCCCTCTCATTATTCCTGAGTTCTGGTATTTTGCCGCTGCTACGGAATCTCCTCGCCGACATCTTGAATCTTTCCACCATCTTGTTTCTGCCACCAACATTATCTCTTCATTCAAAACTTCAAATGCCGCTGCAGATGCCTACACCCAACACTATGTTCAATATCGAGCATCAATTCAAGCCCTTTTTCCACATTACCATTCCAAGCCGAATCACCACTATGCAATGCATAATGGAGCTCTTCTCAAATACTGGGGGCCTCTTCCAGCTCTCAGCGAGTTTCCAGGTGAGCGAATGAATGGCATGTTGCAGAAAATCAAGACCAATCGAAAATTCAGTATGTTTTCACAATTTTATATAAAATGTATACAGTATAGCTGATATAGAATATACTAGGGGATCTTGATCTCACTATGCTCCGACAAATGAGCCGTCGAGCATATTTGGATGCTTTGCTGCATGATGGAGATGCATCTTCAAAAGAGTTTGCCAATATCCTGGAACCCATGGATGTATCCAGAAATAGCCCACCATCTCTCCATCCAACTGAAGTGGCAACATTCCTAAAGAATGCAACTCAATTTGTGCCAGAAGACTATGATGCCTTGCTTCACTATCTGCAGCACACTGGACGTCAATATCGTGCCTTCCATGCTATTCCTCACCCCCCCAATGCCCTTGTTCTCCCCCCATATGCAGCACATCCTTTACAGTTCCATCATTTCGAGCATACCTTTAGCTGCCAGCAGTCACACCAGGGAAATAGTGCTATTCAGTTCTACAATCCTCTAACGCAAAGCCAGGATACAGGATTTATCCATACAATTTGGAGATTACCACTTAATGCGGTAATTCACACATTTGTTGTTGTCCAAACTCACTGTCCACTATCCAACCTCAATGAGGAGCGTGCACCATTCATTCACTATCCTGGGTTTATGACTCGGATTTACGATGCACTCCCCTCTAAAAGCTTTGCAATCATCGAGCCCACCCATATTATCACACATCTCACAACTTTCCGGAGGCCAAAAGGAACTTATGGTATTGAAAAAGAAACATTAGTTGTGTGTTGGGCTTTAAATAGAGGGAGGCGATAGGGAAGTGGATAATATATACAATCAGTCTGTAAATGTAGCGCCCATCCACTTTGATATGACCATAAGAATCGAGAGACCATTCAATGGTAGATTTTCAAGCTTACCCTTGAGTACAGCGCCTTCACCATGCGGAAGAGCCCTAAGATTGTCCGAGTTGAGAATAGGCAAGCTCGGAGACAGGTCGAGGCAGTAGACGATGGCGCTGGCTTTGGCGTAGGCTAGGGCTATTTCGAGCCCTATGCCACGGTGCCCACCTGTGATAATGGCGATGCGACCGAGGAGGCTGAAGAGGTTTGGGGCAGTGCGCATAAAGTTGGTCTTGAAGATGCCATTCCTGGCAGCAGGCGATCCAGCCTGGATGGAGACGCATAGGATATAGGGCATATACAGATGTACTGCAAAAAATCAGCAGGCGCAATGCCATCACTAGAGAAAAACACGTACGGAGAGCGGCTTGCTGGGCCCATCAAGATGTGGCCTGAGCTCATAGACACAAATAGGGGTCTCTCCTGGCTGCGATTTGGCCTGGAAGAACTCGACGCCCTCATCAGCTAGTGTCTTGGGTGCCGCAGGGCTGATAGGGTTGGCATTGTCGGATGTTGATGGCGAAAGCGATCCTGTTAAATCCCTTCTTGCCGCATCCTGCCCTGCTCCGAGCATGACTCCTCGTCGATATCGCCACCCGCACCTCGAAAAAATGGCCGAATCGAAGGGAAGCAACACTTGGGATTAGCAGATGACACGGAGGTCGTACAGGCATCTGCTGGTGCGCTGCTATCGACGGTTGCAGAGCCGTTTCATGGAAGATTGGGTCGCGGATGGATGACGAGAAGGCTGTACTGTGAGCTGTTAGCTGGTAAACGCAGAACATCGTATTCTGTGTGTCGGGGATGGCTTACTTTCGAATACACAAGGTTGGCGGCACCTGGGTGCCTCCATTAGCTCGCTCTGAACATCGTCTCCTGGACAGCATGCCGCCTGCACCTCGAAAGCCTGGTAGAAGAGAAGAGAATAACACTGAAGCACAATGTACAATGACACGGAGGTCGTACGCACGGAGGTCGTACATACCTCCATTTCTGCGCTTTATGCACGGTTACGGAGCCGATTTATTGGATGAGGCTGGCACAATGGGGCTGGACGAGAACGCTGCAAAGCAAGATAGGTAAGTAAAATATCTTAGGTCCAGTTCTCCTTGTCGATCTAATGCTTACCTGTATCAGCTGCATTCCTACCCATTCCGCGAACCCCTCATCCCAGTGTCCAGCGTGCAAATTCACGCTTGGCATGCCGAAGAACTGCGCGACACCGGTGTCTGTGCGCTGGTACGTGCTGCCATATCCCATGTGTCGAACATTCTTGCTGAGTTGTCTTCAGAAGCGTTGTGATCGTCAACGAGGGCGAGGCTTGAGGAAAGAGGGAGTAAGCATCCTCAATCCCATTTTCGTACTGAAAACGAGAACCTACCGTGCCTTTGCAAGTCCAATCGCCACCGCCCTGCCCACTGCCCCGAGCCTTCAAACACACGCCGCACTTGCCATACGCAATGTTCAAATGACTGTTGGATCGCAGAGGAAGTAGCGAAAGGTGTTGTTGCTGGAAAACACAGGAAAGAGTGAGCGCTAAAGCCATAGTATCACGTCTGGATGCTTACGGCGTGAACGTTGCTCTGCCCCCTCTTCTTCCCCATACCCGCCGCCATCTCTCGAATCCGCAATTGTTGGGTACATCTCCTCCTCGATATCGCCACCGGCACCTCAAAAGCCTGGCTGAAGGACAGCAGACGACGCGGAGGTCGTACGTGGCTCTGCTGTTGCGCTGCTCTGGACGGTTGCGTAGCCGATTTCTTGGACGATGCTGGCACAATGGGGCTGGACGACGAGAATGCTGCAAGGCAGGCATCGTAAGTGTCCTGTATCCATTTCTGGTGGTCGAATACTCACCATATCCCAGCCCTCCGTGTTATGTGTCGAACGTGATTGCTGAGTTGTGTTCGGAAGTGCCATGGTCGTCAACGAGGGTGAGAAGCCTGTGGAGCGAGATAGCTATGTAAGCAACCTGAATCTCATTTTCGTGCTGAAAATGGGAACTTACCATGGTCTGCGGGATGCGACACGAATCGTGCTTAACGTTCAAATGGCTGGCGGATTGTGGAGAGAGTGGCATAGGTGGCCTATACGGGATGGTTAGAATGGATGTATGCACGGGGATGGAAGGGCATACCGAGCTGGTTACCGACGTTGACGGCACCTGTCGCAGTCCTCGCCCAAAGCAGATCTCGCGCCCCTCCTCCATCCACTCCACGACGAGCGGCTGCGAGCGCCCGAGTCGGCAGGCGGCAGGACACAAGATTGCACGCACACGCTGTCGACGATGTCGAGCAGCTTGTCGTCTGCCGCGCTGAAGTCGATCCGCGCTGTCGCCGAAGTCGATCGCATTCTTCACGTTGGTGTGTCATCGATCGCGTTCTTCCCGCCCGTTGAACCCATATGTTAACATTGAGGCGATCCACCCGCTCCTGTCCGGCCTCTGGCGAGCATTCCTGCAGCATACATCGCAGACTTCCCCGAAAAATGTCTTGTGGCCTGTTGTGAGGAGAGTTACTGTGGCCATGGTTTGTGAGTTCAAATGCAGACGAGCAGAGGAAGAAAGACCTACCGGACCCCTTCGTCGCGTACGGCTCTCGGTGACCTTCTTTCCAGAGCCAAACACATCCGCCCAATTTATAAAGTGCATGAATCTTCGATAGATGAAAGCCCGATTCCACCACGTTCTCAAGGGCATGCTCGAGTACGTCGCGTCCACTCTTCATTTCATCTTTTCGAGGACAGGGCGGGCTTCTGCGAGCTCCTCGCATGCATGTTGGAGCTCAGAGTTGGCGACGATGGCATTGGCACCAGCAAGAAGCTCGATGTCGGCAAGGAGGTTGGAGAGGTAGGTGGCGATGGGTTGGAGCTTCGACTTCGACCTCTTGACGAGGACAAAGGATCTCAGGGATTGTTCGAGGTCATCGAAGGCTGGGTCAGTGGCGAAAGGTTGGGGAGCAGAGGCGGAATCAACGAAGTGGACGAGATCTTCCGCGTCTTCGTAGGTTCTTGGGCTAAGCTGCTTGATTTGCTCGAGGACCAGTCGACATTTATCTTTATTCTTGATTTGATCGTACTTGTTGACCACGATGAAGAGATAGGCCTTCTCGTTGCTGGCATTCCACAGGAATTCCTTGGCAGAAAGAGTGAAATGGTTCTCGGCGGAGACAATGAAGACAACGACGTCGATTTCCTCTTGGCGAGCGAAGACAGCTTTGGTCTTCAAGCTGTCGCGATTAAGAAGCTTGAGGTCCAGATGGAGAACATTGAAATCGGAGGTAAGCTCGTTGTGAAGTCTGTGCTTGCCCTCCAAGTGCTGGAAAGTCGTCTGGGGTGAAATCTCGCGCCTGCGTTACGGTCGTCGAAATGGCAACAGCTTCCTGAGCCCCTTAAACCTCCCAATAACACGCCTGTCCCCGTCCGATTTATCGGATGCTGCTGGCACAATGGGGCTGGATGACAAACACTGCAACGCAGGCAAGGTAAGTATCCCATATGATGGGCCATATCCTGTTCTCGTTGTCGATCTAACACTTACCTGCATCAGCTGCATCCCATTCCGCGAACCCTTCATCCCAGCTTCACATGCCAAAGAACTGAACGACGCCGGTGTCTGTGCGCCGGTACGTGCCCATATGCTATGCGTCGAACATGTTTGCTGAGTCGTCTTCGGAGGTGCCTGGTCATCAACGAGGACGAGAGGCCTGAAGAGCGAGATAGGTAAGCAATCCTGATCTCATTTTCGTGTTGAAAATGGGAACTTACCATGGTCTGGTCCATCCCGTCATCTCCCTAGCCCTCAAGCACATGCGACACGAATCGTGCCTAACATTCAAATGGCTGGCAGATTGCGGAGGGAGTGGCGTAACCTATACGGGATGGTTAGAATGGATTTATGCACGGGGATGGAAGGTACGTACCGAGCTGGTTACCGACATTGAGGGCACCTGGCACAGTCCTCGCCCAAAGCGATTCTCGCGCCCATCCTCCATCCACTCCACGACGAGCCGCAGCGAGCACCCGAGTCAGCAAGCGGCAGGACACAAGACCACAAGCGCATGCTGTCGACGATGTCGAGCAGCTGGTCGTCTGCCGCGCTGTTGTCGATCCGCGCTGTCGCCGCAGTCGATCACATTCTTCCGTTGGTGCTATGATGTTGAGCAGCTGGTCGTCTGCTGGTCGTCGATCCCGCTGTCACCGCCGTTGAACGCGTATGCGAACGTTGAGGCAATCCATCCGCTCCTGTCCGGCTTCTGGCGAGTTGTGTTGGCGGGCGTAGTTCGAAGCCCATTAAGCTGTCCACAAGTTGATTTAGTGAGCCAGGGACTCAGGAGAGGGTCTATAACAATTAAGAAAGAGATAAGCTCTGAGAGAAGTCGATGACCCAGATGACGGAAAGAAAGAAACAAGAGCGTACGTATAGTAGATACCATCCTCGCCCTCACAGGTAATGCTTGATGGCCACAGAGCTTGGACGCGGAAGCAGCACGGAGCATCACGCTACTACAAGGGCGGCGACGATGCGAGGCGGCGGCAATGTGAGAGCGGCGGATGCTTGAGGCGCTTGCTGGGGTTCAACAGAACCTAGTAGTACAAGATCAACTTGTATGTATTTTGATAAATATCATACATTGGCCGGAATTCTCAGTATCTGCGATCTCGTTAAGCATCCTCGACGTCATCTCTCAATTCATCCTCCACTTCGCCCTCGCCCTCGTCAATCTCGATGTCGTCAGCTTTCTCCCCTTCATCCCATTCCTCCAGCTGCTGGAGCTCCTGTTCCGTTGGCATCTCATACAAGGCCAAGACATCCTTGCCGAACTTTTGCATAAACTCGGCCTCCGGTAGATTCTTCCATGCCTTGCACTTCCCCCACGTCTCGAAGTGTTGCTCGAGTGGTAGTGCGACAAAAACCCCGCCTTTGATGAAGTCCGCACGCTCACGCAGAGTCAGAGTGTCGTTCCAGTATTCAGGTTCAAACCAGTCGATCGGCACAGACTTTGGCATAGCTGTGAGCTCTGATACCTTTGGTGGGTCAGGCTCCACACGGATACGTTCTACCCTAAAAAAATTGGTCAGAAAATGTAATAATAAAAAAGGGGAATATGAACCTATTATGTCGGGCAGTCTTCTTTCTCAGGGCGACCTCACGACGCACTCCATCCAACATTCTAACGAACTTTGTTGTTTTCTTCGAACGGCCTGCTTTGGCCTTGATGTGGTAAGTTTGTTGGTTCAACTGGTTCGCAGTCAATGCAAATTCGTCGTCAGAGTTGGCCGCGGTCTCTTCCACCAGTAAAACAACAGCTTCATTGAAGCCTTGCTCTTTGACGGTCTCAACTCGGCCCTGGGTAAGCTATTGAGATAAAATGTAAGTTGTGAATAAATAACCAGCTGAAAGTAAAAGACATGTACATACCTCATCACGGCGTTTGTACACATTACCCATATCATTCAACTTTGCGACTCTTCCTGGGGTTTTTGCCTCGAGTTTTGCAATCTTGACCATATGCGAATAGACAAAACTCCGGTAAAGTTTGCGCATAAGGACAAAGTTTTGGATAACAGACAAGTTGTTGCCAACATGGGTGTAGCCGAAAGCAGTCGAGACCTGCTCAAAGGTGTGGAGAGCAATGTACTCATGGAGAAGATTATACATGGAATCGGGATCGCCACTGAGAATGTCAGGCGCCCAACGTGCAAGTCCAAAGGAAGCGGCAGTGCGGAAGATAATCAAAAGATGACCCTCCGAAATGCGTCTGATATGGTTTGAGGTCATGCTAGATCCATGCACTGCCAGAAGGTTATGGAGCTCCTGAACTCGAGCCCTAGCATCAGCAATGCTACCAGCATTGCTGTCCAGCTGAGCTGTCACAGACGCTTTGATGGCGGCTTCCGAAGAAAAGCGTTGGTTGTAATGTGCTTTATTGCCAGCGCTGACCGTAGGCGGGATTGCATTCTGATGTGGGAGCATCCACAGCGCACGAAGGTGGACTTCAAGGGCTAGCTGAAAAGAAGTGAGGATATACACCAAAAATAAATGCGGTGTGAACTCACCTTTGTCTTCTCTGCACCCTTCGGTACTTCACCCTTTCGCATATGCCAATCACTAGGTGTCTTTGGCTTTGCAGGCTGACGAGCAATAGCAAGGCGGGGCTTCTTTGTGCGTGAGGTGCTTGCTTCCGGCTCCGGTTCATCTGCAGAACGCTTCCGTTTAGCCTGTGAGCGGCTTGAACCCTCTGCAGGAGGTTCCATTGAAGCATCTGGTTCTTCCATAGAGAAAGATGAGGGGAGAAACTAGGATATATTTTATTAAAAATGCGGACAGACATGTGTAGAATGCATCGTGCAGTCGTATGCGCCCTTCGCGTCAGAGAACAAAGGACTTTCAGGGATGATAATTAGGCATGACCGTGATAGGCATGTGACTCCGGGCCGCATCGCCCCAATTCTGCATGCATCCATTCCGCGCAAAAACGGCACGGCAATAGCTGTGCCTCTAAAACTACTTCAGAAATATTTGAATAGATATGTAAGGCCTCAAAAAATGATTTACGCAGGGGCAGGCCACGCAGAAAGGGCTAAAAAATATTCAAATTTACATTATTTATCCATATTTATTTTAGGGACAGGCGCCGCTAGGATTAATAATAAACGTGAGTCAACCGTGAGTCAACCGTGTTTCAACTGCCTTATCAACCGACCTAAAGGCAGTTCAATATCAACCGCCTCGTTGTTTGCCTCCAGTGTAACTCAGACCAGTTCAACTTGTCACGTGATCGCGTAGCACATGCACGTGATAGACAAGACCTTAGACATCCCTTCCACAAGTTCCAGCCTTGGCAAAGGCTCTTATCACTTGGAAAGAGGCCCAATGAGAATGTTTCTCATCTGCGTCATACGCTCGGGTTCTACCTTTATAAAACCCTCGAATATGTCACATTCACTCCAACTATCAAGAAAATGTTTAGTGGAACATGGGCGTCTCGAGCAGGAAGCTCAGCTCCTGTCCCAGGAGACCAACACTCTGCCCCGGCAGCCAAGGTTGGCTATGGCCAAAACTATAACCCCGGCGCAGTAAATTTTCGACGTCTACCTTTTCTCATGAACTTCTATACTTATGCTCTTTTCTATAGGGAATTATGGACAAGTTGACTGGTTTGGTTCAAGAAATGACCGGGAAGATCACTCACAACCCTGAACTCGTCCATCGCGGTCATGATTTGTTCACTGGAGAAGCAAAGAGAAAGGAATTACTCAAGGTGTGCTTTCTTTACTTACATTGATTCAACTTTGTGGTCCTGAATCATGTCTTAGTCCAAGGGTGACGGCGACCCCGCATTCGAGCAAAGTCGCAACACACAAAAACAAAAGGCACCCGAAACGACGTCCTCGGGTGCTGAGTTCAATGCACAAGGGTCGTCGATCAGTGTTGTAAACAGAAGCGCAAAGGAAGCTGCGTCTTCAGTGAACAGTAGCGCTGCGAGTTCTGCAACATCATTGCCTGACAAAGGCAAGAAGGCCCACGCCAAGAGTCATTAGTCCATCTGGGTCCGTTTTGACTCCTACTTCGTGACCGTATCTACAGTTTGGTTATGGTTCCTTCTCTCTATATTGACCTCTTGCAAAATAGACTAAAGTTGCTGCTCAATGCCTCCATATCAAGACCCATCCACCGACTTTCCAGAATCTGACTTCCCTTCACGTTGCATATTCGGGGGTTGGCTTGAACTAAGAATGCACACTTCAAGATGCTGATAAACACTATGAAATCATTTCTTTGCCCTCCAACATATGCTTCAGATCATAGATGACCGACACTTCGGACTGCTGGATTTCCGTCAAGCACAGTGGTTTAAAAATAATTTCATCATGTGCCCAGTCAGCATCATCTCTCCTCTTCCGCGACAAGCTTGCAAAAACTTCGGATACAAAATGCTTCCTTCTCTCTGGCATTGATCGCGCAACCCTTCCGCTCCAGTCACTCATGGCCCACCAACCACGTCCTAAGTTCTTCGAATGCTCGTCTCTGCATTGCTCCGAATTGTGCAGCCGTGTCTCCTTGATCATCCGGTACTTGGCTCCTTCATCGTGACCGTTGCGCATGATGCAACCAATGACTACACGCTCCCCACACTTTTGTCCGGTGCCAAACCGGTCCGCTAGAATCATTTAATTCCTCGCCCCACCTCGACCTGCCGACCGTGCATGAGGTATGAAAAGACTATAATTCTAGTATCGTGGTCTACTCGGACGGCTAATATCTGGAAAAATGGCGACTCGTAACAACTATATATGAAGTCGTTGGTCGTACTCTCAAAGTACCTCAAGCATCGACTTCAGAAATAATTAAGATGTTCTCTCCTACCAAATTCCTCGCCCTCGTCTGCCTCGTGCCCTTCGTTCTCGCAGCGCCCGTCAACGAACTAGAAAAGAGGCAAACCATCGACACCTCATCGCATTGCGGTACGCACTCTACGTCCATACCCCTCCACCCGAAATAACAAACATCTAAATACCTTCTATGTATATTCATGTCATCAGGCCAATGGGACACCGTCACCGCTGGCTCATACTCTCTGCTCCTCGATCAATGGGGAGCATCCGGCGCCTCCTCCGGGTCTGACTGTGCCCAACTCACCTCCTTGAGCGGCACCACAATCGCCTGGAAGACAACGTGGAATTGGGTCGGCGGCAATGGCGTGAAGAGCTTCACCAACATGCAACTTAACAGCGGCTTGAACAAGCAACTCTCTGCTATCAAGAGTATCCCCGTACGTGTTATGGCAAATAATAAGTGATGATGCCTCTGATGCTAATGCCCTCTCTGTTATTATTCATGTGTGCCATAAATTCATAGGCTACCTGGACATGGTCACAGTCCACATCTGGGACGATCGTCGCAGACGTTGCGTATGACCTGTTTACTTCGACTACTTCCGGAGGCAACAACGTCAACGAAATTATGATCTGGCTCGCCAACATCAACGCAGGACCGATCTCAGCCCAATACAACTCTGACGGCACCCCGAAGCCCGTCGCAAGTAATATATCTCTCGCCGGCCATACATGGTAAGTAGTAATCGAAATCAATCACGGTGCCTATTCTATTCGATGCGACATTAAACTTAATGTAAAAAGGAACCTCTACTCTGGCTCGAACGGGTCGAACAACGTGTTCTCATTCCTTCCAACCGGCGGCGCTACCATCACGAGCTTCAGTGGAGATCTGAATACATTCCTCAAGGTTTGTGCCTCAGGACAGTACAAGCATAACTCTGATATTAATATGTGCTATTTTTCCTACAGTATTTGACGGCAAACCAGGGCGTTAGCACTTCTCAATTCTTGACAACTGCCCAAGGAGGAACTGAAGCCACTTCAGGATCCGCCACTTTAACTACGTGAGCTTCCTGTGTTATTCTTTGCCAAAATGATATTTATTAATTCATCCGTTTGCAGATCAGCGTACAGCTTGGTTATCAACTAATTTGCCTGGCCGTCGCAGAAATATGTAACTACGTTGTTTCGTATATACTGATACTGTATAGTTAACTCTTTACTGGGGGTTTTCCACTTGCATCCATCCTCTGAATGCGTCAAAATACCGTGCCCACCGACCTCCATGCCACGAAGATATTTTGACCCAAGCGTCGTCCGGACTAACGCACTTGATATATATCAAACATCCGCAAAGCGCCAAGTCCGCAAATCTAACCCGCTCTCCCATAACGAACTGTCCCTTCCCATTTTTATCCATAGCATCGCCGAGCAACTTGAAAAGCTGCTCTAGCTCTTTCCATACCTTGTCGCGCTCAGCACCTCGTTTCTCGATATCCTCGAATGGTTTTCCGAAGCGAGCCTCCATTCTCTGTCGGAGATCAGCCCTGTCCCCCTCAATCTTGGCAGCTAAGTGACCCATGGCGACTACCCCCAGCGCCACGCCCAAAATCTGCGCGACGGGGAATTGAATGAAGAGAACCTGCAGAGCCTGCGTTCCGGGTGGGAAGAGGTCGCAATTAGGCGGTGGTGGATAGGTTTTCTCCAGGTACTCGATAATGGGGATAGAGTCGGACAGGACGACGGCGCGCGTGGGATCTGTACGGTCAATGATCGCTGGGAGGGTGTAATGCGGTTGTCCGTTGGGCTTGACGGCGGTAGGAGCTATACCGAGTGATTTGCACGTTGCTTCGATCTCTACGGTAGGCACCCATCGCACCCGGAACTGGAGCTTCTTGTAGTTGAGCGCCAACCTATTTATTAGTTCGTCAAAGAGGCTGGGTATAAGAACTGAAGCTTCCAACTTGCCTCACTTTCCAGGTATTGGGAGATATGGGGAGAGGCAGCGGGCTCGAGATATCAAGTAGCAGGATGTCGGTGGGCATTGTGGATTGAAGTTCACTCAGAAAAGGGGTCGAAATGCAGTGTGGCTGCATTATATAATTTGCTCATCGCGAGCTTTAGTGAGCCCCGTAAATTCCGGGATGTTGGATTAAATGGATTATGAGATCCATGAGGATCGGGCTTCTGATAAGGCGAAAGGGTCGAATTCAGTTAAGAAAAACTGAGAAATGAGTTCAAACTTCACGAGGATCAACGGAATCAGTTCCAGAAAGATCCGGACAGTAGTCCATGGATATCTCCAGATATTTTGGAAGATGAACTCACAAGAATAGCGAAAAGTAGGCAGGAGAGTCGAGGTGAGGTGGATTTTTCCCCGAAGCCCGATCTGGGTTTGCAAGACTCCGAGGAGCAAGAGGGCTTCTTTTACCAACCTTTCCCCACCTCTGTCAGGCGCACGAAGATAGCAGTTTAATCCCGCATTAACCAATTCGCTTTGACCCGCATGGAAAGACAAAAAAATTTCCGAGCGCTGAATAAACGACGAGGACAAGACAGGACAAGACGCGTTCAAGGAGCGCTACAATTGTATTTTATTGATCGCGTACACCGGCCCTCACCGGCCCGCCATCACAGCCGCGTGACAGAAGGTCATGTGTTTCGTAACAGCGCGCTGGTGACCACTTTTTCAATTTCAAATGGAGTCTCCTTTTTTCAATCATGTCAATGCCCTTGCAATGTACATCCTTGCTAATTTTTTTCATGCAAGATGACTGACGACACTTCGTTCATCAAGCGGCCGGAAAACATATTGCATCGCTACATTTCTAGGACCTGAATTTCTGTGAGCCGCCTATGACCCCGTTTTACTTCTGACCGCTTCTTTTTCGCAAGGCGACATCGGCACAGTCGATTTGAATCTTGTCAGTCTGCCTCCAGGCTATCTATTTGTGGCTTCCATTATCACTGCAAGCGCATGCTACCGTTTGGGTGCCGGCTCTCACTGCCCACTGTATTTGGCACCAACGTACATGATCCCCAGTGCGTCACTTTCTGACTTGGACGGCCTGCCAATTATAAGCTTGTCGCTTTGGCGTTTGCAAATTCAGCCATATGGAATTGAATATCCCTACCTATCATTTATCGTGCGCAGTCGACTCGGCGCTTTGACGTTGATAGGAAGAGGGAGTTGTTCGCATGAGCGTGACAGCTTTTTGGCAATACGAACACGATGTTGAACTCGAATTGCCTTCTCAGTCTGCTACCGTAAAGAGCGGCCGCAATTACTCATATCAATGAAACAACTGCTAGACACCCAACACACAAGATTAGGCAGGAAGTGGAGTAAGCACATGTACGTTCCCCTGTCTATATTAAAACCTTACCGATGTTCTACAGGTTTGAATGATATGTCCAAGAGCTCTGTCTCTAATAGCAAAAAAGCACGGTCCGAATTTGTTCCATGGCCCGTAAGAAGTCCTTTACTTATTCTCTCGAAGCCCTGGCGTTCAATGAAAGACTATTTTTTTTTTATCTTTTTTTTTTTTTTTCAAAGAAAAGCAGAGAGTACGCAAATCAAACACCATGAAACGAAGACTCCTGGCGAAACTTCCTGGAAAATATCAATTCTCTTCCTGCCCGCCTTCATTTATTCTGCTGTGAGGTCAGAACCAACTCCATAAGTCCTACGGCATTTTATGCGCTTTCAGCTCATTTATCATCATGGAGCTCAGCGAAACGGCGGGCATTGTCGAGGCTAATACTTACGTCCCAGTGCGTTGCTTCAACTCTTCGGTCGAACATACGTAAACACTTATGACTGGACCAGGCGACTTAAGGCTGCAGCAAGCCGCGACATTTTCACCCACGAAGGAATTTCTGACGGACATTTCCAGTTTATTTTCGGAGATCAATCAAACGCCGAGAACGGGGGAATTGTAAGGTCTCCTGGTAACCAATACTACTCCCACACCGCTGCGTGGGCATCGACCTTTCGATAGCGGTCGGTGGCCAAAACGTGGTGCACTGCCCTTGTCAGAGTGCTTTAGTCGACTACTCAAGCGCTCACTCCTCATAGTCGCTCTCGAGATTTGCAGGCTCCTTTCCTTGCTCCACGGTCTCACACACCAATACAGTGGCGCATCATATGACTCGGTCCAGGGACATGATTGTAATGATTTGATAGTGTATGTGCATGGCCTATATTTGCCCACTGTACTGTCTTTCTAATCCATCACATTTAGATATGTCGACCTCTGATGAGCATGAAAGCAAGTTGAAAACCCCGGACACCATATCAAAACAGGACGAAAATAATCTTAACAGCGGCGCCCGTTGCAAACAGCGAGGGGACCATGGGATGCAATAATGCCGTGTCGCTCGATTCCGAGAGACACAGCATATCCATGGACTGACATCACCGTTTTCCCAAGGCTGGGAATTTGGTTGGCAGTGGACTTTGGTGGACGCTCGGCCAATCACACATCCGTCTGCGCGCGCTGATTGAATGTCTCTAAATGCCTATGAACATTATTAAATCAGTCTATCGACCCGCTCAAACGACCTTAAAGGGATTGTCTTTTTTCACGCTTGCCAGCCTAGAGTACAACATGGTACCATGGAAAGGCTGTGCAACCTCCGATACCGACGCACCGAACGGAAATTCTGACAATGTAAGAGCTCAAAAATTAGCGGGATTTAAGTGATTGCTTAGTTTCCTTGTCCCCTTTGAACACCAGATTGATATCGTTATTCGTTGTCGTTTTCCGCGACACGCTTCACCCTTGTCATACGAGAGAAAATCACTGTCTTTTCTTGGGTACCTCGTGTCTGCATCGCAGCCAAATAGAGAATGATGAGTGATTATTGACCCAAGCGGATTCTATAATTGACCCAACTTTGTACCAACGATCCGTCTTCTTGATGATTTGATAGATATGCCACTAGTCGACCATCACGAGGCTGCGCTGTTTACTCGACAAAGTTGGATAAGAACCTGAAAACTGTGTGTTTAACATCGCTTAGTTCCCAACTGCGCCTCCTTGTTGGCCCCGACCTCCTTAGGTGCTCCGCTTTCTGGAACCTCTGTCCCGCCTCTCATCGACCTTGCCTTGTCTGACTGGTGGTAGGATCGGCCATGGGCAACACCTTGGCGAGCGCTCAGCGCACAAACCAAGCTAATTTCGATGGGGTGATGTTAGCTGCACTGGCGTACGGTGAGAACGGACCACATGTTCCTCGATGGCTGGAAATTACTCATTTTCAGATCGTCCACCCAACAGGCGCCTTGATCATGCTTTATATTCAAATAACACAGGTGCTCCTGCGGCGTCCCAAGCGCGGTGGACGCAAATTCTGGATCATAATTATATACTCGACGGTCCTCTTTCCGTTGACAACTTTCGCCTTCGCCGGGAAATTTAAATTCACTGAGGAGTTATATCTGGCGCTTCCCAATTTTCCTGACGGCCCTGAAGCCTATATGAAAGAACATGCTGAGGATTGGCCCAATCTAATGAGCCAAGTATGGTGCGTCTCCGCTCGTTCTCGAGGACTTATAACCAGATTAAAATATTGTCTTGAATTAGCACCACAATTGTACCTTGGTTCGGAGACCTGCTCATGGTAAACCTAACTTGAAAGAAAAGCAAGAAAAGAAGCTGACTGGATGATAGTTATACCGGGTGATGGTCGTCTGGAATTATCAGTGGTGGCTACTCGTCCTTCCTGGCTCAATTTATTTGACTCGTGTCGGTAAGTACTGTAGCAAAGGGCTTGTCACCGTTAAGTTAATCCTTAAATTCATTCTAGGTTTATCTATCCCACTGCTCATTGTTCAAACACGTCCCGAGTCGGATCTGTCCCGTCATTACGACCTCTACGGGACGGTATTCTATTCTCTTTGCCTGAGTCTCAACATCACAACTACGACTCTCATCTGCGTGCGTCTTTATACGATGCGTCATAAGGCTGAGAGAGTCCTCGGTACCCTTCAGGCATCTCTATATAATTCCTCCATCACTATGTTCGTCGAAAGCGGCGCATTCTTTACAGTCTGGAGCCTCACCTATGTCATCTCGAGAGCAACGGGTAGCTGGGTAGGGGATATATTCCTGGAGCCTTATTCCTATATCATTGTGAGTCTTTTTGGTGTTGCCGCCTATCGCCCTGGAATGTCAGAATTAAACACCATTTTGTTCAGGCCCTTACAAGAATGCTGATTGTTCTACGGATGGCACAAGACCGGGCGTGGTCGAGGGAAATTATCACAGCGGCTGACGATGGTGTCCTCGACTGGCAGGTAACCTCAACTAACAGCGTCGCTCTCAACAACGCTTCTGAGCAGCCGGACGGGCAAGAAAATCTGCCCAAGAAATTTAGAGACCTTGAAGATTCGTTTAGTAGCTCGAAGAGCACCTTAAGCCGAAAGGCCTAATATTGTAGTATCACATCGATTGTGCAAATATGGTTATATGAACATCATCTAATTCAACTGTATCACAAATATCCATACTCTAGGGCATGCGAAACAAGAACATGTCAGGTAACATGGTTTACTATCCCTTTCCAGGAGTTTGAAACTTTTTTGGCAGAAAGCATATTCCTCAACAACCACTTACCCTGCACCCCCTCAAGCTGTGCCAGAATATGCGGTTTTTTGTCTTCTATTCGACTAGATAGTCTACTCCTTAGAAAGTTGACTATAGATGAAAGCGGAGCCTTCCCGGTGCTCAAAAGTCGAAGATATCAGGAGATTGAAAGTCATGTCACGACGTTGTCACATCAAATTCCTGCTGGTTTTCACCGCGGCTTGCCCTGATTCCCATGCAAAACGTCACCGCGTGTCACTCTTCAAATCGCAAAAACCACTATTTCTCAACTCCTGTAAGAAGGAGTCCACTTTAAAATATAGGGTTTTGGATATCACATCGCATCAGTGAGTAGAATGTTTTGCCCAAACCCCGAGGGAAATGAAGTGCAGGATCGGGCTGGATCTGAGCCAACATTCGTATACATTGACCTCTTTAACGTATTCAAAATCGCATTTTCTCAATTATGCGACTCAGCAACCTCAAACTTCAAATTTTTTTGGATATTCATGATGGGATAGTGTATATGTATATATGTATGTAAGTCGTGGTGAAGGTAGCTTCAGAAATGCGGGAGAAAAACGACATTTTCAAACTCCTGAAACTTTCAAACTCCTGGAAAGGGATAGTACCTGCCATCCACTGCTCATCGGACGCATCATGATAGTGACCCCCCCGTGTGGATCCGACGTCTCCGCACCTGTAAACCAATTGATAGTTGAATCTCACGCATTACACCAACATTACATTGTGTCTATCACCAGGTCTGTACTACGATTATCTGACTAAGTATATCAAATCATAAATGTACTTGGTTGGTGGTATTTCGCTTGGGTAACTGCCCCAAAACTGCCTCATGGGGCATTCGTTCATCTTTTCTGGCCATCTCACACTGCTTCGACGTACAGTATACAGCCAGTGCTGCGAAACTGCTCTAGCAGAAATCATTGAGTTGTAAACTATGTATGTATTTCGGGAGATGTGACATTTGGCATGAATGAGCATAAATGATGATGCATCGATGATGCGTGATGGTGCTATCCCAATGCTCAATGGTACGACACCATAAGTGTCCGGGCGCCACCCCAGGACACATATATAGTCGAATGCGTAGATCAATACGTTACAAGATAGAGTTAATACCTTAGCTAGAGTAGGAGTCCGACATAAGGCTCGGCCTCAACGGACTATAAGTATATCATCCAATGTCGGCTCTACTCTCAATACTTATGATGCCTATCATTTAATAACAGCAGAGTCGCAGGAGGAGCGGTCACAACGCCAATGACTTCAAGTTCAAGCTAATTGCGCGCGATGTATTCGCGTACGAAGGTTCTGCTCATCTTCAAATCGCGCTGACACCTATGGAGTAAATATAGCACTACGTGAGGAATAAATTTAGGCCTGGAACCCTTGGCTTTCAAGATACTCCTCCGTAGTTTTCCATAGTGCATCCTGCAAGTCGACCTTCAATGCATTATCTGCAGCTTTCTTTATCTTCCCAACTGGTCCGAGGTAAACGCCTTTATACTTCTCCGCGTCCTGCCGAACCAGCGGAGATGCAGCTGCGAAGCATGAATTAAGGGCACCGTCGTCAGGAGTCATCGCCAGTAACGAGATAACGAAATTAGCCAGCCTGGGAAATGGTAATCGACTGCCGGCAGATGTATGCACGAATCCTGGGTTCAAAGAAACGCAAATGATGCTGGATGATGCAAGCTTTCCCTGAAGGGCATTGGAAAAAAGAACATTCGCGAGTTTGGAAACACCTTACATAGATCGGTAGCATTAGACGTGATGTTAGAGACATAAATATTCATTAACCCACAATATCGAGCAAAGAATGGAACGCGTGTTTTGGTCTGATGGTCTTTGAATGCTTCCAGAGAACCAAAGTCAATCTTGGGGTCCGCGGCAGCCAACATACGGTGACCATCGGACGAGACCTAGCAACAATGCTCTGAGTAAGACGATGCACAAACACGAAGATTTAGATCATGCAGCGTACTGTTACGATCCGAACATCAGAGCCCGGCTCCTCTGAGGTCTTCAGCAGAAATGGAAGCAGAGTCTTCGTGAACAGGAATGTGCCAATTTGGCTTCACAGTGGTATTAATCACTGGACTTCCTTCTGGAGGTGGAACGCATGAAACTCACTTGACCATCATCATCTCCGTTATACCTGAGAATCATGATAGTCGTTTGTCTATCTTGAAGGAGAGCAACTAGGAAACTTACCATCTTGAACTGGTTCACCGGTATCCCATACACTGTTGAGCGGCCCAGAATAAGAAAGGACACCCAAGTTTGAAAATCACTGGTCACTTGCCATGCAGCATTATTGACTGTTCAACAAACCGAGACCAAAAGTCAATTCTTTCCATTAAATTCTGGCCACTATATGCATACCTAGAACATCGAGTCTATTCTCCTGCTGAAGAAATCCATCCGCTGATTGCTTTGCTAGTGCAGGCGTAGCGAGGTCGCAATGGAAATAAATGATTTTACCGGAGCCTATCCCCTCCTCCTTAAGCTGGGCGACAGCTTTCTTCCCTTTCTCTTCAGACCGAGACCCTAGGTAGACCTTGGCTCCTTTCCGCGCGAGATGCTTCGCGGTACCATAACCAATGCCCGTACTAAAATGAAGTAGGTCAATGCATTGGACCTAAACTTCGGAAATCTAACGTGGAAGAGTGCTTACTTGGCTCCTGTAACGATAATAACCTTTCCCGTCAAGTCGGCCAAGTCTCTGGCCGGGTCGAATTTCTGAGACCAGAACATGCTCCTAGCGAAGAACTGTGGCTAGATCTAAACCAAGATCTACGGGAGAAAAAATCTTTACAAGAGGGCCTGTCAAACGATGTTTGGAATGAATAAGGGATGCCTTGGTTGGGAGGAAGGATACAGCTGGTAACTGCCGCTTATATAGGATTTTCACAAGTTATTTCCCCTCTGTTCCCAATTCCCAGAAGAAGTGAGCGTGTCGGGTCGCGCAATTTGTAAAAACGGCTGCCATAGTTTTCGATTCAGGTTTCGCTTTTGACACGGTTCCCTATGGGGATATGTAGGACATTGAGAGGTTGAAGCGATGAGTCAAGGATGAGTGTTGCTTAGGAAGATTGCAGAGCCGCAGCAGAGGAGAGGCCAGGCTGAGAAAGCACCCGGCTGCCGATTATGTGGTCATCATTATGTAACCAGTTACTGGGATTGCTCTCTGCGTGGGCTTGAATTGTCAAGTATTCAATAGATTCCAATCTCTAGCGTTAACGGTCCACGTACGAACAAGGCTTAGTCTAACCCTTGGGTTTCCAAATACTGCTCCGTCGTTTTCCAGAGTCCCTCCTGCAACTCGATCCTCAGTGCATTATCCGTGGGTTTCGTTATTTTACCAACAGGTTCCAAATACGTGCCTTTGTACTTCTCCTCCTGCTGCCTAACGATGGGAGATCCCGCAGCAAAGCACGAGGTGTGGGCACCGTCATCAGGCGTCATTGCCACCAGCGACAAGAGAAAGTTAACCAGCTTGTCATGGGAAAACGAAAACGAGTCGAGCCAGAGGTGTTCACAATTCCTGGATGGATGGACAGGCAGATGATATTGGAGGAAGAAAGGCGGCGCTGTAGGGCACTCGAAAAGAGTACATTTGCGAGTTTAGAGATGCCTTCGATGCAGAATGTCAAAAGCCATCTTTATCAGAACAAAGCTAACTCACAGTATCGAGAGAAAAAAGGGACATGATCGTGTCCGTAACGGTTTTTGAATTCGTCCAGAGTACTGAAACTTATTTCTGAATTGACCGCGGCTGTCATTCCATGGCCATTAGAGGTAACCTAGGATCAACGACGCGAATTGTACGGCAATGCACAACTGCGAGAATTAGGACTCTGGCATACCGTCACAATACGGACATCAGAGTCCGGTTCTTCCGAAGTCTTGAGTAGAAGTGGGAGAAGAGGCATCGTGAACTGAAATGTGCCAATGTGGCTGAAGGAGGGGCTTCATGGGCTACGTTGTGATTTTGGAAATTTCACGGGCTTACTTGACCATCATCATTTCAGTGATACCTGGTGGTTGAGGGTAAAGTCGTTCTTGATAGGATAGCCGAGTGTGTGGACCTACCATCCGAGTCTTGAGCTGTCTTGTCAGTTGCATCCCACATACTAGCGGAATAAGTCAAGATGCACGTCATGTTAGGGAGCGGTAGTTCCTTACCATGCGGGGTTGTTAACTGTTAAAAGACAGGTTGATTATAGAAAAATTGAAACCAGTTGGTGCATACCTAAGACGTCAAGCCTATTTTCGAGCTGCAGGAAGTCCTCCGCCGATTTCTTTGCCAACGCAGGCGTGGCAAGGTCGCAAGGAAGATAGATGACCTCCCCGGAGCCTATCCCTTCCTCCTTAAGCTGCGCGACCGCTTTCTTCCCTTTCTCTTCAGACCGAGAGCCGACGTATATTTTCGCTCCTTTACGAGCCAGGTGTTTCGCGGTGCCATATCCGATGCCTGTACTAAATGGGCTGGTTAAGAACATTGACAACCGATGATACAGACATGTACTCACTTGGCTCCGGTGACGATGATGACCTTCCCTGATAGATCAGCCAGATTCGTGGTTGGTTCTTATTTCTGAGACCGGAACATGCCCTTGCGAGAGGATTGCTGCTAAGATAAAAGGATCGCAGTTCCGAAAGATAGACAGATGATACAACGCAGTCGTGGGATGTGAAGGTATGGGAATACACCAAGTGAGCCTTTATAGTTGGAGCTCCCAGACGAAAATAGTACAAGCATATTGCACTCCATGAGCTCTTCACGAGGGCTTCTGCGATCTGGCATTTGACACCGCAGGCGTAGATTGCTAGGCATAGAATAAATAAGAAGTCGTATGTCAGAGAATGTCAGATATCGAACCGTTGATGGCTTCAAATTATTGAGATTGAAACTTTTTGGATATCGTTGTCGATGAGTTGTCGATGAGTTGTTGAAGATAAAAATGAAGCAATGTTTCGAAAGTCCGCCATGTGCATGATCACTTATAATATCTGCTGGTCCGTGTGCATGGCACAATATCCTCATTTACACAAAGGCTCCGCGTCATCTTCTCGAACCTGTTGACACGTATACATACAAAGCGTTGACAATCTACTGTACATACTGCAAAAACTAACGACAAAACTTCAAGAAACAACTCCTCATCATCACACATAACAACTAAAGGAATCCAACCCCTTTCCAATACTTGACCCACATCTGGGCATGCGCCTCGCCAATGGCAGGCAATGTCTGCATAGTTTGACTGATGGATTGGACCTTCGTCGTAGAGAACGTGGCCAACCCGCCGGTTTCCACTTCCTCCTTGCCCTGCTGGCGGAGCGCGGCGTCCAGTGCAGACGTCGCGCGGAAGAAGTCAAGGAGCTTTATCGCGGGCTAGTGAATTGGAAGGAATGAAACATCAACGAAAAGCGCTCAAGAAAACATAAAAAAGAAAAAGAAAAGGCAGCCAACAACTTACCATATGGTTCAAAATCTCAGTAGATGCGTTACCATTATCCGCATGAGCTTCCAAGTGGGATACCCAAGTCTGGAAATCGACCGTCTGCAACTTGGCAGCTGAGATGCCCTCCTGGACGATAGCCTCGTTGACGGACGAGAAGACGTGATTCCACGGTACAGGGCGGGGGTGCACGACGTTGACGGCCGCAGGAGACTCGGCCGACCAGGCGACGTCCAGAATCGTCTTGGACACGGCGTCCATGGGCAGCCACGAGGCGACCTGAGTTCGTTGATATATTTATTAGCATATGTACAACTCTTAATAAGAGAGAGAGAAAAGAGCTTACCCCGGTAGCAGCTGGGAGGGCGTTCAAACGCAGACTCGACTTGACGAGAATGGGCACCCAGTCCGACGTAGCCCAAGCACCATTGGGATGGCCTCCGGAGATCTGGCCAATCCTGAACGACGTCGCTTGCAGACCACTCTGCGCGAGGATCTGATCGCGAAAAAAAAAAACAATACACATCAATTCCGCAATCGAAAAAAAAGGAAAGAGGAGAAGCCCACTAACCCTCTCAGCAACATATTTACTCTCCCCATACCCATTCCCCACAGCATACTTCGGATCATCAAGGACCTCCTCGGGGTACGCGCCCTGCGACTTGTCCCACGAGAACGCGGACGCGATGGACGACGTGAACAGGAACTTGACCGACGCAGCGTGCGCGCTCGACCGCGCGAGGTCGATGAGGTTGCGCGTGCCCTGCACGTTCGGCTCGAAGGACGACAGGGCGAGGTTGAAGTCCAGCCTCCACGCATTGTGGATGATCGTCGTCACACTGCCACGCAGCTGTACCAAAAAAACAAAACAAAATAAAAACGCGTGAGGCAGAGGCATTGCAGGAATCGTATACCGGAACGAAGCTGCTGCGTACCTCATCGTAAATAGCATCTTTGAGGCCTAAATTCCTATGCGACGCCTCGCCCTCCAAGAACACGAGCCGGCTGGAAGAGCGCTCGAGGACCGTCGCATCCAAACCCTTATCAGCGAACCGCTCCTTCTGTCTCTCCTGCACCGACTTGGGGCTGGACGACGGCCGATTGAGCGCATACACTTTCTTCACCCTCGGGTCGCGGAGGAGCGACTCCAAGAGCTGCGCACCGAGGTTGCCCGTCGAGCCCGTGAGGAGCACGACAGCCTCGCCATCACGCCCAAGGACCCGGTGTGCACTGGTGCTGCTGTTGCTGTTGACGTTATGTTGAGCGACGGGCTGGGACAGGCCAGTAGTGTACTTGGCGATCATCAGCTCGATAGCGTCCGTGCGGCTGGACGTGAATACGAAATTCTCCGGGTCAGCGACGACCGCGACGATGAACGCTGCGAGCTTGTCGATGGAGGGGTTGCTGTATATGGTCGCCTGCGTGACCAACTTGGCTGCGGCCTGCTGGTGCGTGTCCTTGGCTTGCAGGGCGCCTACGATGCGACGGCGCAGGATGGTCGCGCTCAAGCTGAAAGGAAAGGTATGAATTTATGGGATCTAAAATTAGAAGGAAGGTCAAAAGAAGCCTTACCTGTCCATGCCTTGCTCGAACAGATCCCTCGAGACGGAGAACGCCTGCCCCGAATGGATTTCTTGGACTTGCGTCTGCAACCACGCAACCGTATCCTCTGTATTCCAAGACGGCGGCGGAACGACCGCCTCGACCTTGACAGTTGCATCGACCTTTGCGTATCTAATAGGGTTCATAGTAAGTAAGTTACTTATGGGCGGAGAAGATAAATCTATGTCGAAAAAACTTACATATCATCAATCTCAGTCTGATACGCCTGCAGCGCGGCCTTGCGCATGACGGTCCCCTTACCCGCGCGGGGGAGGGGCTTGTCGCGCGACGCAATGAGGATCATCTCTTTGAAGATGCGGCTGAACGCCGGCGCGACTTTGTTGGCTTCTTCGACAATCGGCCTGTGTACAGTACATAGAAAAGGGAAGTCATTGTAAATTTGGATTTTATGGCACGACAAAGACAGAAAAGAAAAGATGGACTAACCACAAAGTATTCCTGATATTAACAAGCTGGCTCTCGTTATTCACGTCAATAGCATGCGGCGGTTTGAGCTCGATGAGGACACCGGCTTGGTCCCGCTCGCGGCCGAACATCGTAACGCCCATAATGCTATGTGCATAAAAATTAGAGATGCAAGTCGTTTTAAGAAAGGAAACTTGAAGACAAACTAGGAGCTGCTCATGAGGATATCCTCCATCGGCGCTGGGACGGTCTTTTCTCCGGACGTGTGCACGATAACGTCATCTTTGCGGCCGACACTAAAGGAACGAACAAAGAAGGAGAGGTCAGCGAAATGCGAAATGTATTCAAAGCCAAAAGCGCGCAAAAACCCACATTTTCCAGAAGTACGGCTTCGTAGGGTGTTGCACCCATAGATCTGAGCTGGCATACCCCTTGACGTCGGGGAGGTTCTCGATGGAAACTTGATGTGTCTCGCTCGTCTAAGGAACAATAATAAAAACATGAGATCCTCATGTCATGCTCCCGAAATTAGAATGAAAACAAAAAACCTACCAAGAACTGCGACTCGAACGTCCCATCGCCCTGCGCATCCCAGCGAATATCGGCTCTGTCAGAGAACGACAAATACTCCCAGTCGTTCTCGTCGCCCTCCCTGCGGAAAAAGCACGACGGGGCGCCGAACTCTGTCGCGCCGTACACGGGGGTTATGTACACGCCCGACTCGGTCATGAAGTTGCCCAGTTTCGAGGGCACGGAGCCTCCAGAGTATGCCTGTAAAAAGTGATTATAGTCTCAAATGAGTACTTGTCACGACTGGCTAAGATATTAGTAAATAATCGTGCTTACGACGAATTCGAGGGCAGCCAACAGCTCGACCGCCTTTTTATCCTGGGCCCACACTTGGAGGAGGGCGGGGATGATGACGAGCGAGTTGGATCGCGTGCGCGTGATGTGGTCCAGGATGTTATGCGGGGTAGGCATCATAGGCGTTGCCGTCGGCGTCGTGGCGACTGGGGGGAACAGGCCGATGGGCGCCATAGCGTAGAGGCCGACCATGAGGTGGACTATGATCCCTAGGGTGTGGAACGCAGGCAGGGCGTGGCCGGCCATCGTCAATGGGACTTTGTAGTTGACGTTATCGGTTACCGGAGCTGGTGATGGGTTGTTTGAGCCTAAACACACGATAGATGGGAAAATAGAGAAGAGGATATGTACGCACGGAGACTCGCCCAGTGTACCATAGACTTGAACGTCTGCGGGATCGTCTTGGGAAAGCCGGTGCTGCCAGATGAATGGAGGTAGAGGAGGACATCGTCAATGGGCGGCCGAGCGCCTTTGGGATATTCCTGGAACGGATCCGCTGCCTTTTCGTGGCCGAGTTTCGGGAAGATGTCCTGGAAAGGTGGTACTTCGTCTACGGTAAAGACGTATGAAGGATCGGAAGCAGCGAGCTCGGACCTAATTTCGTCGACGAGCGGGCGGAGGGTCTGGTAAGTCGTGAGCAATCTATGGCACGATGTGTCCTTCAATAGCTTGATGATGGCTGCGGCGGTGTTACGTGGAGACATGGGGTAGGGCTAGCAATTGGCAAGGTCAAACTAAGAACAAAATACCGCCCTTTCTGCAAATGCAACTCACGACGAAACCCGCCCTCGTAATGCCGACGGTTACTGCTTGGTAGAGCAATGTGTCGGACAAAGCGACGAAGGCTACGACTTGGCGATCTGGACCAGTCCTCCCTGGCCTGATATAATGCGCAACACGGTCAGCTGCGCGTCCGAATTCAAGGTAGGAGATGTTGGTAGGTTCCGGACTGCCATCCTCTGAAAAGACGTAGACGGTTTCGTTGGGATTGTTCTTCCTGTGAAAGTCGACGACCTCTGGAAGAGTGACAGAATAATCAGTGGGCGGGTGGATGGGAATGCTCGTCATTGCAAGCGCTGTGTTGGGGAAAGGGTGTCAGTGTCTGATTATATAGTTCAATGATACACATACAAGACTTTTACATTATTTTTAGACTCGTATCGAGCTG
This sequence comes from Flammula alnicola, assembly GCA_015499995.1. Classification (NCBI taxonomy): domain Eukaryota; kingdom Fungi; phylum Basidiomycota; class Agaricomycetes; order Agaricales; family Strophariaceae; genus Flammula; species Flammula alnicola. Next base: position 40,066 of record JADNRV010000130.1, read on the forward strand.
ACAGTAGAGATGGGGTGCCCGAACCCGAAGCTTCTCTGCAATGGTTCCATCATAATATGCAGCATCATGCCGCGCTTGTTGTCCACAATGATCGATATCGATAATCGAGTAACACCTATTCATTTGGTAGAGTCCCAATTAACAGGAGGCAGACAGCATTGGAGGGATAAAAGTTCAAACGTTTGTACAACCGTCCAAGTCAAGAGGTATGCAATTTTTTTTTCAGATATACTAGGTACTTTTATTTGGATAAGGCTTCGCCAACCCCCCCCCTTAGCTATTACAAAAAAGGAAATAATTTATCACGTGCCGATCATAGACCTTCCTAACTAAGACTGATCTGCTACTTAACCGTGTTCGGGCCGATCTGATCGCTGATGTAATTCATTCAAATCTGGACATATTCTTGCCCTTAAGCCACAGGGAGCTCAAGCGAGGTCCTCCCCTTCGTTCAACTCATTCTCCGGCTGGTCACCAGTCTAGGTCCAAGTTGAAGTTGAAGTTCCCCGCTTGAACGCAAAAAGGGAGGCCGTTAGAAAACAACTGTAAACAAAATCTCAAAGCTTGCATTTGAGCTTGTCGACAAACCATCACGCATCTGTCTTTCATTGGATAACGCCTTTGGTTCATTGGCTCCACTCTGTTACATCCGCTGATCAGTCTGACTGGTTGAGTGTGTCTCTGCTGTCCCCGAAGCGCTAGTCCAACGCTGGGCGATGCGCCTCGCGCCTAAAATGGTACTCCAGTAAAATTACCAAAAATGGAAGATTGACCCTGGCCAATTGAACGGGGAAGGAACACCGCTGGAACACGATCACCAACTGTCGCCTGGAACCAGTGGACTCTGAAGAATGAAACCAATCAAATCGCCCACACAACAGAAACATAGGACTTACTGCGGCTTCTCACGTACCGTGGGTATTTTCGAACCGCGACCACCCAGCGGCATTCAACTAATCAAGGATGTGTCGGCCATGTACGCACATCATTTAACGCGCTGGATTGTAAGTTTTGGTTCTTTACAGTCTTTTGGACCTCGAGTGGTAAATCGATATCAGCGGATCATCTTCAAGCATACAGTATACTATTAAAGGAACAGCATTTGTACCGTGCCCACAAATGGGATCGAAAACCTCTACTTAACTATTGGGATCAGCTGATCAAAGTACTTACCCACTGCAAATGTAGAGGGACCGATGCCCGCACTCGAGATGTATGAGGCCATGTGCAGCCAATTGCACAGCTTTGAACTTGAAAGTCACAAAAAGCCAGGCCTTCTCCTTCTCTAGCAACAAGCTACAGTACATTGATGGCCGGTGTGGTCGTACAGTATCTGAGAATCTGATGTGTGATGCATGTGATGATCAAGTTACACGTACAGGTGCGGGAGCGCTTCAAAGGTATCACGAGTTCAAGTTCGTCGTTTCATCTGACAACGTTGGGGAGGTCGACGCCGGGCATGGCGGAATAAGTAAGTACATCGTGACGAAGCCAACGCTGTCATAAGGTTTAATTCTCTATTGCACGATGATCGGACTGAACTTGAGATAAATATATTGTCTCGTCTGCAAAGGCTTAGCCGACTATGTCTAGGCCGGGGAGAGCTTGATCTTTTCAATGTGTTACAGTAGAGGTTATTTTTGGTAGCTTCCCTCTAACGTTCTACCAAAAGGTAGTACGTCGGACTTTGGCGGGTGCCACCTTCAGATCTGCGTGCACCCTGATTACCTGGACGACTCTCCGCTTGAACAGCGAACAGACAGACGGCAATGTCGTTTGTATGTCGAACTGCCAAGCGCTATTTCTGAACACTCGCCGTCAGTTTTAATTTTATGTGGGGCAAAGGGTCGAAATACCTTAATGGTGATGTAGGTCCTGTAGGTCTTGGTGCCGTCGTGAACTACCCCTTCAAGAACCTTCCAGCATAATTCAGCGTAAACTGTAGGCGCTCTGCTGTCTCAAAAGTTTCACGGTTCAACATCTCTACCAACAGCTCCACTATACAGACACGCTCGCACAATTTAAGAAAAAGTGTGAACGCGCCTGCCAAAGTTCGACCTTTACAGGCTTTAGACAGATGCGCATCGACGGTCGTGCTGGTCAAGGTGTTCTAAAAATAGCCTTGCGAACCTAGTACTGTAAATACCCCTGACGGAATCAGTGTTTCACAAATTTGTCTTGGGGACATTGGGTTCGCGAAGCCAGAAAAGAGTAGTGTTGTCGCCGGAGCGAAGTGACTTCGAGGTGGACTTCGCTTCGGTTCGAAAATGCACCACTTCGGATCACTTCGTTGTCAACGAGTTGGTTCGAGGTCACCTCGACGAGGTGACACGAAGTGCATCAAATCGGGCACGTGATGGCACCGCGCGTCCGCCTTTGCGTTCGACTTGACTTGCTCATGACGCTCTATGCCCCTTCCCTTTATTTTTGCCTCCAATCTGGACGCGATACCATTAGAAGTAACCAAGAAATTATATTATTATTTCTAGCGCAGAACCTACCCCACCTTTTCACCAAAGGGGGCGTAATACAGCAAAGTTAACGTCATCATGTACAAAATCCCACCGACATGGGGTATCTTGTGTTCAAATATCTGAAAAAACTGTCGCCCATCGAGTAGGTTCATCAGAACCTCAAAAATGCAGAGCAATGGTTTTCATTTGACTGGTAAATAACTTCAACAAGCAATTTCTACAGTGTAGGTGCTGAGTTTATCATATCTAATCAATTTGGGTTGCGAGGTGAGTTCAGATCAGGCCAGTTTGATTTCTTTCCCAGGTTGAGTTTTCTGATCATTTCATTGGTTGGAGCTTTGATGGCGGAGAACACCGACCTCGCGAAGTACCTCGAGGTGACACTTCGACCCAACTCGAAAATTCGAGTTGATTCGAAGTGTTCACTCCGCCTCGCTTCGCTTCGCTTCGGCGGCAACACTAGAAAAGAGTGTCTTCTTCCCATTGACTTGACATCACTGATTGGGGCTGGGGCTGTAAGCTGGCAGCTCGTTCTTTGCACCTTCGCCGTCCTAATCACGAAGATACCTGTCTGCCCTCCGACTCTGCCGGAACAGTATCCTCCTGGTTTTGCGAATGCTTGGCATCTGCGACTATCGCACAGGCCTCAGTGCACTGGCCAAGAAATTACGGTTTCGAGACGGGAACGGGATGGTTGGTATACAGACTGCTGTTGTATTAGTGCAAGTTCACGCGCGTTCACGAACAAACCCACGATGGTCAAGTTATTTTTACTTCAAACCCGGTTGGGTTCGTTCCCTTGATGTCCATGCACCACGCTGGGCATTGTCACGACGAAAGATATTTTAATGCCTTTTGTGAAAAGCCTGGCCGATATATATGGAGCCTGCAAGTCTTAGGCTCCGGCTCGCCATCTACAATCCTTTCCACGTTCAACTCAGATATGTCGACCGCCGCTGGCGCTGCGCCTGACCTCAGCCGAACGTGAGCACTTGCAGTGTGATAATCGCCGCACCTTAGAGCCCTAACCTTTCTGTCTATCTAATGCAGCGCAGGCCCGCTGGTAAGTCCACTTTACTAAGCCCTTTGTAGTTGCTTTCATTAAAGTCGCATGCGCCGAATAGCTGATCGGGTACCTGTTGAATTGGGGATTATTTGGAGTGCTTTCGGTGCAAGTTTGTGAGTGCGATTTGAGGTTTTATTAAACTAACGCAATGAATTAATGACCTGGCTTTCATGATAGATTTATATTATCTAGCATTTCCGAAGGATCGGATGTCACACAAGGCCCTGGTATATGGGGACTACTTACTCGAGGCAGTACAGACGTTCCTCTTCACGACAAGCGCGTTCCGCTCGTTCGCGGCTGGCTTCGGAAATCCGGAGGTTCTTAACGATGTTGACATCCTTTGGTTTTCGGTGCCGATCTTGAGTGGGATAGGTGAGTATCCCTTGTTGGACATTTGGGACCATACCTGAATATTGAATTTCCATCTCAATTTTTTTTTTTTTTTTTTTTAATTCAGTGTTTATTCTCCGGTGTGGCTGAGCCATATGGTAGAGATATATACAGCAAATCTTTTTCTATGCGTCCGTTTCTACCCCAAACCCTAACCTAAATACACCCCCGAAGCCAAACCCCCGAATCCGAAGAGAAGGGACTTACAAGGTGAAGGGAATTACGTACGTAAGCGAGTCCATTGTGTCTACGGCGCCCCGGATCAAGTAATGTATATGTAATGTTGTAATTAGTACTCCGCTTTCCGTCTCCGCATTCGAGTTTCCCAGTGTTTCCATGTCGATATATTCTTGGAGCGACCCTGTCTGCCTTGATGCGTCGAATGATGGGGCTTGACCGCGTTTTTCAGTCGTATTATGCTCGATGTTGTTGATTAACAAGGGTTTTATTTGATGCCAATATCGTATATGGTGTTGAACCGGGAGCAGTTCGGCCGGCGACGTGAGGGTCTTAAATAGGTTCTCTCCTTATTTGTCCGACCGCCCGGAGGTATAAACCTCCTCCCTATTCCCCACGCCAGCTGTGGGACTTGGTCCCAGCGTCCGAAGACTCCCACTAGCCCTTCTAGAAGTGCCGCTAATGTCACGGCACCTCGGCAACCCCCACCGCTCGTAACGTCGTTGACTTTCGCCAGGTACTAATAGTCGTGTGAAAACACCGGTGTCTACCCCGTGGTCCGGTGAAGTTTTGGGGGCATGGGGAATTGAGCCCTCAACCTTGGAATAGCCCTCTTGACACATCCAAGGAGGGCGGTGGTACCACTAAGCCACCGCGCCCCCTCCATCTCAATTTAGTTGCCTTTGTTGCACAGGCATTCTATGCCTATAGGATCAGCGTGCTGTCCCAGAAAAAATATGTCGCTGCGATCGTGATGCTGGTACATGAAATCTCACTCAGCGAGAGAGTTTAACCCCCTGATCAATGCTTTTGACTATATCAGTTCTCGTTCATCCAATTGGGAGGAGCATTGACGATTGGCGTCCAATTGAAACAAGCAAAGTTGTTCAGCAATTTTTTGAAGACGAATTCCTTTATCGCCATTGGGGTGAGTCCCCAGCCGAGCACCCATATATATTCGTCCCTTGATAGCTCTAATGCATTTTTCTCAAGATCTGGCAAGGCGGTAGCGCAGCATGCGACGTCATTATTGCCGCCTCTATGTCCTACTACGTTCGTTTAAAACTTCCCTTAATGTTAGATTTAAGCGCCGGCTGATGGGGTATATCTACCTCTACAGTTGAAGAGCCGAGACAGCGGCATGATGGAGACGCACGTTTTAATTACAAGAGTTATTCGTCTGACAGTTGAGACGGGAACGCTAACAGGTACGCGCATCTCTGGCACATAGCATAATCGACATCCCATTCTGACCCTGTTCCTCCCCTCGCAAAAGCCGTTATCGCCATTGTCACGCTCATCCTCAACTACCTTCCCGGCCAACCAACGTATTACCAAGCGAGCGTCAGTGCCCTGGGGAAACTATACTCGAACTCTATGATGGTCGTGTTCAATAGCAGGATGCGGGTAGCTTCCGTAAATTCCACCTCTACATCTAATGATGTCCCTATCCCATTATCCCATGTGAACCGCATGACTTCGGACAATGGGCAATCAAGAATTCATGGTGGCATCTTGGTGACCCGCGAGGAGATATCGTTTTCGGGGATAGATTTATGCCAGGGGTGAGTCCATTTACGTGCTGCTTTCTGTTATATTTCGAGTATTAATGTTAGAATCCCCAGGAGGTCGGTGATACAAAAAGAGGACCAGATGATCTTGACAGTGACGGTTCCGAATTCAATATTAAAAAGGCATCCAAGCCACAGCTGTAATTACAGACTTTCAAACTTTGTATTAGAAATTTCTTGAATCTGGTTCTAGGAGGTGGAATTGTAAATAAATTACCTTTGTCTAATTATAAAGGCATGCGTGTGTGGAGGTTAAATCTACTGTCGAGGGTAGGGGTGTCAGTTAAAATCTTGTTGCAGAAAAAATAGCTTTCACGGGTTGGTAGGGGTAGTGGTAGCAAATTTAGAAGAGGGTTGGCTGGTCCCCATGGTTGCCCCTTATCACAGATGTAGAGAGTGCGATTCCATTCAAGAGTATCGGTATGTAGCAGCACAGTGAGATTCAATAGAGCGGTGGGGTGGAACTGTGTAGCTTGTAGGACTGGACTATAGACATGACGCGAGTCGTCTCGATGGCGGGTAGACACTTAGAAGCAGGCCAAAGGAGAGGGTCAGAGCTCGTCATCCAATAAAATCCGAAGCCTTGAAGCCGAATATAGAGGAAACTTCAAAATCTTGGCTGTCTCGGGGAAATGATGTGCCAACCACAAATTTTTCGAAAGTATGGGGGGGGGCACAGATGGTAGTACGATACTCCCCATAGAACTTAAGATAGATAAACAACCCCGGAAGAGACTCCCCAGCGCTTATTTTTGACCATTGAAGAGAGGATTTCTGATATTTCTGATACAGACATGGATAGTGCTGTTTGGGTGAACCTTAACTTTGCTTGACTCGAGAAACCCCCCAGTTCTCACGAGAGAAGGAGCCACACGCTCAACTGGATGCGCAGATTGGCCAGAGGTCAGGAGCACGAGGGCATCGTGGGCATGCAGCATGGAGTTACGTGGAGTTAACGTTGCGCTTATGTTAAAGACACAGGAAAGGGCGGGACATAAAGTGGACACTCACTAATTTTTCCAGCCCATGCGAGGTGAATAAGCCTACAAGAATGTTCGGTGAAGCTAATGATTTGGGCCATTGAAATTTGAAACCATCCTTGGGCGTAAGAAAATTAAAACCTACCTCGTGTGAACCTTGTGTGAACCATGAAGCAATCCACCAAATTTTGGCTGTTCGCAACATTTGATATTCATGTGCTTCGTAGAAATGTCGGTATTCCCTCCCTTGTGATCCTCGACGACATGTTGTGTTGGAATTGGCAGATGCATTGGGAAAACCGATGCATTGGACGTTGATTGGACGGTGCATAGCTGTGCATAGATTGTGACCAAATAAATTACATAATCAATTGAACCCGAGCCTCGCGCCTTGCTTGGAATTGTACTCCTATGTTTTCCAAACCGGATCTTCAAACGAGCTCTGGAGTGCCCCAACCTTCTACACCAAGCTTGAAGCTTGAAGCTTGACCGCCCAAGGCAGCGCACTGTCTCTAGCAGTAACAGCCCCTCGTCAACGCCCTTTCTGCCCCTCTTCCGCTGTTCTCGCATGAGTTTTAGAACACTTCAGAACACTGATGTATGTCTAAATCTTCTACCTGAATTAGCACTTAGAAGCTGTGGGGAAGTGAAGGACTTGAAATACAACATCTTCGGCCCAATTTTGGATCAGGTTGCTGATACCTCGAAATAGAGCGCAGTCGCAGCATTTTGGAATGAAAGATGTCTCCGAGCACATTGGCAAGCTTTCCCCGTATATTTTCGTTCCCACTGTCCCATCAAATCCGATAGGAATTTGAGGTCGGGCAAAAAGGATGCTTGCTTCTCAAAAACCGCACCTGCATTTGTACTAAAAGTACCTCAAGATGTCTGCCCTCGTCGAGAAACTTATCCTGGAGCCTTCAGAGTCTTACCCTCTCTATGTTCTCGCTACCCGTTACAGTGCCAACCCACCTCCTCAAAGTAACTCTCTAGACGACTACACTTTGATATGCTTACATGCCGTTGGTTCTCATAAAGAATCATGGGAGGTCACCATCCAGCATTTATTGAATCTTGGGCGCAAAAGCGGGCATCATGCTTATCCTCGAATTCGAGAGGTGTATAGTATTGAGTCCCCAAATCACGGAGAGTCTGCAGTACTTAATGCAGATATTCTGGCGAAGCACTACTCTGACGATTGTAAGTCGCTTAATCCCGTTGATACTATTGAGTTCCTGTCACTGAGCACCTGTTAGGGCCTACTCGGGAATATACCAGAGCTGCTCACTCCTTCCTAACCGCCGGTCCCTCGCGAGGCGCCAGAGTCGACTTCCGGAGACGCAAAATCATAGCACTGGGCCATTGTTTTGGAGCAGTTGCCTTGTAAGGATCGCTGAATGTATTTTGAAAGATGCGCTCTAACACAGGATCTGCCAAAGATTTTACATGCACGAGATGAGACCTCGGATCTCTTTTACGGCCGTAATAGCGCTCGAACCGGGGTTCTCTCCGGGGACAGATTACCCCGACTATCGCGAAGTATTTCGCAAGTTCCAAGCTTGGTCTTGGCTCCGACCCAATGTATGGCCCAGCCGAAAAGCAGCTCTAAGAGACTTGTCCCGTCATCCTAACTTCAAGACCTGGGATCCGGATGTTTTGCGCTCATACATAGTGAGTGCATTGCAATTTGCTGCGATAGAGAATTGTAACTAGCGGCATAACTAATCGACTATACTTTAAGAATTATGCTCTCAGCACGCATCCTGCTTCTCGATTCCCAGAGCCATATACTTTCAATGGTGTCCTAGTATCGACCACTAGAGAACAGGAATCCGTGCGTTCTCTGTCAAGACTCTAAAACCAGATCCATTTACCCGAGGACTTATGATGTCAGGCCACATACAAAAGCGACGATTTTGTCGGTGCACCTCTAGAAGCATGTGCAATCACTTCAAAGCAAATACCAGTGCACTTGATATGGGGAGGAGTACACGATGTTCTGTACGTCCACTATTCTGCTGGATAATTGCACCGCATGCTGATCCCCGCCAAGGCCTAGCCATCTGAAACATTATATATCCAACCATATGTCTAGTGCATCAGTAGATTTTATGGAGGGTGCGGGACACATGGTACGTACTTGTGTGCGAGAATCGGTTTTCAAAGGAAACGATAACGAGCCTCTAATCTACACAGATAGTTCAAGAGAAGCCACAACTCGTAGCGAACAAGATACATGACTTGTTGCTATCTTTCTCGCCGATCAAGGCAGTGCTCTAAATCCAAGAATCGGACATTAGGACTCTTAGATGGGACCAGGTTACCGTTATGGTAAGTAGATGTCGTCCGCAGGAAATCCGATTTGGAAGAAACTTGCGAAATGGGGTAACGAGAAAGGAGGCGTGCGGCATATCCTATGGCCGACTTTCAATTCATCTACATTTTCCTTGTTTAAAATTCTTTTGCTTGTATATTTTGCTGAATATGACAGTGGTCTGCGAAAAATTCCGCAGTTACAATACCTCGATATGTATTCGTATACTTTGTCTCTCATCGATCTCATCTCTCATTCGGATGGTTTGTTACTCTCATTGAATTACGAACTTTCCATTCGAAATCTCTGGGAAAGTGGGGACGAGACACCAGAGATTTCGAGATCCAGAAGTGAATCCCAATCAATTGCCATTGGACGATAAAGGCTCTCCATGGAACACATGTACATATACATTATTTTTACAACTAAACTAGATCCAACTTTTGTTAAATAATCCTTGATCGAAGGGAGCTAGGAGATACGAAGCAAATCAGACATTCTCTTCACTACCTGGACTGGGTTCCTTTTCTGAATATTTGTTATCTATAACTCTTGACGTATTATCCTGAGTCTGTGGATGGTTTGATATGTTCGTGTTGATCTCGGACTCCCCACCCCGTGTGAGGTCCACCCGGAACGCCAAAGTTGTAATATGGGTTTGGGGATTATTCGATAAGTTTGCTTTATTTGACGAGGTCGCGTTTAACTCTCGGAAGATGCCCAGCTTCGTATTTCGGTAAATGCGCCCGGCCATAATATTGATGACCAACACGTTTGGGATGGGTAGCACTCCTCGATAGGGCTGGGGTATGGAGTGGTTAAAGAAGGTGATCCCGGTTATGATGTGGATGATAATGGTGCTCCTGTTGGTCGTCGATAAAAAGTAAAAGTTGAGACTTGGAGGTAATGAGAAATGAATTTCGCTGTGTACTTACAAGAAATATGCCTGACCGTCCTGTAGGAGCGCCCTCGAGAAAGAGGGTAGGTATTGCCCGAAGAACATCGCCCGGAATGTGTTCCCGACTGTCATATCGGCCATAGAATTTTTCACGAGACGCCAAGTAATCGCACTGAATATGAGCAGGTCATTCGCAAGGAATATCCAGAGATTGGCGGATACTCCTGGTCCCAAACTACCGTTGGGGATGCAGTATTTCGTCGGCCCAAGATTGGCGAAATCCATCGCTGTTAGGGCTGGAACGAAACTTCCAGCAACGACACCAAGCCACATCACGGAGAAGAATCCAACAACGAGCTTGTTGTCCTTGTACATCGCCCGCACACGAAAGTAGAAAAGTAGGCTGGTCGTTGCAAATACGAGCGGCAAGCAGACTGTGGGGAACAGCCGAAGTTTGTGGCACATTCCGAATCCAACAGGTGCACCTAGTAAATTTCCAGTGTTAATCGCATCCAGAAAAAGCCTTGAGCAGGGTCAGGGACTCAGGGTCTTACTATAGATATACACTAGCGTCACGATAAAGATGAACGTCGAGATTCTGCATGACAAAGTTCATGGTCAGAGATATGAACATAAATTTTAGATGATCATCTCTTACCTTGATATGACATAGATAACGGTGATGAAGGTTAATCGATATCTCGTTAAGAGGATATAGTCTGCCAGAAGAGCATTGACTGTTTCCCAGGTTAGGGCCTAAGATTGTCGGAAGGAGATTGAGTCAGGATGAATAGTAAAGTCGTAATTTTTTACTTACTCCCATAGTCCCCACAAGGACATACGTTGTCATTGTCAGTTGAAACGCAATGTCCGGAGGTATAAACGCCATGGGCGTCAATGGATTGGGAAGCTGAGGCACACCGGAAGAGAAATTAGCAGCCATCGGATGAAATTTGAGATGAACTTGGCGTGAACATGCACGCTTGACTCTGTACTTGTATGTTTCTGGTACTACTCGTAGTACTCGGGGTTTAACGTTTATCCTCCACTGATCATCTTAATTCAGGAACAAATGACCAATCGATTAGACTCCCGTTGGAAGCAGCTCGAACAGCAATCCTGATTGAATCGCTCATTGATGAATGCAATGACAAAGTCCCTAGAACAGTTGATCACCTACGGCACTGCATTGAGACTAGTACTCGTCCTCTGGTGTTGGCCCTTCATTCAACATTCAGTCAGTCAAAGTTGAGATCAGGATCCATGCACATGAGTTACAAACCTCCAGCGCTATCGGGGCGTGCTGATACTTACATAGTAATGCCAAGAAGGGGAAGACAGATTCCGAGGTGTTGTGCAATCAAATATCGGAACCTTTAGTCGATTATCTCCCCTTTCACAGCCTTCTTGGATTGCAATTGTTCAAAGCCTTGAGTCAAAACCTGATCTAGGAGTCTAGGAGGCTGAAGACAGTGATACTCCTTAAATCAGTACGTACATACTACACAGGCGTAGACTCGGAAGCTGTAAGAAAATTGAGCGAAGCCTCATTGTGATGACTTGAAACGGTGTTCTAAAATCAGCCAAGGAAGATATGACGGCCTCGCTTTTAGTTCGGGACTAAATAACAAGTGAGGGTATAAGAAATGCTTATTAGCAGACGCAGCCTCTATAAATATGGCCAATATCGACCTGTACTGATTATGAATTTAGACGATGAACCTCGAAAGTCAAGCCTTTTTTGACTCTGCAATTAATTTCTCTACCTCATCTTCCAGCACGCGCACGCGCTTTTCATTGAAAACAACATCTACGACCAGCGTTCCATCAGCGAGTTTTCCAGCAATGGTGACCACATTAGTGAAATTGATCCGAGAAGAATTTAGAATGGTCTTGTATCTGCACACCGTTCTTCCGGCATCAGCGCCCGACCAATCGATGTCCACGATGCGGGCGATGATGACGTTGGACATCATGATGTTTTCATCGGCGCGGATGTCATATGGCGTAGCAGTTTTTGATGTCCCCACGGCGCGACGGAGGACCTTGTAAAATTCTACGGCATCTTCTTCAGAGAGCGATTTTCGAGACTGGGCGAATCGATATGCTAACGAAGGGAGGGGCAGGGTGGTGACTTCAGCGACGGTGAGCACGGGGTAGGTCATCGGGACGATGCAGTTGTGCGGGTAATCGTTCAGCTGGCCGTCGAAAAACCTGCGGACAGATGCCAGATTGGAGACATGGATGCGTTTACGAGGAGCGGTACCATCAGAAAAAGCAGACTGGATGAATGCTCAGATATCGACTTATCAGTGCCAAACAGTTAAGCGATATAACATACTTTGAATAAAAAGGCAGCCAAAACGTCGCCAGTTGATAAGCGCGCGTCGACCTTTCCCTCGAGTTCTACAGCCTTCCTTGCGTCGTCAGTCATTTTGGTGTATGCTTCCTTGGGGATAAGAATAAGGCGGCTTCGAGTGTTGTGCCACTTTTCCTGCCAAAAGTGCCAAAGCAGGAACGTAATAATATACCACACGCTAGCCAGGCTTCCTGCATAGTAGTCTGTGATGACTCTACGTTTTCCTTGCTCTTGTTCCTTGACCGCGTTCGACAAGAGCACGTCCAAAGTATTTTGCTGAACACCACTGAGTGGTCTAGGCGGAACATTCCATCCCTTGCCTAATAGCTCCGCCTCTACAGCGTGGACAACATTGGCGATACCAATTCCATCAAAGACTGAATGAGCGAAAGCGACTCCAATGCAGGAGTAATCCGAGCCATTGTCCCCCTTTTCAAAATACGTGGCATGCCAGTATGTGAGCGGTGCATTTCTAGAGACCCATTCGCGCGTTGACTTTGGGGTTTGTTTATCCATGAATATCGAGGGCGGCAGGACATCTGATGCCACAGGTAGAGGAAGCGGGACATAGTGAGATAAAGATAACTTCGAGGTCCTTGTCGTGATGATATATGGTTTGTATCCATCGGGGTAAGGGCCTAATGGGATTCTCAGATGAAAGAGGCCCTTGAGAAGTTATGAGGTTATGAGTTGCATGCGACGCACTACAATTCAAGATTGTCAGCGTACGTTGCGTTCCTGCTCAAGCCTCCCACCCAACAGAGGCCACTTCGATATAACCCGATCTAGAGCGACCTCTATTTTCTTCATATCGATCCGTCCTTCAACCAACCATCCCATTGCAATACCCACTTCGCCATACATCCCGTCAAACAAAGTGAGCGGGCAGATGGCGTCAGGTTGGGCGTCCTTCGTTGGAGACGACATGGCAGATGACGGTGCTTTCTCTAATCCGTTTATTTGGCTTCAAGAAGTGGTCAGATAATGCTGGCAGAGGGTAGGTGGTTCAAAGAGGCTTACCTATGTCGCCAGCGCGGAAATGAGGGTGACTTGACATGATGATCACATTCTATGATGCATCATTTATTTAAGATTTCGGTGTCACTATTGAAAACCCACACTTTGAACGTTTGAACTTTACAGCCGTTTCGGAAATTCTTGTCCACGGTGATTTCCGACGTGTTTTAAATAAAATAAATGAAACAAATCGAGAAAATAAGAAAAATTCAGAAAATTCAGAATCGTAGCTTGCGCTGTCTCTACTGCTCATAAACGAGCATCTACACTCTTTTCAATATCCGTACATCATGTCTAATGACTATGACAATCGTCCCTTGGACTTTCCCGTATCTGACGGCGAAGAGAACGTCTTCCTACATCGAAAGCCGTGCCCGCTACGCAACGAGATGATTCATGAGCTTGCACAGCTCTCTGAGCTCTGCTATGACTTCGCTGTGAAGAATATGAGGTCTACCATGCAGGAAGGATGGAGGATCAACTCGACGTGAGTCTAGTGTTGTGGGCAGAACTCTGCCGCACTGCCGAGTTCTGCCAAAAACCGGCAGTCGCCAGGCAGCTGCCAAGAGGGGTCTGGCAGAACCCGGCAGAACATCAAAGTTAGGTGAAATGCTTTGGCATCGATAGGAAAGTATCTGTGTAGAGTAGCAGAAGTGAAATTTTCAGTTTCCTCAAATTTCTATATGATGGTGTTTGACAGGCATACTATTGTTAGGTGTTTAAAAGTTACCCAGTGTTTTAATAGAAGTTCAGTTACATTGTTAATATACATATCACTTGTTTTTACCATTGTAGGATACGCAGAAGTAACATTTGAAATTTTGAATGGACGATTGGGCTTGAAATTCCGTCACACTTGCTTAAAATGGAAGGTGGTTTGACAGAGATTTAGCGTGACTGACCTGTGACAACCACTTTACACAAAATTTGATCTGCCAGTTCTGCCGTCCCGGCACCTGCCGTTCTGCCGGCATGCCGGCAAAACCCCTCTGAAAAAGTTCTGCCCCCTACACTACGTGAGTCTTGTAGTTACTGTGCCAGCATGGAATACTTTCGGGTGATACCGTGACTCCGAGAGTGTCTGCAATTTCGGACAATTCCCAGCCCTTGTCGAGCAGCTCTTGAGATGCTTTCACAGACACATATCACCACCGAGAGTATGTAGATGGATATTAGACAATTTTTTTTGCAAAAGAAATTGAGAAACTGGGACAGTTGGCAATGTGTTTGTGCTTCAGCCCAGTGAGATGTTCCACAACATTCTACCAATATCATTAAGCCTGGAACTGGATTTATTGGCATAGGAACATTGGCAATGGAATGTAAGACTCTTTTTTTGAGAGTTTTGACGAGGGTTCACGATAGCCTCTGGAAGACTTGATGACGTGGCACTGCACAGTGGGCAGCGTTGCCTCTGCGACACGCTCCGGGGCACTTGAAAGCAAAGGAAAATACCTAGTTACTATTCATGAGGACTTCCTTCATTTTCAGTCATTCTGGCTTCCATTTGTGAGGTCCTTCGGCCCCGTATCAAAAGTTTGAAGACTGCGAGGCCTGGATAGCTCTATTACAACCTAACCTCGTCAGAAACAACCAGGCTTTGAGCCGTATGCATGGTATTGATATGGTTACATATAAGGAACATTAAACGCTCGAAAGGACTGCAGAATCGCTCGATTAAAGCTCGTTCTTGCATTTCTTGCATTTCTTGCATTTTCTGGATTTTCTGGATTTATTTTATTTTAAAACGCCGGAATTCACCGCCGGACAAGAATTTCCGAAACGGCTGTAATGCTGCATAGCCTTTTCGGTTACATTGCAGCTTGGGCGCTGAAGTTGAAGCCAAGTATTTGAATCAATATTAATCGAAAGCTGAAGCGCTGAAGACGTGTCGCGCCTGAGGCTGATGTCGCGCTAGACACATGACTAGTGCATGACTAATCATAACAAAATAGATCTTGACTCTTGAGGTTGAGCTGGAGGTTGGCTGGAGGAGTCAAATTGCTATGTTTAAGCTGCGATTCACTGAGTCGCTATGCAATACCTAATCAAAACCCCCGGTCTCCAACGACGCAGGCCTCGCATCTGGGGCAGTTCCGCAACCATCTCGCGTTGGGTTCGGCCCAACTTCAATAACGATCTCGCCCCCACCGACAATATCCTCCCATTCAATCCAGCAAATACTATCCCGCTGCAACCCATTCACGCTTATCCTCTGCACGTACACCCGGCTTCCTTGCGGCGGCGTTTGTGCCAGCGTGGTGGGGTCAAAATTCTGCACGGTGACGGTGGTGTACGTATTGAGGAGCTCATGGTGGATGGTGTAGGAAGAAACGAAGGGAGTCGAAATTAGGAGTTGATGAGAGGATGGTACGGGGTATAGACCAAGAAGGTGGAAGGTTAGGAGGGCGGCCATTGCGCCGGAGTCGTCGTTTCCTGGTACGCTGTGAACGATACCATTAAGCCACATAAATTAAGGCGGAGGACAGCCAAATCTTACCCTCCTATACCCGTGTTAAAATTTTCATACACAATCTGTCTTACACGGAGCGCTGTCAGGTCTGGGCGGTTCGCATAGTGATACACCCAAGGCATTTGGAATGAAGGTTCGTTCCCAGCCGTGTAATACCCTTTCGAAAAGTAAAGGTCGCTGTATCAATTGTTAAGTAGGGGTCAGGTATGCATGGGCGAAACAGAAACCAAGTGAGACGAAACGACTGACGTCCGATTAATAAACGTAGCATCGCCTCCCATGAGGCGGATGATAGTCGACATGGAGTGTGGAGCAAAAAAGCTCATCTCCCATGACGATGCTACATTTTGAATGAGTAAAACGAATATTTCGTTAAGAGGTAGGTCCTTTCCCCTTACATTCATAAAATCCAACATCGTTATCAGTTCCTCGTGCACACGAATGTGGTGTCGGGTCAATGGGCGAGCAAGCATCCGGCGGACTATACGCAAACGTTCGATTCTGGCGAAGGGTCAAAAAAACATCAGCGACGCGATGCGCAAACGGAGGTGGAAAGAGGTCCTTCAAGAAACTTACAGGATACCTCCTCTGCGCGAACCCCGTAAACCCATCACTCGACACAGTAGGATCCCAGTGGTTCACGAAATTCATCGCGCGCTTCGAATACTTGGCGATATCATCCGTGGATTTTTTGAGCGCCACGCCTGCCTGGCGGACTGCAAAATCTCCTACGGCGTACTAATTATTTAATGGCAAGATGGAAATTTTTGTTAGCTATATGTCTTGTGAGAACGGAAGGAATACCAACCTCAAAGGCACGAGATGCCTCGCGTGTCGGAAGTCCTACTGATCCGGACGGGTCGACCCAGTCTGTGGGGATATACCCGAAAGTCTTCCATGCCGTGTTTTGTCGGCCCACTACCGAAGTTGATGTTTAACTCTCAGCACGCAATAAATACTTCAAAGCTTACTTACCCATGTACCAATTCGGCGGCTACCCATCCCCCAAAAAGATATGTTGTCAAAAAATACGCAAAATCCAAGGTATTTGAGTGCCCCCTACCGTGTTCTCAGCTGTATCCACCAAAGCCTGATATAGGTCGTCCATCGGCACCCCGAGCTGCGTCGCGTGCGCAGCATACTTGACGGCAAAATCCCCTAGGATGGGCATGCCGTCCGAGCCGCCTTGGACATATCCACTGGGGTATTTATTGGCTTTAATTGAGAACAGGTTATACTATGGACTTGGAGAGGGGCTCACGCTTTGGTATTGGACCTGCATTCCGGGATATAGCCTGACAACTTTATTTAAAAGTTAGAACCTAAACGAAGAAGGAACCCACCTGTATTTCGCCAGCCATCGACGTATGCGTTGACTATCTCGGCCCATTCAAAGGGAGAAGTGATGGAGAGCAAGGGGTGCACGGTGCGGAATGTATCCCATGAGCTGGGTTGAATTCAAATTGGTGTCAGAGAGGTTATGTGGAGAAAGAGAGAGAAAAGGAGGAAGAGAAGGATATACCAAAAGAGCGCGTCGTAGAACGGGTACTGGGAACTCCAATATGGGTTCTCGTCTGTCAAGTTCGCAGGGACAAGTGAGGCGCGGTAAAGCTAGATAAATAAAAAAGGAGGGCGTTAGTTAGCGGTCCCGCGTTATACCTCGACCAATAAAAACTCGAAGGTCAAAGACGAAAACTATATCTACGAGCACACACAACATATCCCATGTTCATAACCAGGGTGTAGTAAAAGCAGCAACCCAAAAAGCGCACCGACGAATACAAAAGCTGGACAATCTCCGGATCCTCCTTCCCCGTATCCACCAGCACCCTTCCAAGCACATCCTCCCACTTCGCCCTCGATGCCTCTTGCACGGCATCCCAATTCCACGTCGGCACCTCCTCTTCCGCATTCGCGCACGCTTGCTCAGTGCTGAGGAACGAGATCCCGAAGCGCGCCGTCACGGTCGAGCTCGAGCTGGAATTGGAATTGGTAGAAGCAAAGGCAAGCAGTGCCCCGGCTTGGATTGGGGATACGTTCGGTGTGTATGGATAAGATAGGGATGTGTTGAAAGGTGTGATGGCGATGGTGGTGGGAGAGGACGCCGAGGTGGATTGGTATGTCCCGAATTGCGTGAGGTGCGCCTCCGCCCCGCCCGATGGCGAGAGGTTGGTAAAGTCGTAGCAGGAGTAGATGGTGTAGTTGTCCGTGCCGTAGCTCTACAGGTCGTACAGTATTTGGAGTCAATAAAATGACCTTGAAATTAGAAATATTAGAATATGGCGAATTAAATCACTTACCTGGAGGAACGTCCCTCCGAGCATGACACGTGCGCTTGGAGAAATCGAGATGAATCCCCCCTGGAATGAGCGCTGCAGGTCATTCGTGAGGTCTACAACGATATGGTTCGTCGTCGGAGTGGTGAACGCCGGAAAGGTGAACCGAATGAGCCCCGCGCGGCGCGTCGAGGTCGCTTCGATCTTGATGCCATCGACAAACGTCGTCGTGAAATACCCCGGGGACGCGGCTGTGAGCGAAATGCATGTCTGATCAGCAAACCTGCATCCGAGTCCAGAAATAAAACATGACGCGTCGACGCGAGGACTCACAATCCGAGGCGCTGCCAAATTGCCGCAGGATGCTGCGCGCTTCAATGCCGACGGGGCAAGACGTGAACGAACAGTTCCCGAGCGGGAAGAGGGGGAAGTTGCCGTATCCACCTTCAGTGTTGCCTCCGGTGCCCTCGTCGTGTATGAGAGAGATGCCGGTGATGGGTGAGTCGTCAGAGATGTAGCCTGCTTGGCGAGGAGTGGTACTAACATCTATACCAACCTAAAGTGAGACAGTTAGTGGAAGGTTGTCTAGTATTCAAAATGCCGCCAGCAAATGAGAGAAGGGGCATACTTTAGCCATTGCATGAGGAACGGCGGCACCTGGGATGGACACATCATCATTTCTGTGCTTAGATATCGCAATGAAAAACGTACCAGGAAACCCGTTTCCACCGCTACCACCGTTGGCACCTGAGGCTGTTCCAATAAAGAGATTTACCAGAGAAGTAAGATTCGTCGCTGCATCGGCGTGTTGACCGAGAAAGAAAATAATAACCAGGCAAGGTATACTAAATCGCATGATGTTCCAATTGTACGCCTCTTTTTCGCTGTCAACGACGCGCTTTTATGTTCATGTACTGGGTACCGTGACGGCCCGCCAAAGATGTCTTCGTGCACGAACATACTGGAATTTGACAATCGTCAACGTCTTCGCGAAGTTGCAGTCTGAAGAGCGACGAACGTGTGCCGGTTCATGGCGGCACGCTTGAAAGGATAACGAGAGGCATATGTGCTCTACAAAGCACGGGTTTTGCATATTTTCGTGAAGAAGTCGGGAAGGGAATGATGGCCATATGGATTAGCTTTGCGCATGACTGTGTTGAAAAGAAGAAGGATAACCATTCCTCCATGCAGGAATGACTCTTGGCTTTGAGGGGATTTAGAAGTATACACGATGAGGCTATGAAACAACAGATCGATTGTTGTATATGGTCTGTCACGGTCAGGAGAGATGATAGTGAACTTTGGACAACATATTTCGTGCAGAGTAACGATTGTTTCTGCAGACAAAGCCGAGCACGTGGAACCTCGTCATAATGAGTACTCGGCACAGATGTCCGCTGATCTCCGTTCCCGGTTCCCGTCGGCCCTCTCGGACACCGCTTTGGACGCCTATCATATACCCCGCAACGTCAATCGCTTAAATCTTGAGTTCACATCACCAACTGAGATCTTTGCATAGTTGACTGACAGTAACCATCCCACATTGGTGTACCGCGAGGGCGAGCCTTTTCTTGCGGCTAGAAACATGCTGGAAGATCCTTGGAAGATCCAAGCACACAATGCATATGGCTCCCGATGTTGGGTATATTTATGCGCAGCAACGGTTAATGTTCTAATCGCAGTGAGTAGAAGTGGGCAGAATGCGATTATATGATAACACAGCCGCCACGCCCTGTGAGAATCCAAAGTTGCAGGCGGAACTGGAGTAGACAGGTTAGGTGGTTACTCGGGGCTCCTAGTTTCCTTCACAGTAGGCCTATTGAGCGTATTGGCGCCAGATTGGATATCCCCCAAAGGCCGTTATCATGAACAGCCCAGATATTGTCGATATCAACCTATTCAGAAGACGAACCATAATCGGTTGTGTCAAGCCTCAGACGGAACTGGAGTTCGAGAATTTCCTTTCCCGAGACGGTGTTCCAACCTCTTATCACTCAGAGGGGGTATTTCATCTTCATCCGAGTCATCACCTATGCCGAGCTCTTTCATAGCTCGAGCGATGTCGTACGAGGAATAATTTTCATGAATGTCCACGCCAAGCAGATGACACCTGAGACAGTGCTTAAAGTGTTCGGGCAGGGAGAAATCATCTGGACCGTTTGCTGCGCTCCGGTTTCAGACTTCCGGGGAAAATAAGCTCTTGAAATCAAGGGCAGCAAGGTGTCGCCAGCGGGCCTAGCGTCACGAAAGATCACGATGCGATAATCATCCTGGAAAGCCTGAAGAACGATGTTAGTAGTAAGTAGGGTGAGCCTGGGGTGGGAAGGTCCAATTCTGGGACAACTCACCAGCTATGAGCTTGTGTCCGGGCTCCCGAAAGAAAGGGTCCCGCTGAAGTTTTCTCGCCTTTGTCGAAAGCAGGTGGACTGTGCTATTCTCGGAGAAGACATCGCGGAACTGAATCAAATTTGGTCGTTTATTTCGCGTGCGCAATTTACCAGGACCAGTCGGCATTTGGTCGGCACGCTTTTTATCTAATCTTATCGGGGGCTTTCTTTGTGTTCTGTCAAGTTTAAATTTCTGGGTCCAAGTTTGAGGTTCTTTGTCGCGCCCACTGTCGAACTACGGTGGTTTTGAACTCTATTTCCAGACACGAAGGGTGGGCATCCCGGTAATACAATTGCATTTTTTTCGAACTTCAACGATGCAATATGTGTTTTCCACGAAATCGCTCAGCTCGAGTCATTATCTCCAACTTAAATCCACGGTAAGTCATGGCTGCCCCCATTGTACTTACACGCCCGCGAGGAGCCACATACACAGTTTTTTTGTTCCCCGGCTACAACTCCCAAGCATTTTCAGGAGAAAGATCAAAGCGCACTCGCTACTGCGCATGACTATACACAGCAACCGTCAACGGTTAATATTCTAATCTCAGTATGCGAAAACAATTCTACCAGGACACGAGTATACAGCAGCCGCATCCTGTGTCTCGTCGTGAGAGTCGAAGGCGTGGGTGCGTCGTAAGTACATGATGCGGAAAACACATATGGATGCAGTACGTGTACGTATAGGACCTTCCACGACAGCATCTCACCGAAGAATGAATGAGACTCGCGGCCTCACGCTTATTAACGCCCACACTGGCAAGTGCTCTACAGCCTCCGATCCAAGCTCTCCGTGTGACAATGTACAATCGTATATGGGACCACAGATGAAGTTTGGTCAGAAACAAAGGCAGAATGTGGATCAAATATTAATACAAACTGGGAGACGATCATTCATTCCATCTTACCTGTACGAACAATTTGGAAGAATGTTCCCCGGCACAACATTTTGAGTCCTGGTTCGGCCGGGGTACGAAGCTGATTTTTCCAGTTTCGCAGCGGAGATTGCGAGGATATCAAGGTTGCTCTGGGAGTTTTGGTCACAGAGGGTGAATTCTAGTTTTAGCCCATGTTCATTTGTCTCCTTCATTTGAGCCATGATGTTCAGATCAGCAATGTATATTGGCTATGTCTCGGACAGTGAATTTGAAGAAGATGTACCGTGCGTTGCATCCCTCGAGAAAGTTAACTTTCTGGCCTACTGTTCGGTGGGTGCAGCCCCTTTCCAATCCTGCAATAAATGTCAAGATTCGGGATACGGAAAAGATATTTATAAACAGGCCTAAAGTTAAAAGTGGCTGAGCAGTTATTGCGCCCCCTGAGGCTTATACCGCCTCCGACGAGTCAAATACAACAAAATTCAATGCGTGTCTTCTAGATTCCGAACCACAAAAGCCCGAGTGATCTCCGGAAAGGGGAAGACTGGAGAGTAAGTACGGTGTGGATGTCCTTATCAGCGGATTGTCAGCAGGATTATGCCAAGACTATAAGTGCTACAACAAGATGAGCGATGCTTTTCGGTGAAGGCAAGGACATGTGCGAACATACCCCTGTCATGAAACCACCCCAACGATTTTTTGTAAGACTTGCACGTTTATTCCCCGTGCTCCTTCGGCCCGAGGGTCAATTAGAAATCGAGAGATTAGAATGCTGAGATCCAGAAATTCGGGTTTCAGAGGAAACACCAGCATGGTCGGGTGGGAAGAAAGGCAAAACTTCAAACGAACTGGGTTGGTATCCATCCTTCGCAGTCAATGTGTATCATGATAAAGACTTGCGGCGTCTTGGTAGAATTCGCGGTATAATATCGTATAATATATATTATACGCTATGCTCATGAAGCCTGCTTCGAAGGCTGACTTCTTCTGCGGATCATGTAAATGGAGCAATATGAGATCGAAGCAAGCTTGAGCCCTCCTTGCGATCCGGATGGGACTAAGTATAGGAAGGAGATTGAGATCAGCATTTTCTATATCCATCTCCATATGCATATGTAGGATTTATTGCGCGTCGGTGGGTATTGGGGCTTGTTTTAAACGGGCACTTGCTTTGTCTTCGAAGCCATAGGAACCACGAGGGAAAAATCAAATTTCTGCCAAGTTCAAGGCTCCAAAAGTTCAAATGCACCCAAGTACGTGTGGTTCTGCTTGTGTTTGCCCGGACTGCTTCTAGATAAACGTTCATGGAAATCAGACCAGAGTTCTGGAATTGGCTTCAATGCAATACCTGGGCATGTACAGTTCAGAGGACTCGAACATTGCAGGAAAGTGTATATGTCCAGAATCGACCTAAAACACTTCACGACACCTTCCAAACACGAAGACTCGGAGGTGGTCGAAGAGAAAATTTGACAATGAACCGTGGTGCTTTGTTCAGACCAGCTCGTGACGATTCAGAGGAAAAGGAGAGGATGGAGACTTGCTGGACGACTGGCAAAAGTAGGGTGAAAGTTTTGTCGATTTGTCTCTCATCCGGTCTGGACTTCGACGTTCGTAACGAGCGCGGGCATGGCGGAGAGGTTGTTGAACAACCAGGGCTTTCATTTGCACTGTTACAACTTGAGAAGATGCAGTCAGAAGGCACAGATTCAGTCTCTGAAATGAGATAATGTCATTCAGGAAGCGACATCCTGCACATAGGCCTTAGAAGGGAAGAATTCGAGAGCAAGACTGAGTCACAATTTCAAATTTGTGAAGCCTCATCAGATTCATCACTTGATTCCCTTCGGCAATTTCCGGCGTTGCCATAATTGCGCGCCTTACTCCCTGACGCTCTGGATTGAGCATGTAATATGTGTAAACCTACGTACGCTTATTATGATACCGATACGATTATCCAATTAAGGATCCCCCTTTCAAAGAATAGCTGTGATCATCAGATTAACCCTGTTGGTCATCTCGGTCAATGGGATCATGACCGCCACCAGAAGTGTACGGTATATGCAAGTCATCGGAAGAACTGAACATGATAATAGTACAGAAGTGCAAAGATCGTACCAATGATACTTATCGTACAATATATACTAATAGTCATAGAAGAACCGTACTCCAACTACGTACATATCGAAGGGCGGAGTCCACTGTCCGACCTCGTCATCATATTGTCTGCTTTCCGTATGCATCCGTAAACGACGGGTATAGAGCGACATTTACTGTACAAGGCGTCGTTTTCGGTCGTCTTCTTCTAATGCGTCATGATTTATTTAGCGTTGTCATATTTTTGTTGACTTCCGTCGTCTTGATATGGTCTTCCAAACCAAGATGTGGCATACTGCACCCCCGAAAACGGCGATCTGACCCAGAAATATCATCAGCAAGGCCAGTTTAACAGATTATTACCTCGGGGAATTTACTCCCTCCGAAGGATCGAAGACGAAGAACTCACAGCCGCAAAAATAAGCGGTCGGTGCCACAGATGACGAGATGTCAGGAGGGCTCCAGCTATCGGGTTTCCAGTGAGAAGCGCAAAAGACAGCGTGAAAGACAATACTCCAATCCGGATCCTAGAGCGAATACGAGCGAATGAGCATTATCGCGACTAGTATCTTGAAGAAAAAAAAATACCCTAGGTCTGACAGATCATGATGTGTCACAAAGGATCCTACTGCAGGTGCAACGAGCGAGACCACTCGTTATCGGTGGTGATAAGTGTTCAGAAGAAAAAGGATAATCATCGGAAACTTACTGCCACCGGAGAAGAAGCCATAGAACACTCCAAAGGCGGCCACACCAGCGATACTGGTTGCTCCAAACATCCCGAAGATCAAACCAGCGGAAATTATGGCAGACGGGATTATGACTGGACGTTGGTCAGATTCCATCACTGGACCCGTGAAAGACGAACGATCGAACCATTCAACGGGCCGTAATAGTCGGCGACGAAATTGGGCACGGTCCGGCCAAAGATAGACGACGCGTTCATGATCGTGATCTAGTATGATAGTGAGCGATCAAACATTCGGGAGAAGATATCCATGTTCCGTACACTGTACTTTGTGAATATTGGGTCAACGCCATGCAACGCAGCGTAGAGCTGCAGATAGAAGACTGAGGGTTTATGAGTATGCCATCTTCAGTAATTTGAATTGAAACAACAAACAAGGAACGAAGACGCCCCAGAACACCTATGGCGACGTTAGTTCGAACATAGAAGACCAACTTGGAATCGAAGTACCAGGAATGACCCCACTGTGTAAATGACGAAGGGCACATCGGTCAGAACGGTCCTGACTGTGGCTCGGCCCTCATCTCCTTGATTTTTCTTTGGTGGTAGCCGGGTGCGCATGATTGAATTGGCAATGATCAGAAAAGCAAGATCTATGAACGCAACCGCCCTTTGCGTCCGAGTTCCGGTCAGCTGAACACGTCAATAAAGAAAAAGAGGAAAGTCGATACCTCACACCCCATTGGAAGCCCGAGGTCCTTTGGAATATGTTGTTCAGCAGGACAGGGTATATGACACCACCGAGACTCGAGCCTGAAAGAGAGTCATTGAATATTAGTGATTGAGTCGGTTGATCCAAGCTATCCTTGGTTGCAATCACCTGCAATCACTATTCCCATGGCCATGGATCTTTTCACGCGAAAATAGTGAGACGTCACAGTGAGAGATGGGATAAACATTATCCCCATTCCCAAGCCCATCCCGACTCCTTGTGACAGTAGGTTTTGATAGTAGTGGTGAGGCTCTGCGAGCGACAACATGAATATTCTATGGATAATAGTGCATGAAAAATGGTGTACAGAACAGGCAACTGGAGACACTTACGAGAAGATGTAGATCGCAGAACCCGTTAATAGACAATGATGGAAATATCCAGCATCAAATAGCCGCCCGGCGGGTAGCCCCACAGCGAATACGAAGAAAACTTGCATAGACCCAATCAAGCTGATTTCTGAAGCAGAGTGTTCGGATAGGGAATTTCGCTGGAGGGGCCTCTCAGATTACTTGCAGATAAATAAGAAAGTTGGACTCACGGTATAATAGTCCTGATATACGCCAAATGATTGTACGACTCCGAAGGTACAGAATGTCACCATCGTTCTACGACTCGCAATGAGTATCATCCATAGTGTATGACGATGACGAGATTACCCGCCAAGTACGGTTAGCCATGCTCGCAATCCACCTTCAGGAAAATCAGGCGGCGGGATCGTGGTGGGATTGGCTTCTGTGTCCTCCTTGGAATCGGCGCGGATCACTTCTGAAGTAACTACATTTTCTTTGGAGGAGAGGTCGGTAGGAGACAGCATGCTGCTGCTCGAACTCGAGGACCTGGAGGGCAGGCTTTCGGTCTTGACTGGCGGTAGTCCCTCCATAAGGTGGGTGAAGAGCAAGGAGCTGAATTAGCAACACGCAACGGGAACCATCAAGAGCACCAGTGTCTCCTGGCCCAAATTCCCATGTCCTGCACGGTTGTAGGTCGGCAATGGTTCTTTCTAAAAATTGATGGACGACTTGAGTTCGATGAGCTATATTTGGATATACGCACTCACACCGGCTGGTTAAACGTGATGAAGTTTTGGAGGATCGGCAGACAGGAAATGACGGTTCCCTTGATCCACGCAGGTTCCACGCCACAGAGGCAGGCTCGTAACTGCGGCAAGCCTGTCTGCAAGTTTCTGCTAGGTAAGACATGGAGTCATAGGAAGACTGAACTTGAAGTGGAAATGAAAATCACGCACTTCCAACAGCTTCCAACACGAACATTTGGTGCCGAGTTTCCAAGATTAGATTTTCAGCAATTGATCAAGAAACGTTCCATTGATGGACATTGCATGACGATAACGCTGTGAAAAGAACAAAGTCCTGTGGGTTCCGAGCCATGCGCCCCACATATGTGCAGAATGAGCGGTTCATCGAAAATGCCCGCCGCAACCAGCTCAGGGTCTTTGGAAATCTGATCTTCATCCCGAATTCTACTCTGGGGAGAATATGCAGGTGAGCAAAATCAGATAGGCGGAGTATAACTAGGTGTAGAAACCAAAACTCTCAGCTGCAATTTGACGTGATTCGAGTGCGATAGAGCTCATGAGCTTCCACTTCGAAAGGTCACACGGACATATAGCCTCCACGCTTTGTCGCACCTACGTATGAATAGATTATTTTTTATTCAAGAGAGAGGCCTTGAAGTTCGGATGGTAGACGATATGGCTGGAAGACGTCTGAAGACGTTCGAGGTCAAGAAGCGAAAGCCAGGGTCGTCGAGACCAAGTGGACTGCCGCCACAATGCTCTCGATACACAGGCCTCGCTAAGCCCAAACACACCTTTGTCCCACGTGCACGTGCGTGTCAGAGTTTATGTCCTTTTTTCCAAACAAGAAAAGACCCTTCCTTATCAACTATACTCACCATAGACTGCTTCTGATTGTCTCTTTCTACATATTCCTATGCTACCCATTTTCTTCCAAGTCATCTGCTCAATGACGTTCGGCATGCTTCGGCAGATCTTGCATGGCTGGAAATTTTACCAAGCCACTCACGTTCCACTTAGTAAGTTTCTCGGGCCTTAAGAAGATTCTTGGAAAAGCCGGAAAGTTGAGAAACGATCTTGATGCATCCATAGGAGCCAAAGATACGACGCGATCTGCGCATCATATGCTCGTGGTTGGAGCCGAACCCAGTCTTCTGGGATCGCCAATGACGCGGTTCAACTTGGCTTGCTTTGCGGGTTGCACCGTTCGAGGTGAGAAACGGCGATCCTAGCAGTCCTCCACCGAAATAAACGGAAAACTCTCCCAGCGTGCTCGTACCGAACATCATGGGTGACCGGCTTCCCTTCTCAATTTTCATGATACAAATCCGATCCCCCGTTTCGCACTGAACGTCAAAATAGGTGAATTCTTTTCTGGGTGCGTTTTGAGTTTTGTCGACCAATTCTTCATTTAGGCCATCTCAGCTGCCAACATATTACCCGCAATTTCGTCCGCCTTCAACCTTGTGCAGTCACTGAGATCTCCTATTTTTAGTCTTTTTTGCAACATAGGATACCCGGCTACATGATACGAAGACCCAGATACATTGTTTACTTTACCGTAAGCGTGACGCTCATTTCTCAATCGCCCAACTCAGCATGTCAGAAACTCACATAGGAGATAACAGAAGTTCCTCCAACTGTGCGGCTCTTGTGGATATTCCCAGAAAATATTTTCCGGAAGCGCTTAAAAGGGATCCCAGAGATTTATCATCTTTCTCCAAAACCCCCTCTCATCATGCAGAATCAACTCTATCTGCACCCTCTCTTCAATGTCAAGAGCGAATTACTCCAAGCTGACGAGCGAGTGGCTTTGACCTATCAAAGAGCCAAGCTTATCATGCAAACATATCGTTAGTGATCTACAGTCACCCTCGACGATGTTTCCTTTGAATGCTCACCGTGATAGTAGGCCTTACTGCTCAGGACGTCCAGTTCTGCTCGGAAAGGTTTTGGGCCTTGATGAACGACCCTATTTTGTCTCTCGACATCGCCATGTTCACGGTACTGGCTGCACACATCGGCTTAGCGATTGGCACTTTGTCGCGTCATTTGCGAAATCGCCCGATTTCAAGCCTTTGGTTCAACGTCTCCTCCGTTTCGAGACAGTGGGCTTGTATCTGTTAACGGAACGTGGCCACGGATTGGATGCTTTTAACATCGAAACAACTGCGACACAAACCCCCGATGGTTACATTCTCCACACACCACGGGAAGAAGCAGCAAAGTACGCCACAGTTTTCGGGGGTTTTTTTTCCGTGCTAATATTCAATTACTTAGGTTCATGCCTGCCTCCACCCCCGCCTTCAAAATACCAAAGGTCGCATTGGTAATGGCACGTCTCATTGTCAAAGGAGAAGATCGCGGATGTCGCTTTTTCGTGGTGCCGATCTGCAATGAACGCGAGATGTATGAAGGTGTTCATTCTACCCGACTTCCTCCTCGAAGCGGAACCGGCCCTCTAGATTTTTCCATCACCACATTTGATCATGTGCATTTACCCCACACTGCACTTGTGGCTTCCGACATGTATGATGTGTCCAAGCCTGCTCGTCCGCTTGAAGCCTGGTGGGATGAAATCTGGAGAATTCAATTGGGCACCATGGCTGTTCCCGCTCCGTGGGTATCCGCACTCAAAGCCGTCGCTTATATTGGAGGCCGATACTCTATGCACCGGTCTCTCCTCGGCAAAAACAACGAACCCACGCCGATCATCACCTTCCGCACCCAGCAGTGGCCTATTGCGCACGCGACCGCTGTCGGGATGGTCATGGCAAATTGGTTCCCGCTCGCTGTTAGACAGGCCATGGAGGAATGTCCCGACCACCGCGTTCGCCATGCAATGTCGGTTATCATCAAATCCACTGTCTGCCGACATTTCCAACGATGTGTTCCGGAAGTTGCTGAGCGCTGTGGGGCCCAAGGAACCTTTGAACAAAATTATATGGCTAGAATCGAAGTGAGTTCCTCTTCAATTTCTTGAAGAACTTGCAATTAACTCCGAACCCTATTAGAACGACGGAAAAGGAGTAATTATTGCAGAAGGCGACGTGCTCACTCTATGCATTCGCCTTTTCTCGGAGTTACTCCAGGGACATTTTGAAGTACCCCTCCCAGATCCATCAGAATCACTTCTTGCCCAACATGCCGCCTCGCTTCTCCAAGAGAACCACAACCTATTCACCTCTCTCAAGTGCGAACATCGCAGTGACGCCTTCAATTCCCTCATTCTGCCCCAGTCACAAAATGTCGTCGAAGCTATTGGCCATGCGCTCGCATATTCAGCGGCGGTCAAGGCTGGACTTCCGAAGCCAATCCTCGATATCTACGAATCTGCAGTCATTCGGCAAGATCCTGCGTGGTATTCAGAAGAAGCCAAGATATCGCGGATGGAACAACGTATACGTGAAGACGCCGCTGTATCCTCCTTCATGCCTCACTTGGACACGTTCCTCGGGCAGCTAGGCATTGAAAACTACGTCTCCGCCCCGATTGTGTCAGACAAAGAATGGAAGGTCTATTTGGAATCCCTCACGGTATATTCAGGTAGCGCTATTCCTCAGGTGGAGCCGTTCCAGGCCGTTCTGTAGCTACCACCTGTCGACCCATCGCGCTTCCAGACATCCCCCCTCACACATGACGCCAGCTTCTTTCCTTTGGGAGCACGATCACGACCACAGACTATTTATTACTATCTGCGCATCACATATGTAGCATTCAGACTAGCTAGAGTGTAAAGTAAGATTTTTAGAGTATGGAAATTTCCAGTGTTCGCCGTAGCGTCGCCATTGTCGTCTTCATATCGGATAAGGAATATTCAGAGTCAGGTACACGCGCGGTAAAGTTTAAATTCAATTGCATACGATAAGGCCACTGTAAGTAAAATGGCTACACAACGTCAATGTTCTTTCAACGGCTTGACGCGCAGCGGGCTTCTTTTCCCCTTTATCTCAAAGAATAATAATAAATCTCCACAGATGCATGGGAAATCTGTCCCTGCACCATACAGTCCGACTATCATATGCAGAGAGCAGCCATACTAATGTACTTGCAAAGTCCAGCCTGAAGTGACGCAATCCGAATCTCTTCACGCGCTGCGCATCCTAGGCCTGCAAGAAATTGGAGATTCGGTTTTACTGATAATAGGCCTGGCGCATGCCTGGCGCGTGGATTCCAAATCGGAATAAGTTCGGTCAAACAGAGTATATTCCGTACGCCTGAGATCTTTCTGTCCTTAGAAACTTGATAATCTGTTACTTGATAATAGGCGGAACGTTTTTGTGAACAAAAGCAGCTTCTTCTGATACACAGGCGGAGGCTTTGGCAACGTAAATTCCAAAACCAATCTCACGCGAAAGAAGCGGGTTGGCTGATTTCGTCCGTAAATATACGGCCTCGCTGGGCAATGCCGTGCACGATGTCCTTGTGTTATTTTCGTCCGGGGCTGGTCATCAAAAAAATAAATAGTAAATATCATCCGAATATATACACAAGCATCCGGGGCCGATATTCGAGAAGGTGGTAGAGGACTGGGGTAGCAATGATTAGCATCGAATTGGAAGTTCGAGAAGTGGATAGCCGCCTTCTTTAATGGTGCATGACCGTAGGTGACGACGAGAATTTCTGGTGGAGCAGACATGTGGAGGTTGGATGACCCAACTCCAGGGGTTTCGTGACAAAAGCCATGCGAGAGAATTGGGAAATAGTTGCTAGTTTCCACGTGGGTTGACGAGGGAATATTTACGGCAACCCATGCAATGTGCATCATGGCCGGTACTTTTCCGGCCCGTGTCCGGGTGGATACAGAAAGTTGATAAACGCCATTTCTGAGGGAAATGCACAGTCAAACTAAAACCAAGACTATCATCATAATTTCGAAAGCGGGGTTCAAGGCGGACGATGGAGATGATAAGGCTCCCCGAGACGTTCCAACTTTACGGAAGAAGCAAGAACCGAACTCAGTAAAGTGACCTGCGAAAACAAGAGACTGAAGAAGGAATTCTTACATATATAATATTAGACAATAGATTCCGCTCGAGCGTCCCAGGTCCTTTCCATCAAACATCAGAGAAAGATGGCGGATTTCTACAAAAGTTGGCCGAATAGAAAGAAAAATGTTCATGGATTAGAGAACGATGGAATTGAAATAACCATCTCATGAGAATCATGGAGAAGAAGTTGCCCCTAAACGCATGGCAAAAGGTTTCTTTGAAGAGAAAGAGCCCGATACTAACGATAGAGACAAATATGCGTTGCCTGGAAAGTGCGAATGCAGCAAGCCTGCACGATATATCCATCGGCCTACGCAAAACGCGCGTTTTGGCTGAAAAGGGATGCAAGATGCCAGGCTATTGACGGCCTCTCTTTGCAGCCTCTGTTAAGGAAGCAAAGAAGTCCCGGACATCAGATTCGTTCACCACTTTGCCGTCTTGCGCAAATGGACGCAAAAATTTCACCAGGTCATCTCTGAAATTGTTTTCACACGTTCACTATTATCAGCCCATGATGCTTTCCCTCGAGGGAATTTGAGCCCGCACCTCATCTCGTTGAAGGCATGAATGCCGTCTATCGCTCTATCGCGTGGTAACCTTGCTAGAGCGCGCATGCCGAGCTCTTCGAGAGATAATCCTAATTAGATTGTTGAGTTCGTTAATGGTACGAGAGAGAACGCCGCCGACCGAACCTGAATCTGGATCGTCTGGAGGTTCGTATGTCTCTTCATCGTTCAGAAGAAACGAATCTACTTGCAAAGGTGGGAGGCACTGTAAAGAGGGCTTTAGGCGGACATATTCTGGATATCGAGTAAATTTAGGATGACTAACCGAATCGCAGTGACACCATCTTTCTCTGAACCCCAGGGTGAAGAATATATCACCAGCGCCTAAAGAGGTATCGGGATCCGGTTTATCTAGGGCAGACAGGATAGTTTGAGCAAGGGGATGTTGAGGGGGAGCAAGACATGAGGCAGATGATGAGAGTTGTGCGTGAGAAGAGCCTTTTGCGCGTTTAGCCTCGGGCCCATCCAAAGCCGAAGGAGACAAAGGACGCTTGATTCCGGATGTTGGTTCATCTGTAATATCGTTTATTTCAATAAGCTCTTCGCCTGCCTTGGATGGTCCATTCACCCGATGCCATGGATCGTCAGGGCTATCGCGAACCACAATTATAGCGCCGGCAGTCCCCATCCAGCGCTTTAAGGTGGGATTTCGAGAAACACAGGCACCGCAGACGAAACTTTCATATTCGTCTCCCGAGATGAGTGGTGGAGGAAGTCCCGAGGAAGAGGCTTCCGATGCGGCATCGTCACCGTTTTCAGTTGCCTGCGCCGCAGTTGATGTGTCTTCAGTGGTCAAAACGGGACTATTTTCTCTTGAGCTAGGCCTTTCTCGAAGATTGCAGCATGATTCATGAAACCAGTCCTGGGAAAGCGTTAGATTAGTGGATGTGGATTGGGCGTTGATAGGCACGGACGAACTTCACATGCAAGACATTGGATCATCGTTTCTCTCTCCTTTTTTGCGTCATATGGCCTGCTGCACCTGCAAAAGAGACCTCTAAAATTTTGACCATATTGGTTCGACGTGTTTTCTTCCTCCAGTTTGGGATGCAACGTGCATGGGTGAACAATTGCTGCTGTCGGGCAATCACAGCGAAAATTTCTTTTTGGGAACCTGGGTAGGACGGAATGTTGTCGGAATAAGTTAAAGATAACTGGGAAAAGAATAAGTGAGCCGGATCTTACAGTTCGATTTGTTCATGGTCTGTGTGACAAGCAACAGAACATGCAGAACATAATCCCCGAGCCTCTGGACAGGTAAGGCAAAGATACACTGCTTGTCTTTATCGACATGGTCAGGTTAGGCGGTCCGATATCAGATTAGTGTAGGGCTGCACCTTAGCGGACCCAGAGCATACGTGCACTGCGAAAACTGATGTGGGAGAGCGAGAGCTGCCTCTCTCACTAACTCATCCTGGGAACTGAGGAATTCCGATAATGTAGCGGCCATTGGTGGTGTTTCGTAGCCTCAAGTAGATATTTTCGCCACTGGGTGAGTCAAATTGAGCAAAACTCGTCGTAGATTGCAGCTTTGAGAGTGAGAGTAGTGAGTTGAACGCTGAACACGACGTTTGTCAACATCAAGGTTGCCGGTCCGATAGGTCCGGGACCCCCAACGCGGAGCAACTCATGGACACTAAGCTCAGGACTCAACTACAACATCCAACTGACCCAACAACTCTTGAGGTTCCTATATCTCGTTCTCCGATAGCGTTCCGACTCGTTCTCTCAGGAAAAAACAACAAGACATCCCATACCTCTTGCTATCGCCTTTCGGCCTCGATAATCGCGACGGACTCGGAGCTCCGGAAAGCAGACGGAATTCAGCAGGTCGCGTTTATAAGGAAATCTCCACAATCTAATTCATCTTTCGACGCTCGACTCTCATCACAATGTCTGACCCGGCTGGCTCACGAACTAAATCTCCCAGCAGTGGGCCCGATCCAATTTTACTTACGCTGTTTGCGAACCGTTTCATGAGTGTGGCAGAGGCAATGGGTCGGTCATTGCAACAAACTTCTATCAGCACAAACATCAAGGAACGTCTCGACTTTTCTTGTGCTCTTTTCGCCCCAGACGGTGATTTGGTCGCGAATGCTCCGTTTATTCCCATACACCTTGGTTCCATGAGCTTGTACGTTCACCACAACACTTTCTGCCGTCCTATTTAACTTAACCTTTAACAAGTGCTGTAAAATATCAAATGAATCTTTATGGAGACTCTTTGAAGGAAGGCGACGTTCTGATGACGAATTCCCCTCATGCGGGCGGGTCGTATGTGATCTTTAATCCACATTCAGGCTGTCGTTCATTTTCACCAAAACCTGCCTTTAGCCACCTTCCAGATATAACCATCATCACGCCCGTTTTTGACTCTAAGACGAAGGAGATCATCTTCTTTACTGCATCACGAGGACACCATGCAGATATAGGTGGAATATTACCCGGGTCAATGCCACCCACGTCTGTCAACATCTTTGAAGAAGGTGCTGAAATTGTCAGCTTCAAGATTGTTAATGGCGGGGTTTTCGATAGGGATGGCTTAATTGAGTACATGGTCGACAAGCCGAGTCAATACCCGGGAAGTTCTGGGTGCCGGAACATCCGCGACGTCGAGAGCGATCTCAAAGCGGTAAGCAGCGGCGACATTCATCAGTCATCCGACTCGTGCTTATTTCGTTCTAGCAAATAGCAGCGAATCATAAAGGAATCCAGTTAATTCACGCTAGTGAGAATACCTGATTGATTG
Organism: Flammula alnicola; assembly: GCA_015499995.1. Taxonomy (NCBI): domain Eukaryota; kingdom Fungi; phylum Basidiomycota; class Agaricomycetes; order Agaricales; family Strophariaceae; genus Flammula; species Flammula alnicola. The sequence continues at coordinate 74,231 of JADNRV010000130.1, forward strand.
ACACTATTCGGAACTCACATTCGTTCTAGTCGTCGACGATTATGGGCTCGAAACAGTCCAAGAATACATGTACCACATCCGAAACAATGCAGAAATGTCAGTAAGGAATCTGCTGAAAGATGTTGCGAAGCGGGCTGGATCCAACGTTCTATCGGCCATCGACTACCTGGACGATGGTTCGCCGGTGAGTGCATTGTTTTCATCCTAGTCAAACAAGCTCTGAGTCCTTGCCTAGATCCAGCTCAAGGTAGAAATCAACGAGAACACTGGCTCTGCTATATTGGACTTTGAAGGAACGGGATGTGAAGTCCGCGGAAACCTGAACGCGCCGATTTCGGTCGTGCATTCAGCAGTTATCTACTGCATGCGTGCCATGCTTGATTTAGATATCCCATTGAATGCAGGATGCCTCGTTCCACTGGAAAGTAAGCCACATGATTATATACACTCCAAGGTCTCCACTCTGACTCATACTGTAGTTAAAATTCCCAAAAAATCGCTTTTGGCCCCATCAAAGACCGCGGCCGTCTGCGGAGGAAACGTGTTAACTTCTCAGCGTATTGTCGATGTTGTCCTCAAGGCTTTTCATGCCGCGGCCGCTAGCCAAGGATGCACCAAGTGCGTAACATGGAATCCTCTTTGCCGATAACCGACTGCTAACCGAGGCATTAGTAATCTCACCTTTGGGACCGGCGGCAAAGACAAAGACGGAAACAGTATAGCGGGATGGGGATACTATGAAGTACGTTTACTTCGCTACTTCCCAGATATCTCCGTAATCAAGTTGTCATTTTGCAGACGATCGCAGGAGGATCGGGTGCTGGTCCTACGTGGCATGGCACAGACGGAGTGCACACCCACATTACGAACACGCGCATCGGTGACGTTGAGATTTTGGAACGAAGGTACCCCGTTATGATCCACCAGTTCGGCCTGCGATCCGGGTCTGGCGGTGTCGGGAAGTGGCATGGCGGTGAGGGTGTCGTGCGCGACATCGAGTTCCTGGAGCCTATGCAGGTATCCATTTTATCGGAGGTATGTGCTCATGTCGACACGCCCTCTGCTCTATCTGGCCTTTGTCTAACAGTTGCAAATCAGAGACGCACGCGACAGCCATACGGCATGGAAGGCGGAGGGCCTGCTGCATTCGGCCGAAACACCTGGATTAAGCAATGTCGAAATGAAGACGGAGATTACGACGAGAAGAGCGATGTCCGCCTGCGCGACATTAATATCGGTGGAAAGGCGACGGTGTGGATGGGAAAGGGCGACCGCCTGTTACTCGAAACACCTGGTGGTGGAGCATGGGGAGCTCCTGAAGGCACAACGAAGACCCCGCACGAACATGTCAAGGCCTGGGAACCCCGGGGCTCTATAGCGGAGAGGGCTGCTGCTCAGGCGGCTTTCTGATGTTCCAACAGCCAAGGCCGCCGACCTCCTGGATTGTGCGGTACATGTAATTGTATTTTTTTTTACTGCGCTTGAATTCAAGGACTTCAAATCCGAATAAAACTGTTGGTTGACTAACAATATCGGTTCATAATAATGTCCAGCCTTTATTAATAGGTCTGGTAATAAGGGGGCCCATGGTTCGTTCCAGTATCTGGGGTCCTTTTAAATCTATTGTTCGTTGACTACTCGCATCAGTAGATGAGCTGCAAGTTTTTCAACCCAGAAAGCTTTCAAACCGCTTGGCTCAATAACTTGAAGCCCCAGAGGTAAGTCGAAAATCCATCAAAGGGCCTCAAATACATTGTGAAAACTTGCAATGAAAAGCTCGACACTAAAATAATAACTTGATGAATCATTTCTGATGAAACCTTTTAAATGAAATCTAGGTCATAGGTATCATTTCATTAACGAAAGGAATCTGGCTAGTGTCGTCACTGCAGTTGCGTATTGACGCACCGCCACAAGCAGGGCTGATTCCACGCCAATCGCAGACAACGATCTTCTGAGAGAGGCGTGAATCTGTATCCATGATCGCATGAGTCCCAGCGCTTTCTCGAAGCCTTCCGGAATAATGATGTTCATTGTTCATCGAATTTTCCTACTACCAGCGCGGTTATGAAAGTTCTTTGATGCAGACTGCGGTTGGGGGGGACGGAACGTCGCGGGAGGCCATGGTACGTGCTTCGGTTCACAAGCCCAAGCTTTTAAAGGCTTTTTTGGGTTGGAAATCCCTTCGAGTCTATGAATGTGCCAGTTTATTACTCACGAATTCTATTGGGCGCTGGAATCCGACGGAGTGCATGCCATTTATTATTAGAGGTTCCATGTTTCTGGAACTTTGCTATGTGGATGCCATGGATGTGCCACACCTCGGGCACGATAATATATATTTTAGGCCTGGTGCTTCCCTCGGGGGTGCTGCATTGGTACGTCCTGGTATTCCGGAGCGTTAACCGACCAGATCTCCTTTGCGTTCGCGGACCTCGTTATCCGACATTGGGGGAGCAGTGTGGGGTTGACTCGGCGGAACTTAATCAGAGCCATTGATACGGATGCCGGGCTGCCTAGATGGTTGAATACCAAACTTTCTTTTCCCCACAGAACTCCCGCAAAGCTTTTGGATATATTTTCAGATGTGGAGGAGCAGAGCATTCCAAGAGCACACCCTACGCGGTGTACTCTATGCATGTCCAGTGCATGGCAGTGGCTTGCGCGGACCCTGAGGCCTGAAGCTTGAAGTTGCACAGTCCCGAACCGAGTAAGAATGGCTTCTCCAGATCCTTACAGCAAGATATGTCTACACGCTTTACGCGGACCGCACGTTTAAAAGCAGCATCTATTAGAGTGCCGCTCTAAAGGGACCGCTGCAGACCGCTGCTCACAACACAGTTCTATATGAAAATTTGAGGTGTTAGCCAATTGCAAGGACACGGCATTTGGCATCTGCGCGATAAATATACTAGAAATCGTAACTTATAGTATCTCGGTATGTATGTCCTTGCACATATTCGCACACGAATTAGTTACTTTTAAATTGATGCATCAAGTTGCTCTTACAGGTTGCCTCAACCTTGCCTCAACCCAGGCTGCCACTTTTCCCAAGTTTTTTCCGTTGGCGCCCCCACTGTAACTTCGTGTGTATCTCAAAGCAAGAAGGGAGCTCTGAGGAGTAACATTTTGGACTCGGCGGTCCTGGAAAGAGACAAGCGCTCGAGACTGTTCACTGCAGACTAGGCAGCACTACAAGGGCGTCTATCAAGTCACGGGCCACTGATGGGAGTAAATGTCACATCACATGTGAAGGTGTGACCAGGATTGTCCATCGCCGCAGCGGACACTTGTGGCTCTACCACACCGCATTTCGGTTCTTACATCCCGACCACCATCCATTTCACTGTAGAACCTCCGCCTAGAGAACCTTTGTCGATTTCAGAAATAAATGCCCTCCCAGTCAACGCTCACTGCTGACGAGAAAACTAAAGTCAAGAATGCCGTTTCCGCTCCTTCGCATAAGATCGTCTTTGCTGCTTTAGCTCGAATCTACTATGCATATCCGCAGCCCGACAAGTGGGCGTATGCAGGCCTTCAAGGCGCTCTGGTGTTCTCGCTCGATAATAACAACAACACTCTGCATTTCAAGATGGTCGACATGGATGGAACAAGGGGCGTTATCTGGGACCACGAACTGTATGAGGGTCTGGAGTTGAACCAAGACAGGGCGTTCTTTCTTTCTTTTCAGGGTGATGTTCGTCCACATGCTACTCTTCCATGATTTATCCTGTCTTACCGAATTTCAGCAATGTATGATTGGTTTTGTTTTCGCAGATGAGCCGAAGCAAAAACGTTCCATAAAAAGGTCAAGAATAAGAAAGACAACAAGGGTTGTGAGTAGTAGAAGCCGACCTTCGAGATATAGCTTGTGCTGACAACGAATTTATATTAGCAAAGCCGAAAGGAGAGAAAAAGAAGAAAGTCTCAAAGGGTGGCAAGATAGACAAGTCAATGATATCAGCCCCGCAGTCCGGGTCTTTCATCCATGTCGCTCACATGGGCTACGACGCACACTCAGGATTTACCTCCAAAGGCGTGGATCCATCATGGACAGCCCTCGTCGGAACTTTGGAGGGCACTGTAGGGAAAGACGTCGTTGCTCGTGAAATGGAATTCATCAAAAACTTTGTCCGTGAATACCCTACACAACAACAAGTGGCGCCCAAAGAACCAAAAAAGCCGAAGCCACCTCCACCTGTTCCAAGGCGACATGCAGTTAATGGAAGTGCGTCGTCACAAACTTCTCCTATAGCTCAGGTCCCACCTCCGCCTCCGGGTCGGCCGCAGAATGTACCTCCGCCACCATCACGTCCACCTGCACCCCCAGCACGCACTCAACTTGCACCTCCGCCACGCACTCAACCTGTACCTCCACCACGCACTCAACCGCCACCCCCAAATCGCACTCAGACACCTCCAGACCGGACGCCTATAAGCCCCACGAGTCCGGCAGAAGTAGCAACTCCTCCGCCGCCGCCTCGCAGGCCTGCTCCGCAAAACTTTGCACCACCACCGCCACCTGAGAGACCTCCACCTGTCCAATCACGAGCTCCTCCTGCGGTGCCTCCACCGCCAGCCCGTCCGTCAACTGGTCCCTCGAGACCTCCTCCTCCACCGCGACCCGCTCCTCCATCTTCTGCGCGGGAGGAAAGTTCGTTCGTCGCCCCACCACCACCGCCACCTCCGCCACCGCCGCCGCCGCCTCCACCGCCACAGCCTACATTTGATGGTGGTAGTGCGCCTCCTCCTCCGCCACCACCGCCGCCACCACCGCCTGGCGAGGCTCCTCCTTCCATCAAGAGCGTCCTCCCGCCTCCTCAGCCAGGTCGTAGCGACCTCCTCAACTCTATACAGGGAATGAGTGTCCACAATCTGAGGAAGACCGACCCCAACTCACAACCTGCTCGTACCACCTCTCCGCCCCCCCAATCTGGTTCTGGCGGTGCGGTTGCTGCCGGAGCGGTGGCAGGAGGTGCGGCGGCGGCTGTGGGTGGCGGAGATCTGACCTCAGCCCTGGCTGCTGCATTGCTTGAGCGCAATAAGCGCTTGGGTGAGAGTGATGACGAGGAAGAAGAAGAGGAGGACGATTGGGATTAGTTCCCAAGATATTAATGTCTTACGAATGAAGCTGGTCGGATGTGCCGCCTCAAGTCTTTCCACGAGCCCTGCATACTCGATGGACCCTAATGAAATATACCCTAGTACTCTCGTATCCGATCACAAACTATAAGATTCAATTTCATTATTATTTTTCTATTTTTTTCCTATGTTTTTTTTTATACCTTTGTGAAGCATTGGAAAACATTGGCGATCAGTCACGTTATCCCATTCGAGGAAGTGGTTCGGACTCGGAATCGGCGCGTTCTGCAATATCTTCTTCTGCTGACTCCGAGAATTAGTACAGTCCACCACCTTTCAACAAAGGCTCGAAAACTTCAGTGGGACACTTTCTTCTGGGTACCCCAACAGAAGCTCATAGCTGGTGAGCTGGCCTGGAATTGAACCATATCACCCTCGGGCTTATCCTACTTACTAACGTCGTTATCCAGGATTTAATCACAAACTCGTCCCCGTAACTTGCGCCAAATTACATCGATGGGCAAGCTGTGTGGATCCACAGAGCCCAAATGTTGAACTTCGCACGATTTCTTAGAGAAAGCTGGGATTCGGAGATACAGCAAGACGCCAACGGGTCCACTCATTCCAGCAGAGTCGACGACACCTCTGCCTCTTGGAGAATATGGGTGGTACGTTATTCCTGGGACGCTTATTCAGCTGTTTGTGTACTCGATTATGGTCGATTAACCCTCTTTCTCGATTGTTACTATCAAATGAAACGTCATTGTTAATGACGCCGTTCATGTTTCTGAGGCTTTGCGGAATCAAAGTCGATGGCCGAGGAACCAGAATCAGGGACGGAAATGCAGTTGCTTTGGATGCGCCCTAGGTTCCCGTTATCCTCGAGTGTCGTCTAACAAGTCTACTTCCTGACAGTATAACTTCCCAAGTTCGTTGGAGGATGCGGTCACTTTGCAGGATTGTGGGCGCTGTTTAATGACCGGAGCCCTTTCAGACACCACGGAGGTGGGCGTATCTTGGATCGTCCCTCCAGCGTGTTCTCGTGTGGTGTGTACAGGAGGCCCATCCAACCCCCATCCAACCCCCTGATTTTTATTTATGTATAATTCTGACGGTCGCCTTATTGTTTAGTTGGACAGATATGGTCCGCTTGGCGGCCTTTACAATAATCCTGCAGCGCTCAGCATTGCTTCGAATGCGATGCTCATATGCCAGGATCTCATCGCGGAATTTAATGTCAATGCTTTCAAGTTTGGCATCGATCTGGACGTCTGTCTGATTCATATTCTACATTTACTTCCATCCTCGCCCATATTCTAGGACGATTATCGCATCATGATCTTTCGTGACATTGTGCCTCTGGAGACGCATTGCTGCCCTTGAACTCACGAGCTTATTTTCGCCGGCTGTCTGAATCCGGAGCGCAGCAAAACGGTCCAGACGATTTCTTCCTGCGCGAACACTCTAAGAACTGTCTCAGGTGTCATCTGCTTGGCGGGGACATTGGTGAAGATTACTCTGCGCATGGCATCTCTCAAGCTTTGCAGGATCTCGGTGTGTACGATGGTGAGGATGGGATTGCCCCTTTGACTGATAAGCGGTGGAACACCGTGTTGGGCAAGGAAATTCTCGAGCGCCATTTCCGCATGTCTTGATACATCCAACGATGAATCGCCTTCTGAATCGGGTGATATCGACGTTACGTGGCATGGCCTCTCGACTATACCTCGCCCATCGACGTTACCTGGCCCACCGACGATATTGATCATTCCGGACTTGTTCCGAATATAAGACTTTGCTCTGCTGAAGCCAAGTAAGCACTAGGATTTGTTGAGGATTTGGTTTTGTACTGGAATTTGCAAATTTGTATGGCTATCGGCCCGATGACCAAGAATTTGTAGACAACGACTGTGGACGGAAGAGTCATCGCTGCGTGCTGCACCATTGGTCGTTGTGCCCATAGCTCGTCGCTAGCGGCTTGCGTAAACCGCAGACTAAGGCAGCCCTTCCTGACGGCACGCAGCTGGCATTTATATATAACCTGGCTTATGCAAAAGTATACTATACTTTTGCATAAGTAGTATATACCCAACGGAGCTTCAACGCAACCTCACAACACCATATACCGCCTCCGTTGACATCTACTTGACTGTTTCTCTCACAAAGGCTTGAAGTTTCCGCATTAAACATCGGCTTAGAGCATGTTCTGGTCTCAGAAGAAGTTTGACCCCGCGAAAGATTTGCCTGACCTGTCCGGGAAGGAAGTTGTTATCGTCACAGGAGCCAAGTAAGTCAGCCTTGTCGCTTTGGAGTTCTGACATCCAACTTCGGGTCTATTTTAGTACATGAATTGGATATGGGACCGTCAAGTATCTTGTTCGCAAAGGCGCGAAAGTCTACTTAGGTGCCCGGTCTGAAGAAAAAGGGAAGAAAGCAGTCCGAGAGCAACTCAAAGAAGAAGGGATAGGATTGGGTGAATTAATTTGGCTCTCCTGCAATCTGACTACTCCTACCCTGGCGAAGGAATCAGCGGAGACCTTTTTACAGCAGGAAAGTGGGCTGGATATTCTAGGTAAGGTTGCTCTTTCATCTGAACTTGCATCAAAATACTATACATTGTCTGTTATAGTAAACAATGCTGGGTGGTGAGTTGTCAACAGAACCCATTGGCTTGCTTTCTCTTTAATGCTGGAAGACTCAATACTACATGGGATCAAACAGATAAATAGTTCGTCTTTCCTCTCTTGAACCTTCATCTGGTAAGTCTCTAATTGGTTTTTTTTTAAGCACATAGCATTATGGGCGTGACGATGTTCGGCCGCCAGCGTGATCTTGAAGCGAACGTTCTCATCGAGCTCAAACCGCCGCATACTACTGATGTCAACAATGAGACTCATTAATATAAGGAATACTTACTTTGTGGTGCGTGCGGCCTTTTTTTGTGGCTTTGGTTAAAGCCGTCAAATCCACGATTATTTCCTCTATGTAGGCCAATTGTCGAAGAAGCCAACAAAATCGCTCCGGCATTCAGCCGAATCTTCAAAGAGATGATCCTCATCGCATCTAGGGACAAGCCTCTTCCGCAAGCGGGCAAGGGAAACGTTATGCGCAAGGCCGCATTGCTGGCTTATCAGAATGAGATTGATGGTATGTAAGTCTCCTTCAGGTTTTGCTTTTGCCTATTTTCCGCTATAAATTCGAGAGCATTTCTCGTCCGCATCCATAACTTGTTATTTACGAACCGTCCATCATCCTATTAGGTACGCCAAAGTCGATGCAACTATCAAGGTCGAAGCAGTTATCCCTCCGCCGTCTTGGAACACAGAGGACACCGTTGCCTGGCTGCAAACCCAAGTGCAAGAGATCCACTCCGGTCAGCCGGTCTCTGTCTTGGGCGATCTGTTTCAGCAAGGAATGGACAGGTACAACAATTGATAAGAGAGTAGAGTTGATGGGTGTGAGAATTCAATGTGTTTGGCACAGTCAGTTCGAACTTATGCTCTTGGATTCCTTACGCATGGTGATGCCCCTTTACACGGTAGAAACTGGAGAACCTCGACTAAGCTGGACCTGAATCTGGAATTTTTTGACGGTCCGTTCATTTTCGCGATGCCAGTGCAGAGTGGAATGCCTTCAAGTTGTGTCTCGTCCCCAATTTCCCAGAGATTTCGACTTGAAAGTTCGCAATTCAATGAGAGTAATAAACCATCCGAATGAGAGATGAGAGACAAAGCATGCGATAAAAATGCCATATTCAGCAAAATATACAAGACAAAGGAATTCTGAACAAGGAAAATGTAGATGAATTGGAAGTCGGCAACAGGATGCCGCGCGCCTCCTTTCTCGTTCCTCCATTTCGCAGGTTTCTTCTAAATCGGATTTCCTGCGGACGACATCTATCTACCATAACGGTAACCTGGGGTTCCGCTGGTCCCATCTAAGAGTCCTAATTCTTGGATTTAGAGCACTGCCTTGATCGGCGAGAAAGACAGCAACAAGTCGTGTATCTTGTTCGCTACGAGTTGTGGCTTCTCTTGAACTATCTGTGTATATTAGAGGCTCGTTATCGGTTCCTTTGAAAACCGACTCTCGCACACAAGTACGTACCATGTGTCCCGCACCCTCCATAAAATCTACTGATGCACTAGACATATGGTTGGATATATAATGTTTCAGATGGCTCGGCCTTGACGGGATCAGTATGCGATGCAATTATCCGGCAGAATAGTGGACGTACAGAACATCATGTACTCCTCCCCATATCAAGTGCACTGGCATTTGCTTTGAAGTGACTGCACATGCTTCTAGAGGTGCACCGACCAAACCGTCGCTTCTGTATGTGGCCTGACATCATAAGTCCTCAGGTAAACGGATCTGGTTTTAGAGTCTTGACAGCGAACGCACGGATTCCTGTTCTCTAGGGGTCGACACTACGACACCATTGAAAGTATATGGCTCTTGGAATCGAGAAGCAGGATGCGTGCTGAGAGCATAATCCTTAAAGTATGTCAATTAGTAAGGGGAGTTATGCCGCTAGTTACAATTCTCTATCCCAGCAAATTGCAATGCACTCACTACGTACGAGCGCAAGACATTCGGATCCCAGGTCTTGAAGTTAGGATGCCGGGACAAGTCTCTTAGAGCTGCTTTTCGACTGGGCCATACATTGGGTCGGAGCCAAGACCAAGCTTGGAACTTGCGAAATACTTCGCGATAGTCAGGGTAATCTGTCCCTGGAGAAAGCGCCGGTTCGAACGCTATTACTGCCGTAAAAGCGATCCGAGGTCTCATCTCGTGCATGAAAAATCTTTGACAGATCCTGTGTCAGAGCGCATCTTTCAAAATACATTCAGCGATCCTTACAAGGCAATTGCTCCTAAACAATGGCCCACGGCTATGATGTTGCGTCTCCGGAAGTCGACTCTGGCGCCTCGCGAGGGACCGGCGGTTAGGAAGGAGTGAGCAGCTCTGGTATATTCCCGAGTAGGCCCTAACAGGTACTCAGTAACAGGAACACAATAGTATCAATGGGATTAAGCGGCTTACAATCGTCGGAGTAGTGCTTCGCTAGGATATCCGCATTAAGTATTGCAGACTCTCCATGATTCGGGCATTCAATAATATACACCTCTCGGATTCGAGGATGAGCATGATGCCCGCTTTTGCATTCAAGGTTCAATAAATGTTGGATGGTGACCTCCCATGATTCTTTATGAGAACCAACGGCATGTAGGCATATCAAAGTGTAGTCATCTAGAGAGTTACTTTGAGGAGGTGGGTTGGCACTGTAGCGAGTAGCGAGAACATAGAGAGGGTAAGACTCTGAAGGCTCCAGGATAAGTTTTTCGACGAGGGCAGACATCTTGTAGTACTTTTAGTCCAGATGCGGGTGCGGTTTTTGAGGAGCAAGCACCCCTTTTGTCCAACCCCAAATTCATATCGGAATCGATGGGACAGTGGGAACGAAAATATACGGGGAAAGCTTGCCAATGTGCTCGGAGACATCTTTCAGTCCAAAATGCTGCGACTGCATTCTATTTCGAGGTATCAGCAACCTGAGCCAAAAATGGGCCGAAGATGTTGTATTTCAAGTTCTTCGCTGCCCCACAGCTTCTAAGTGTTATTCTAAGCGCTAACCCGGGTAGAAGGATGAGACATACAGCAGTGTTCCGAAATGCTCTAAAACCCAACAGCGCAAGAGGGGCAGAAAGGGTGTCGACGTGGCGCTCAGCTGTTTCTGATTCTAGGGACAGTGCGCGGCCTCGGGGGGTCAAAGTTGGCGAAGGAAGGTTGAGGCGCTTCCAGCACTTGTTTGAAGATCCTGTTTGGAAATCATAGGAGTACAATTCCAAGATCTCGAGCAAGGCGTGAAGGGAACGCCCTATTCAATTGATTATGTAACTCATTTCATCAGAGATCTCCGTCCATTAGAGCATATTCGCTGTGGGCGTAGACTATAATTTGATGTTCCATCGGCAAAATTTGGGTTGCACCTAAAATGGGAGCTGTGACACGGCAAGGCCCCTTTGTGGAAGCGTAAACGACGATGAACAGGATGGTGTTCAGCATCCTGCGTGCCCCTTGATAGTCCTATATTTGATGTACTAACTACGCTTTTCACCTGCTCTATAGTTCAAAATACCATCGACAAGGTGACTAGCCTTGCGTGCACTGAAATTAAAGACGGAATTGCAGGTAGACAAATACTAAAGATAAACGATTCAACGAATGGGAACGAAATGAGCGCTCAGCGAACGGAAACAGAAAACGAGCCCGATTGGGATTGTCCTGCATCCGCTTTAGGCCCGTCAAGAGCAACATCAAGATGGGTGTGGAGCAGAAATTTGAAATGTGCAGCGAATATGCTCTAATCTCTGTCCAATGCTACCTGCAATGTTGAATTCAATCTCATATCTGCCATCAAGTGTTGCGAACAGCCAAAATTTGGTGGATTGCTTCATGACTCATATGTGGTAGGTTTTAATTTTCTTACGCCAAGAATGGTTTTGGCAATGGCCCAAATCATTAGCTTCACCGGACATTCTTGTAGGCTTATTTACCTCGCATTGGCAGGAAAAATTAGTGTGTCCACTTCATGCCCCTCACCAATGTCTTTAACGCAGGTGCAACGTTGACCCTCCCACGTAACTCCATGCTGGCATGCCACGGCATCCTCTTCCTTCTGTCCTCCGGCCATCTGCGCATCCAGTTGAGCAGAGTTGAGCATGTGGGTCCTTCTCTTGTGGAAACTGGGGGCTTCTCGAGTCAAGCAAGCTTAAAGTTCATCCAAACAGTACTATTCATATCTATATCAGAAATCATCTCTTCAATGGCCAAAAATAAGCGCTCGGGAACTTCAGGGGTGGTTTATCTATCTTAAATTCTATGGCTGTCTTAGGTGGACGCCCACCAGTACAGTACTACCATCTGTGCCTCCCCAATACTTTGGAAAGTTTGTGGTTGGCACATCATTCACCCGAGACAGCTGGGATTTTGAAGTTTCCTCTTTATTCGGCTTCAATGTTTCAGATTTTATCAGATGCCGAGATCTGACCCAGCCAACCCTCTCCCAAATTTACTACCCCTACCACTACCAACCCCTAAGAGCTACTTTTTTCGCAACAAGATCTTAACTGACCACCCTCAACAGTATATTTTACCCCCATGCACGCATGCCTTTAGACAAACATAATTTAAATCACAGTATTTACAATCCCACCTCTTAGAACTAGATTCAAGAAATTTCTAATACAAAGTCTGTAATTACAGCTGTGGCTTGGACGTCCTATTAATATCGAATTCGGAATCATCAATCTCAAAATTCATCTGGTCCTCGCTTTTTATCACCAACCTCCTGGGGATTCTAACATTAATACTCGAAATATAACAGAAACCGGTATGTAAATAGACTCACCCCTGGCGTAAATCTATCTCCTGAAAACGATATCTCCTCACGGGTCACCAATATGCCGCCATGCATTCTTGATTGCCCATTTTCTGAGGCCATGTGGTTCACATGGGATAATGGGATAGGAACTTCATTAGGTGTAAAGGTGGAATTTACGGAAGTTACCCGCATCCTGCTATTGAACATGACCATCATAGAGTTCGAGTATAGTTTCCCCAGGGCACTGACACTCGTTTGGTAATATGTTGGTTGGCCGGGAAGGTAGTTGAGGATGAGCGTGACAACAGCGATAGCGGCTTTGCGAGGAGGAGAAACAGGGTCAGAATGGGATGTCGATTATGCTACTTGCCAGAGATGCGCGTACCCGTTAGCGTTCCCGTCCCAACTATCAGGCGAATAACGCTTGTAATTAAAATATGTGTCTTCATCATGCCGCTGTCTCGGCTCTTCAACTGTAGAGGTAGATATACCATTAGCCGGCGCTTAAATCTAACGTTAAGGGAAGTTTTAAACGAACGTAGTAGGACATAGAGGCGGCAATAATGACATCGCATGCAGCGCTACCACCTTGCCAGATCTTGAGAAAAGTACATTAGACCTATCAAGGGACGAATATATATGGGTGCGAGGCTGGGGACTCACCCCAATGGCGATAAAGGAATTCGTCTTCAAAAAATTGCTGAACAACTTTGCTTGTTTCAATTGGACGCCAATTGTCAATGCTCCTCCCAATTGGATGAGCGAGAACTGACATAGTCAAAAGCATTGATTAGGAGTCAAACTCTCTCGCTGAGTGAGATTTTATGTACCAGCATCACGATCGCAGCGACATATTTTTTCTGGGACAGAACACTGATCCTATAGGCATAGAATGCCTGTGCAACAAAGGCAACTAAATCAAGATGGAAATTCAATATTCAGGTATGATGCCGAATCGTCCAACAAAGGATACGCACCTATCCCACTCAAGATCGGCACCGAAAACCAGAGGATGTCAACATCGTTAAGAACCTCCGGATTTCCGAAGCCAGTCGCGAACGAGCGGAACGCGCTTGTCGTGAGCAGGAACGTCTGCGTTGCCTCGAGTATGTAATCCCCATAGACCAGGGCCTTGGTTGACATCCGATCCTTCGGAAATGCTAGATAATATAAATCTTGAAAGCCAGGTCATCAATTCATTGCGTTAGTTTAACAAAACCTCAAATCGATCGCACTCACAGACTTGCACCGAAAGCACTCCGAATAGTCCCCAATTCAAAATGTACCCGAGCAGCTATTCGGCGCGTGCGATGTTAATGAAAGCGACTACAAAGGGCTTAGTAAAATGCACTTACCAGCGGGCCTGCACTGCGTTAGATGGACAGACAGGTTAGTGCGCTAAGGTGCGGTAATTATCACACTGCAAGTGCTCACGTTCGGCTGAGGTCAGGTGCAGTGCTAGAGGCGGTCGACATTTCTGAGTTGAACATGGAAAGGATTGTAGATGGAGAGCCCGACCCCAAGACTTGCAGGTCCATATATATCAACCAGGCTTTCCATAAAAGGCATTAAAATATCTTTCGTTGTGACAATGGTGCATGCGGACACACTGGACTGGATCTGTATTAAGGGAAGAAACTGAGATGAACCGAGTTCGAAGTAAAGATAACTTGACCATCGTGGGTTTGTTCGTGAACTTGTACTAATACAACAGCGCTCTGTGTATCATTCATCATGTTCCCGTCTCGAAACCGTAATTCCTTGGCCAGTGCACTGAGACCTGTGCGATAGTCGTAGATACCAAGCATTCGCAAACCCAGGGGGATATCTGAACACTGAACACTGTTCCAGCAAACAGGTATCAGATTGGACAGCTACCCCGAAGCAGTGATATCAAGTCAACGGGAAGAAGACACTGTTTTCTGTATGGAAAGCAAGAGCATCACGTCCACAGTAACTGTGGATGTGATGCTCGTTACTGTGGACGTGATGCTCTTTCCATACATTTCTGGCTTCGCGAACCAAATCTTCCAATATAAGTAAAGCGAGACAACTTTGTGAAACAGATTATACCGATTCCGTTCTATTCGCATGGCTATTTTTAGAACACCTCGACCAGCGTCAGACGCGCATCTGGAACTTTGGCAGGCGCGTTCGCATTTTTTGCTTAAATTGTGCAAGCGTGTCTGTATAGAGGAGCTATTGGTAGAGACGTTGAACCGTGAAACTTTTGAGACAGCATAGCACCTACTGTTTACGCTGAATTATGCTGGAACATTGTTGAAGGGTAGTTCACGACGGCACTAAGACCTACAGGACCCACATCACCTATTTCGACCCTTTTCCCACATAAAATTGGAACCTATACACGAGTGTTCAGAAATAGCGCTTGGCAGTTCGACGTGCAAAACGACATTTGCTGTCTGTCTGTTCACTGTTCAAGTGAGGAGTCATCCAGGTAATTAGGGTGCATACAAACCTGAAGGCGGCGCCCGCCAAAGTCCAAAATCTTGCTCGACGTACTACCTTTGGTAGAACGTTAGTAGCGGGAAGCTGCCGAAAATAACCTCTCCTCTAGCACATTTTCTTGATCAAGCCCTCCACGGCCTTAGCATAGTCGGCTGAGTCCTTGCATGAATATGACAATAAATTTATCTCAAGTTCAGTCGGATCATTGTCCAGTGCCATTTTGAAGAGACAAACCTTAAGATAGCATTGGCCTCAGCATGATATACTTACTTATCCCGCTATGCTCGGCATCGACCTCCCCAACATTGTTAACTTAGATGAAACGACGAACTTGAACTCGCGATATCTTCGAAGCGCTTGGGCACCTGTACACACATCAGATTCTCCTTGATATCAGTTATCCTTAGTTGTCAATATTTCTCAGAAAACTCATCAGAAGAGGTATTTTGAGGATGCGAAGATATACAGGGCGTTTGCAGGTGCCAATTGATAACATCAGGATGATGCTCCTTGCTACGCAACAGTCCCTCGTTCAGAATGCGAATGCTCATTCAGCAAGTGACAAATACATCCCCGATAGCTGGATGCCGCTGTGGGTCGCGGTTCAAAAATACCGACACCACTTGAGAAGCTATGTTTGTGCTGTCTGCGCAATTTGATTGGTTCCATTCTTCAGAGTCCACAGCGGTTCTAGGTGACAGTTGGTGACAGTTGGTGATGGTGTTCCTTCCCATTCAATTGGCCAGGGACAATCTTCCATTTCAGTAATTTTACTTGAGTACCATTTTAGATGAGTACCATTTTAGATGTGAGGCGCATCGGCTAAGCGCTTCGGGGACAGAGACACTCCAGATTCGTCGACGTGGTGAAAGAGGGAAGGCACACGAGCTGTGAAGGTTGGGGTTGGTCAGCGAAGCTGACGCGGGACACGGTGCAAAATGTACCGATACTGTAAAACTCGCGAGGAATGGACGGTGAGGACAGACGAGCGCAATGTCGATGAATGACGCTGAAGCGAGCAGAGAGAAAGGTTTTACTCTGCTCACCTGGACGCCGTGACCAGAAACTCCTGGCCGAGGGCGCGGTAATATGTCAATTCAACAAGCCAGGGGAACCTTACTTAGACTGTAGATCAGCGGAGGTCACAGTGTGGGGCCAATGAACCAAAGGCGTTATCCAGTGAAAGACAGATGCGTGATGGTTTGTCGACAAGCTTAAGTGAGCCTTTGTTTACTTGCTAACGGCCTCCCTTTTGTGGGGAACTTGACGTGCATGAATCATGAGGCATCGATGATGCCAGATGGTTTGTCGAGTGAAGATTTGAGATTTTGTTTGCAGTTGTTTGCTAATGGCTTCCCCTTTTCGTGACAGCACTTGCCAGTGAGCTTGAAATTTTGAAAGCTTGAAGGTTTGAACTTGTATCGACTCTTATCACTGAACGTCCTCTAGTGCTATTTGTCTCCTGTTAACTGGGACCCTAATGTGCTACTCAACGCACATCCAGACCATCGATCATGGTGAACAACAAGCACGGCATGTGCAAGAACTCAATATAGTACTCAATACTCAATATCGATCATGATGAACAAGCGCGCATGCATGATGCTGCATGATGGAACATCGCAGAGAAGCTTCGGGTTCGGACACCCCATCTCTATTGTCAGCTTGATAAGACTCTAAAAATAATGTGAAAGTCTTGTATGTATATCACTAAACTATATAAGCAGACGCTGACATCCTGTCCCCAACACAGCGCTTGCAATGACGAGCATTCCCATCCACCCGCCCACGGATTATTCTGTCGCTCTTCCAGAGGTCATCGACTTTCACAGGAAGAACAATCCCAACGAAACCGTCTACATCTTTTCACAGGATGGCAGTCCGGAACCTACCAACATCTCCTACCTTGAATTTGGACGCGCGGCCGACCGTGTTGCACATTATATCAGGCCAGGGAGGACTGGTCCAGATCGCCAAGTCATAGCCTTTGTCGCTTTGTCTGACACGTTGCTCTACCAAGCAGTAACCGTCGGCATTACGAGAGCGGGTTTCATCGTGAGTTGCACTTGCAGAAATGGCGGTGTCTTGTTCTTGGTTTGACCTTGCCAATTTCTAGCCCTACCCCATGTCTCCACGTAACACCGCTGCAGCCATCATTAAGCTGTTGAAGGACACATCGTGCCACAGATTGCTCACGACCTACCAGACCCTCCGCCCGCTCGTCGATGACACCAGGTCCGAGCTCGCTGCTTCCGATCCTTCATACATCTTTACCGTAGATGAAGCACCACCCTTCCAGGACATCTTCCCGAAACTCGGCCGTGAAAAGGCAGAGGATCCGTTCCAGGAATATCCCAGCGGGGCGCGGGCGCCCATTGACGATGTCCTCCTCTACCTCCATTCGTCTGGCAGCACCGGCTTTCCGAAGACGATCCCGCAGACGTTCAAGTCTATGGTCCACTGGGCGAGTCTCCGTACGTACATATCCTCTTCTCCCATCTATCATGTGTTTAGGCTCAAACAACGCATCCTCAGCCCCCGTAACCGATAACATCAACTATAAAGTCCCATTGACGGTGGCTGGTCATGCCCTGCCTGCATTCCACACACTAGGGATCATAGTCCACCTCATGATTGGCCTCTACGCGATGGCGCCCATCAGCCTCTTCCCCCCAGTCGCCACGACGCCGACGGCAACGCCTATGATGCCTACCCCCCATAACATCTTGGACCACACCACGCGCACGCGATGCAACTCGCTCGTCGTCATCCCTGCCCTCCTCCAAGTGTGGGCTCAGGATAAGAAGGCGGTCGAGCAGTTGGCTGCCCTCGAATTCGTCGTAAGCACGACAACTTATCAATATTTTTGCCAGTCGTGACAAGTACTCATTTGAGACTATAATTGCTTTTTACAGGCATACTCCGGAGGCTCCGTACCCTCGAAACTGGGCAACTTCATGACCGAATCTGGCGTGTACATAATCCCCGTGTACGGCGCGACAGAGTTCGGTGCCCCGTCGGGCTTCTTCCGCAGGGAGGGCGACGAGAAGGACTGGGAGTATCTCTCGTTCTCTGACAGAGCCGATATTCGCTGGGATGCGCAGGGCGATGGGACGTTCGAGTCACAGTTCTTGGTAGGTTTTTCGTTTTCGGTTTCATTCGGCTTTCCCGGAGGCGGACATGAGAAGGAAACTCATTTTTGTTTATTATTTTAGACTAGCGAGACACATCAAGTTTCCATAGAGAACCTCCCCGACGTCAAGGGATATGCCAGCTCTGATCTATGGGTGCAACACCCTACGAAGCCGTACTTCTGGAAAATGTGAGTTTTTCGCGCTTTCGGCTTTGAATACATTTCGCATTTCGCTGACATCCCCTTCCTCCTTTTTTTCTTTGCAGTGTCGGCCGCAAAGACGACGTTATCGTGCACACGTCCGGAGAAAAGACCGTCCCAGCGCCGATGGAGGATATCCTCATGAGCAGCCCCTAGTTCGTCTCCAAGTTTCCTTTCATTCAACGACTTGCGTCTCTAATTCATTTTTTTTAAATGCACATAGCATTATGGGCGTTACGATGTTCGGCCGCGAGCGGGACCAAGCCGGCGTCCTCATCGAGCTCAAACCGCCGCACGCTATTGATGTGAACAACGAGAGCCAGCTTGTTAATATTAGGAATACCTTGTGGTTAGTTTGTCTTTCAAGTTTTTAGCCGTGCGTTGGGCCGCTAAATGGACACTGACTTGACTTCCTCTTCCTCCATGTACACAGGCCGATTGTGGAAGAAGCCAACAAAGTCGCGCCGGCGTTCAGCCGCATCTTCAAAGAGATGATCCTCATCGCGTCCCGCGACAAGCCCCTTCCCCGCGCGGGCAAGGGGACCGTCATGCGCAAGGCCGCGCTGCTGGCATATCAGACGGAGATTGATGATATGTAAGTCTTTTCGACATAGATTTATCTTCAGCATCCATAAGTTACTTACTTACTACGAACCCTATTAGATACGCCAAGGTCGATGCAACTGTCAAGGCCGAGGCGGTCGTTCCGCCGCCGTCTTGGAGCACAGAGGATACGGTGGCGTGGTTGCAGACGCAAGTCCAAGAAATTCTGTCGGGGCAGCAGTTCTCCGTCTCGAGGGATCTGTTCGAGCAAGGCATGGACAGGTAAGGCTTTTTTTGACCTTCCGTCTAATTTTACATACCTCTCATCATACATTTTCTTTCAGCTTGAGCACGACCATCCTCCGGCGTCGCATCGTAGGCGCTCTGCAAGCCAAGGACACCCACCAGCAGGCCGCAGCCAAGTTGGTCACGCAGGCGACCATATACAGCAACCCCTCCATCGACAAGCTCGCAGCGTTCCTCGTGGCGGTCGTCGCTGACCCGGAGAACTTCGTGTTCACGTCCAGCCGGACGGACGCTATCGAGTTGATGATCGCCAAGTACAGTACTGGCCTGTCTCAGCCTATCGCTCAACATAATGTCAACGGCAACAGCACCGCCAATGCACACCGGGTCGGCCGTGATGATGAGGCTGTCGTGCTCCTCACGGGCTCGACGGGTAACCTCGGTGCGCAGATCTTGGAGTCGCTCCTGCGCGACCCGAGGGTGAAGAAAGTTTATGCGCTCAACCGGCCGTCGAGCAGCCCCAAGTCGGTGCAGGAGAGGCAGAAGGAACGGTTCACTGATAAGGGTTTGGATGTGTCCTTGCTCGAGCGCTCTTCCGGCCGGCTCGTGTTCTTGGAGGGCGAGGCGTCGCATAGGAATTTAGGCCTCAAAGATGCTATTTACGATGAGGTACGCCGCTTCGTTCCAGTATACGATTCCTGCAATGCCTCACGTGTTTTGCATTTTGTTTTTTGGGTACAGCTACGTAGCAGTGTGACGACGATCATCCACAATGCGTGGAGGCTGGACTTCAACCTGTCCCTGTCGTCCTTCGAGCCGAACGTACAGGGCACGCGCAACCTCGTCGACCTCGCGCGGTCGAGCGCGCACGCCGCGTCGGTCAAGTTCCTGTTCACGTCGTCCATCGCGTCCGCGTTCTCGTGGGACAAGGCGCAGGGCGCGTACCCCGAAGAGGTCCTTGATGATCCGAAGTATGCTGTGGGGAATGGGTATGGGGAGAGTAAATATGTTGCTGAGAGGGTTAGTGGGCTCCTCCTCTTGACTTTCTTTTTTCAGTTGCGGGATTGACGTGTCTCTTCTAATTAGATCCTCGCCCAGAGCGGCCTGCAAGCGACGTCGTTCAGGATTGGCCAGATCTCCGGAGGTCATCCCAACGGTGCTTGGGCTACCTCGGACTGGGTGCCCATTCTCGTCAAGTCGAGTCTGCGTTTGAACGCCCTCCCAGCTGCCACTGGGGTAAGCTCTCGTCTCTCTCTTACTAAGAGTTGTACATACGCTAATAAATATATCAACGACCTCAGGTTGCATCGTGGCTGCCGATGGACGCCGTGTCCAAGACGATTCTGGACGTCGCCTGGTCCGCCGAGTCTCCTGCGGCCGTCAACGTCGTGCACCCGCGCCCTGTACCGTGGAACCACGTCTTCTCGTCCGTCAACGAGGCCATCGTCCAGGAGGGCATCTCAGCTGCCAAGTTGCAGACGGTCGATTTCCAGACTTGGGTTGAGCACTTGGAAGCTCATGCGGATAACGGTAACGCCTCTACTGAGATTTTGACCCACATCGTAAGTTGTTCGCTTTTTATTCTTCTTTTTTATATCCCTTGGGTTTCTTGAGCGCTTTCGTTGATGTTCATTCCTTCCAATCTACTAGCCCGCGATAAAGCTCCTTGACTTCTTCCGCGCGACATCTGCGCTGGACGCCGCGCTCCGCCAACAGGGCAAGGAGGAAGTGGAAACTGGCGGATTGGCCACGTTCTCGACGACGAAGGTCCAAGCCATCAGTGAAACTATGCAGACATTGCCTGCCATTGGCGAGGCGCATGCCCAGATGTGGGTCAAGTATTGGAAAGGGGTTGGATTCCTTTAGTTGTTAGGCACGATGATGAGGAATTGTTGCTTGCAGTATTGTCGTTAGTTTTTGTATGTACAGTAGATTGTCAACGCTTCGCATGTATTATAATAAAGTCGTCCGTGAGCTATCGACCTCTCCAACTATCTGATTCGCGATACATAGGCGCACGAAATCAGAGTGCTGAAATAACGCGTCTCCATCGTGGATTACAACGGACAATTGCAAATGAGTCGAGTGCGGTAGCCTATTAGTCTATCTATGCCTTGACTCCTCCAACTGAGTCCTTCCCCCCTTGGGCGCTTTTTGGTTGCAGAGATATGCCAGCTCGAGGTGGCTCCGACGATGACGACGACAGAAGTCTTGCAGCTCATAGAGGAAGTATGCGAAGATTGAGAGCTATCGACGGGCTTGCCGCAATAGGTCAACTGTGAGCACTGAGTCATATGAGCTGTCCTGTCGTCGGCCGTCATCGCGGCTCCCCCTTGCAATGGCCGTCGTTCTCGAGCAACCGCAAATCCCCTATGTACTAATCTACGGTGTATGCCTATCGACAGTCTTTGGTCTGATAATCCATCGCGACCGGGGTAACTAGGACGACGACGACAGATGCTCAAAGAGGAAGTATGCGAAGGCGAGAGCTATCGACGGGCGTGCCGCAATAGGTCGGCTGTGAGCACTGAATCGTATGAGCGGTTCTGTCGTCAATCGTCGTCGCAGACCCTTGCATCCCAACATCCAGGATGCGCAGGCCCCCCAGACGAAGAACGTCTCGCGCCGCCAACCGTCACTGGCCTACTACGGTCTACCGACATCTACATTAACCTCGCATCCGAGTTTTTTGCGCGCCTTTGGCCGTGTTGTATAGTGTGGTGGCGGTGTGGTGTGGACTACCCCGGTGGACTCGTGGAGACTGTAGTCGCCAGAGTCATGGCAATAGCGATAGGTACTGGGTCGAAGGGTAGTGGTGTTTATCTTTGAAATTGCCGAAGCAAGATCATGGAAGATCGACGTGCCCCACATTGGGTCACCCTACCGCTATGCATGACTCTTTCGGGGCGCCAGATTAGGATAGACAAGAGACAAGGAGGCCGCTAAAGACATCGCGTGAGTCATGATGGAGAGCATAGGCAAATGATAAATACCGAGACGGTCGTGGCTTCCAGCCATAAATAGGCACCACGACATGTCGCAGAGATGAGTTCAAGCACACCGTTATTGAGCGTCCAAGGGCAAATGAACTGGTCGGCCAAGGCGAGATTAATATTGTGGCGAGCAATATGGCATCGACCGCCGAGCGAGTGTCTTATGCATGGCACGTTAGTGGTCGAAAAGAAAATAGTGAGTCGACCTGGAACATACTTCATGATGACGACTCAGCCATCAGTTTAGTGGTTGCGCGCAAACGTTGAGGAGTCTAACTTAAAGGTGAATATAGTGAACAAACGCGAAGGGCGTGGACGTACGATAGAAGTATCGCCTAGGCGAGATGGCTGACGTTGACCGATAACAACGACCACCAGCCATGTGCATGGCGATGCGGTGGTGGAAACGAAGCTACAGCACCACGCATGTCAAGAGTAAGCGATAGCATCGAGCTCGAGGGTAGCTCGTATTGTTGTCGTATTGAGTAAAGGATATAAAATTTGAGAGAAGTGGGAGATGGTGGTGGTTTGAGATAGAGAGGGACGGAAAGGAAGGACAGGGTTTTATACACCCGCGGAGTGGCTGGCGGCCATTCTTCAAATGACGGCCATTTTCAAAACATGCCAGCCTCCAGGCGAGTTTGTATATCCGAACGAATGACGTCATATGGGTTTCCAGACTAGAGTTTCATCATAGAATGCGTATCCGAGCATCCGCATACTGTTTATGCCATGCGAGTGTTGCCGCTATTCAAAATGGCCTCTGCTGGGATTACAGCACAATATCGGGGCTCGACATGCGGAGGAAAGGAGAAGTGGCGAGAGGCGTACTGCCAGTCTAGCAAGGTCGATTAAGGGAGGGTACGGGGAATTGAAACTGGCAGTTTTAAGGATGATCGAAAGATGTTGAAGCATATGTACAACAATTGCCAGTGATAAGAGAGTGGAGTTAAATTCAATGTGTTTGTCACAGTCAATTCGAACTTACGCTCTTGGATTCCTTATGCATGGTGATGCGCCTTTAATTCGGTAGAAACTGGTGAACCTCGACCAAGCTGGACCTGAATCTGGAATTTTCTGACCGTCCATTCATTTTCGCGATGCAGAATGGAATGCATTTCAAGAACTGGTTTGGAATCTCTCCTTTGGAATGTGAATAACATTTTTGTCGTGTATCCGTAGTGACGAAGCGTGTTGGGAGGGATCCAGAATATCAAGAGAAGGGCGGATGGCCTCCCAGAAATCTCGAACTGTTCTCGTGAAATTTACAGCCAACGTCATGAGACTGCACTTAAGCGCCCATTCGGGCACGAGGTCTCCATGTGGTTCGAGGTATATATATTATCTGGCTGATCATCTACCGATAACACATCCTACCTCATAACAACAAGTGCGATGGACTCTGACACCTCCCCCAATTCCCAGCTCACTGTCTCTGCGCTATGTACGTTTTTAACTGACTACCCTCTCCAACGGTAAATTTTACCCCCACACCAACCCCACATGCACGCATGCCTTTCGACAAAGATATCACTAGTCTTAGAACCGGATTCAAGAATTTATAATACAAAGTCTGTAATTACAGCTGTGGCTTCGAGGTTCTATTAATATTGAATTCGGAACCGTCACTCTCAAAATCATCTGGTCCTCTCTTTTTATCACCGACCTCCTAGGGATTCTAGCATTAATATGACTAGAAACCAGCACGTAAATAGACTCACCCCCGGCATAAATCTATCCCCCGAAAACGATATCTCCTCGCGGGTCACCAATATGCCACCATGCATTCTTGATTGCCCATTGTCCGAGGTCATGCGGTTCACATGGGATAATGGGATAGGGACTTCATTAGATGTAGAGGTGGAATTTACGGACGCTACCCGCATCCTGCTATTGAACACGACCATCATAGAGTTCGAGTATACTTTCCCCAGGGCCCCGACGCTTGCTTGGTAATACGTTGGTTGGCCGGGAAGGTAATTGAGGATGAGCGTGACAATGGCGATAGTGGCTTTTGTGAAGGGAGGAACAGGGTCAGAATGGGATGTCAATTATACTATGTGCCAGAGGTGCGCATACCTGTCAGCGTTCCCGTCTCAACTATCAAGCGAATAACTCGTGTAATTAAAACATGCGTCTCCATCACTCCGCTGTCTCGACTCCTCAACTGCATAGATATATCATTAGCCAGAGCCTAAATGTAAGATTAAAGGCAAGTTTTAAACGTACGTAGTAGGTCATAGAGATGGCAATAATGACATCGCATGCGGCACTACCGCCTTGCCATACCTTGAGAAAAATACATTAGAGCTGTTAAGGGACAAATATATATAGATGGGTGTGAATCTGGGGACTCACCCCAAGGGCGATAAAGGAATTCTTCTTCAGAAAATTGGTGAACAACTTTGCTTGTTTCACTTGGGCGCTAATTGTGAACGCTCCTCCCAATTGGATGAGCAAGAACTGATGTAGTGAAATGCATTGATCAGGGGGTTAAACTCTCTCTCAGTGAGATTCCATGTACCAGCATCACGATCGCAGCGACATATTTTTTCTGGGACAGCACGCTGATCCTATAGGCATAGAATGCCTGTGCGACAAAGGCAGCTAAATCGAGATGGAAATTCAATATTCAGGTATGATCCCGAGTCGTTCAACAAAGGATACTCGCCCTTCCCACTCAAGATCGGCACCGAAAACCAGAGGATGTCAACATTGTTAAGAACCTCCGGATTTCCGAAGCCAGTCGCGAACGAGCGGAACGCGCTTGTCGTGAGCAGGAACGTCTGCGTTGCCTCGAGTATGTAATCCCCATAGACCAGGGCCTTGGTTGACATCTGATCCTTCGGAAATGCTAGATAATATAAATCTTGAAAGCCAGGTCATTAATTCATTGCGCCAGTTTAATAAAACCTCAAATCGCACTCACAAACTTGCACCGAAAGCACTCCGAATAGTCCCCAATTCACCAGGTACCCGATCAGCTATTCGGCGCATGCGATGTTAATGAAAGCGACAACATAGGGCTTAGTAAAGTGCACTTACCAGCGGGCCTGCGCTGCATTAGATAGACGGAAAGATTAGGGCTCTAATGTGCGGCGATTATCACACTGCAAGTGCTCACGTTCGGCTGAGGTCAGGCGCAGCACCAGCGGCGGTCGACATTTCTGAGTTGAACGTGGAAAGGATTGTAGATGGAGAGCGTGAGCCCAAGACTTACAGGCTCCATATATATCGGCCAGGCTTTTCACAAAAGGCATTTCGTTGTGACAATGCCCGGCGTGGTGCATGAGGACACACTGCATACTTCTTCGGATCTGTATCGAGGTAAGAAATGGAGATGAACGGTGTTTGAAGTAAAAATAAGTGGTTTATTCATGAACTTGCACTAATACAATAGCGCTCTGTATATCATTCGTCGCTTCCCGTCTCCAAACCGTAATTCCTTGGCCCGTGCACTGAGCCTGTGCGATAGTCATAGATCCCAACCATTTCCAAAGCAGGGGGATATCTGAACACTGGACACTATCATAGCGGTTAGGAGGGCGAAGACGAAGAGAACAAGTTGCCAGCTTACAGCTAGACCCGAATCAGTGATATCAAGTCAATGGGAAGAAGACCCTGTTTTCTGAATGGAGATCGGGTCCATGGTATGGAGCATCACCTCTGTGGGCGTCCATAGTATGTTGGACGTGATGGTCTTGCTTTCCATAGTTTCTGGCCCAAATATCCCAATATAAAGCGAGATAAATTTGTGAAACAGGTTACACTCCGTCAGGCGATATACTCGCATGGCTATTTTTAGCACACCTCGACAAGCGTGATCGTCAGAGGCGCATCTCGAACATTGGCAAGTGCGTTCACACTCGTTCTTAAATTGTGCAAGCGCGTCTGTATAGAGGAACTATTAGTAGAGATGTTGAACCATAAAACTTTTAAGACAGCAAACAACATTTGCCGTCCGTCTGTCCGCTGTTCAAGCGAGGAGTCGTCCGGGTAATTAGGTGCATGCAGAGCTCAAGGTAGCGCTCGCCAAAGTCCAAAATCTTGTTCGACGTACTACTATTTGGTAGATGTTAGCGGGAAGCTACTAAAATAACCTCTATTCTAGCACATTGTCTTATCAAGCCCTCCGCCTTGACACAGTCAGCTGAGTCCTTGTATGAATGAGACAATATATTTATCCAAGTTCCATCCGATCATCGTCCCTCAACATGGTTAACTTAGATGAAACGACAAAATTGAACTCGCGATATCTTCGAAGCGTTCGGGCACCTGTACATGTAACACCGCACATCAGACTATGAGATACGACCACACCGGCCATCAACATACTGTAGCTACTTGCTAGACGAGGAGATGGCCCGTTTTTGTGACTCTCGAGTTCAAAGGTATGCTCCTCCCTTGGCCGCCACTGCCCCATTGTGCTCTCGCTAATTTCGGGCCCCTCCAGGACCGATAAGGAATATGTAGAACTCTTAAATACATGTGTTACTTGGGGATAACCTACCGACGCCAAGTTTTCGTCGTGGGAGTAGCTATTGTTAGGAATGAACCCACCTTTGCCGCTCGTTTGACCCCCGGGTGCGAGGGCTAAGTAAACAAGCCAGCAGCACGAATGGGCGCAACAACCCCAAGAGGATTTGGTTGAACGAGAGCAGCTATACGAGACGAGATGACGATCCAGGTAACTCGTGTGCATGAGAAAGGATAGGCTGGCAAAAAAACAATGCTCGAAGTCAGAGGCCAGGTAGAGAGCAGAAAACCAGATATAACTCATCCAAGCTAGGATGGCGAAGCGAGCTTGCCCCCGCAGATGGCGGATACATAATAGAATGTGTATCCGGCACCCGCATATTGTTTATGCGGGGCTCCACCACGCGATGCCGCTATTCACTATGTATTGGAAGCTAAGAGAAGGGCATATGGCCTCCCAAAAATCTCAAACTCTTTTCGTGAAATTGACAGCCTACGTCATGAGATGGCGCTTAAGCGCTTAAGCGCCCATTCGGGCACGAGGTCTCCATGTGGTCTACGGTATATATTGTCTAGCTGATCGTCTACCGATAACCCATACCTCACAACCACAACTGCGATGGAATCTGACATCTCCCACAATTCCCGCGCCTTCCCAAATTCCTGGGCCACTGCCTCTGCGCCATGTACCTTTTTTTCGATCTACCGCGGTCCGCCATAGTTGACTTATTTCCATCTTGCCTTTGCTCGATGCAGGTTGTGATCCAAATGCAGATATAAATTTCAAGTCTCCCAATGGGTCTTGTTCGAGATATACAAGAAGCATCTCGAGTCAAATAGTGCAGGGTTCGCTGTTCCGGAATGTACTTTATGGATAGCGTTGAGTAAAGTGTATAAAACGCGAGAGAAGAAGTGGGAGATGGTGGTGGTTTGAGATAGATACAGACGAGGAGAAAGGAGAGGGTTTTATACACCTGTGGAATGACTGACGGCTATTTTTCAAATTACAGCCGGTTTCAAAATATACCAGCCTCCAGGCGAGTTTGTGAAGGCTAGATTAGGCGCCTTCAGAGGCAGTGCATGTCCGTATGTAGACATTCGTGGTCATTTGACCAATTCACCTTGCCTTGCCGTTTGCCATTCCGCGCGACGCGACACCGCGTGGCCTGCTCGACGCGTATCCGAGCCTTCCATCCGAGACTCCGGCTTCAACTGTGGATATAATTATTGAAATTCCAAGCCTTATGTTTTCGTCTCGAGGCTTCCTCTTCACTGCAGTCATTTAATTTCTCAGCCATACGGCATAGGTGTCTACAGTGGTTTTCCCGTCCTTCCCTTCTTTATTGCCTTGCTCATTTCCAACGCTATCCAATCATTTCAACCGAAAAGTGCGCCATAACCCCCTCTCTACATTCGCTCTCTCTTCCACGCCACCCCTTAGAGGGATCACCCGGCGTGAGGCATGGAAACCCTACTAATAACGAACTCATGATTACGAAGTTCCACACCTAACGATGTGTAAGTAATGCTCTTAGACTCCATAAGAACAGCGCTCACGGTGAAACAACAACAAAGTCGAAGAACTCGGCAGCGAGCAAGAAACTGTGGGGTGTTTTAGCAGGTGATGGGAAGCAGTGAATGTATTAATGGCGTACGAGCAACCAGGGAATCTGATACCAAGTGTATACGTCCTGAAATTCGTTCAGTATGAATATAGGATCGGAATCGAAAGCAACGTTTACGCTGGAACTATAGTATCATCTAGGGTGATATTCACAGTTCCTTGCAGGAGGTCAGATCGTTGGATCGAACCAACCGGAATGAAATCGGTATCTGTGTTCAGACATATATCCACAGCTTGGGGTTCGTCACTTGTGCTGGTCCATGAAACGCCAAATTTATGGCCAATGGCAACTTGAAGGCTTGGAACGGACATCTCAAATGCGGCAAGGACTACATTGAAGTTCAAGAGAAGTAGGAATATCGCAACACTATAAGGGTATGAATGTTGATTGCCCCAGTAAATTCAGGGAAACATACTTACCATAGACGTTGTAGAGTGAGCATTGGAAACAGCGGGGAAAGGATGGATGGAATGGTTTGTCCGTATGACATGCACAGATCTTATACTGATCGTATTCTGATGGTTATCATTGAGGGATGGGTGGGAATAGGCGTTGAATTGATACATTGCCACGGTTATGGGAGTCCCAGAGTCATTTATGGTAGCCAAGAACCACGTGTAAGCGTCAACCTCCATTTCAAAAGGGATTGTTTGATTCTTTTTGTTCGATTCAGAGTCGGCAAAGTTCATTGTCCACTGTAGACATCGTCGGCAGCGGCCTCCACGGTATTCGAGAACCGCAAGGTTCACTTCACATCAACTTACAACCGTCACAGTGATGGGCATGACGGGGTTCTGACCCCGTCATGTCAAATTCAGTGATGTGCCAGTCATTGACTGGTCACAACCAGTCAGTCAGAGTCATTGATAGTCAAGTCATCGGTCAAATTGACTGGTGACTGGACTAGGGGTCCTTCCATATAACTATTATAAGTCTGACGGTTGATGGCAGCGCGAGGTCGCGATCGCGTATTGATTTCAGAGTATTTTAATGATAAATCGTAATACCCATTATGCATGTAAAGACAGCCATAATAAACGACGGTGATATGAATCTATCTTATAAAACGACATGGGTTCTCACGGGGGGATAAATCGGGCGCGGCTCATTGGCCAGAGACAAAGACACACACTCATTGGCTTGGGCTTACAGAGATCTGTGGCGAGGCACGGGCACGCGACTCTTTGATGGTCTGGCCTGCTCTCGGCCCTCACTCTAGACGTTACCATTGGCTTACAAGTTACAATGTTGAACTATCTCTGGCACAACTCTTTCACCGTGCAAAGCACGGGTCCACAGTCTAGTACAATAAATACAACAACCCAAGCGCAATCTGGGCCGTGGTTTCGTCGAGGAGCTTTGTGGAATCAGGATCTTGCTCTCCCTCGGCATCAAGATTACGATCATTTTTCCCTCCTTTCTAATTTTATTTTCATTGGATGTGCTATCCTACGACTTCTAATTATTAAAATGGCCACTGCAGTGTCTAAACGATTCTCGATGCATATCTACTCTGCGAAGACAGACGGGCCGGCTTGATACCCCTTCATGTGATGTCTTGATGTGCGATGACCGGCATCAGTCCAGTCAAGTCATTTGAAGTTTGAACATCATGCATTCATGCATCATGACCGTCAAGACCGGTCATGACCAAGTCATCGTTGTTATGACCGTGAATTTGATTTTTCAGTCAATTGACCGTCCAGGACTAGTTACTACCAGTAAGATATATATTTGTGAACAGAAAGTGGAATCTGGATTGTACTCGCCCCTTCCGATTCCCGCTCACTTACATTTCGTTCATCGTGCTCCGAGTCAAAAACTTCAAAGTTCCTAGGGGACATGCCGCGCCTTCAAGCATTCACTGTAGATGGCCTTCCGCTACTCCCCGCTCCTTTAGATGCCTCGCGAGAAGAAGAAATGATGATGAGTGCATAAAACATCTCCGATCTTGGGACTAGAGTACACCCCGATCGAGAAGTTCGAACAGTTCATGCTTCAGCAACGTGTTGAGTGCTGCCCATTTCCCTGACATTACTTGGCTCGTGTGGGCCACTGCTCCTGCGAGGGAATGACTTCATATGGTTTTCCAGACTAGAGAAATGTTGCAATTACGCGTGAGGTTATTTCATCATAGAATGCGCGTATCCGGGCACTCGCATACTGTTTACAGTGTTGGGCTCAACCATGCGAGTGTTGCCGCTATTCACAATGGCTTCCGAGTCTGCTGCGATTACGGTACAATATTGGGGCTCGACATGCAGAGGAAGGTCCAGGGGACGCGTGGCGAGAGGCGTACTGCCCAAGATTGATAAAGTGAGGGTAATGGGTTGGATCTGTATCATCTGTTGACGTTTGGCCGCCAGCGGCGCGATAACGAGGTGGGGAGTTGGAACTGAGGAGGATGATCGAAAGATGTTGAAGCGTATGTACAAAAATTGATAAGAGAGTGGAGTTAATGGGAGAATTCAATGTGTTTGGTACAGTCAATTCGAACTTACGCATGGTGATGCCCCTTTAATTCGGTGGAAACTGGAGAACCTCGACTAAGCTGGACCTGAATCTGGAATTTTTTGGCCGTCCGTTCCTGTTCAAAATGAAGTCCCGAATCAGGATCGCTTCTTGTCTCTAACCATCGTGTCCTGCCCAGCAATCTCGAACTCGGGAAATTGACAGCCTTACGTCATGAGACAGCGATTAAGCGCTAAGCGCCCATTCGGGCACGAGGTCTCAAGTATATTGTCTGGCTGGTCGTCTACTGATAACCCACTGTCTTACCTCAAAACCACAACTGCGATGGACTCTGACATCTCCCCCAATTCCTGCCCCACTGTCTCTGCGCTATGTACGTTCTTCTTCGATTCTCGATCTACCGCCGCAGTTGACTTATATTCCATCTTGACTTTGCTCGATGCAGTTGATGATCCCAATGCAGATATAACTTTCAAGTCTTCCGATGGCGTCTTGTTCAAGATATACAAGAAGCATCTCGAGTCAAATAGTGCAGGATTCGCTGTTCCGGAACGTATCTCTGTGGATAACGAAGTCGTATCTGTGGCGGAATCATCTCAAGTCCTCGAGATTTTGTTCCGATTCATCCATCCATGTTCTGAATCTCAGCAATATCGACAACCATTTGTGATTGATATGGAACCTTCAATGCTTTTTGCGGTGGCAGAAGCGGCAGAAAAGTATATTGTGTTCGGCGCCATGAATACTTTTATTACTCGTATGCAGTACGCATTGGCTTCTCTTCGATATATGTTAATCTAGATCTTTCGCTTACGTTTCTCATTGGAGTCAAATGGTTTCGCAACACCCAGTCGAAATTTTGAATCATTGCGTCAGGCACGACTATCCGAATCTTGTGGATGAAGCAGCCATCAACATGATCTCTGTCTCTCTCGGAAAGGTGGCGACAGGTTTAACTCACCCTGGCCTCTTAGCAAAATGGGTGCGCCTGTTGTTTGTTGTGTCACTTTGTAGTATCTCTAATTAAGGGTGCGGGCTTTCTAGTTAATTTACTACAATCGATGGCTCGAGCAAGTTAAATCAGAGCATGTGAAAATGTTGGAAGCAGGATCCTGCGTTACTTTCCATTATCGAAGAGCTGCCTACTTGGCTCAAGCCCTCGCCAATCCTCGTTTAGGAGTAAACGTGCCTTCAAATTTGGATGGAATCGATTGTGCCATGAGCTGCTCTTGCCCCAGCCGATTCCTTCGATCAACAAAGGGCATTCAGAAACGATTCGCGGATATCCCAAAATTTAGCTCTATGTAAATACTTTCTGTCAAACACTTATATCCGAAGCTACGGTCGTTTAATACCCTGACATCTCCCTTCTGACGAGACACAGGGAACCAACAAGCAAGAAATCATTATATTCCCTTGCTGCAATTCGACATAAATAAAATACAAGGACGCCATATTCGTGCAAGCTGTGGATGCATAAAAATGCAGGGCCCATAAGATCCTTTATGCTTATCGCGTTGTCGCGTAAGTGTAGGCGCCATTGTCGTCACCTCGCGCCGTTCACTCTAGCCAGAGAACTTGTTCATCTTTTCAGCGTTTCGACTTGTCCGTGAATCTTAAGACGCCGGACGGCTGACCCAGGTAGAAATTTTGTTCTAGAGTCAAAATTGCTGACGGGCTTATAGCTGTCTATCCCATTTTATAATAAAGTCGTCTGTAGGCTGTCGACCTCTCCAACCATCTGATTCGCGATACGCGCACGAAATCAGAGTGGTGAAAGAACGCGCTTCGTATATATAGCGAAAAGAACTGTCCGAATGCCTCAGCAACCCGTTGTGGATTACAAATGCGTCTAGTGCGGTAGCCTATGCGTCTATCTATGCCTTGACTTCTCCAACTGAGTCCTTCCCCCTTTGGGCGCCTTTTGGTTGCAGAGATATGCCAGCTCAAGGTGGCTCCGACGACGACGACAGAAGTCTTGCAGCTCATAGAGGAAGTATGCGAAGATTGAGAGCTATCGACGGGCTTGCCGCAATAGGTCAACTGTGAGCACTGAGTCATATGAGCGGTTCTGTCGTCGATCGTCGTCGCGTGAACTCTTGCACCCTCTCGGAGGATACATGGGCTCCCCCTTGCAATGGTCACCACTCCTGAGCAACCGCAAATCCCCAGCTATTCTACGGTTTATGCCTATCGACAGTTTTTGGTCTGATAATCCATCGCGACCGGGGTAGCTAGGACGACGACGACAGATGCTCAAAGAGGAAGTATGCGAAGGCGAGAGCTATCGACGGGCGTGCCGCAATAGGTCGGCTGTGAGCACTGAATCGTATGAGCGGTTCTGTCGTCAATCGTCGTCGCAAACCCTTGCATCCCAACATCCAGGACGCGCAGGCCCCCCAGGCGAAGAACGTCTCACGCCGCCAACTGTCACTGGCCTACTACGGTCTACCGACATCTACAACAACTCTTGTACTCCGAAGTTGGCGCGCCTTTGGTGGTTTTGTGCGGTGTGGTGATGGTGTGGTGTGGACAACCCCGGCGGCGACCATAATGACCAGAGTCATAGCAATAGCGATAGGTACTGGGTCGAAGGGTAGTGGTGTTTATCTTTGAAATTGCCGAAGCAAGATCATGGAAGATCGACGTGCCCCACATTGGGTCACCCTACCGCTATGCATGACTCTTTCGGCGCGCCAGATTGGGATAGACAAGAGAGAAGGAGGCCGCTGAAGACATCGCGTGAGTCATGATGGAGAGCATAGGCAAATGATAAATACCGAGACGGTCGTGGCCTCCAGCCATAAGCAGGCGCCACGAGATACGGCAGAAATGATTTCGAGCATGCCGTTGTCGAGCGTCCGAGGAGAAATGGTCAGGGTGACTGGTCGGCCAAGGCAAGATACGCAAGGTCGAGTACTCGATGCCTAGTTGACATGCGAGATTAATACTGTGGCGAGCAGTATGGCGTTGACCGGCGAGTGAGTGTCTAATGGATGACGGGTTAGTCGAGAAGAAAGTGGTGATTCGACACGGGACATACCTATGGTGACGGCTCGGCCGCCAGTATATTGACTAGTTGACCATTACTGAGTGGTTGAGTAAAGGCTAGTGGACAAGCGACAGATGTTGTCGATCGACCATGGACAGACAAAGCATCCAGACCTACGTGAAGTGTGAATATAGTGAACACTGTAAGTATATGAAGGGCGTCGACGTACAATAGACAATATCGCCTAGGCGAGATGGCTGGCGTTGACCGATAACGACGATCATGAGCCACGCGCATGGCGATGGGGTGGTAGAAACGAAGCTACAGCACTACATGTCAAGAGGATGCAATAGCATCGTGTGAAGTGTATAAAAATTGAGAGAGAAGAAGTAGGAGAGATGGTGGTGGTTTGAGATAGAGAGAGACGGGGAGGATCGGGAGTCTTTTATACACCTGCAGAGTGGCTGACGGCTATTCTGGAAATAACGGCCAGTTTCAAAATAAGCCCGCCTCCAGGCGAGTTTATGAAGGATCGCGTGTGGACGAAAATAGCTACAGAGGATGTCGTCATATTATACCACCGTTTCAGAATAGAATGCGTATCCGTCAACCGTTGCCGCTATTCACAGTGGCTTCTGCTGCGATTACGGCGCAATATTGGAGCTCGACGCGCGGAGGAAGGGGCGTGGAGAGAGGCGTACCATCCAAGGTCGATCAAGTGAGGGTAATGGGTCGGATCTGTTGACGTCGGGATTTAGGAAAGTGAAGTTGGCGTTAGAAACGATAACGGGGTCTTTTTACGTGAAGGAGGTTGTATATCAAACTACACTTGAAAGTGATCTCTTCACGGAAGAACACTCTCGATATTCGAGCTTCGATCTGGAGGTGTTATTGGTTTAGAAACAGCTTTCATCAATTAAAAAGTAAGTATACTTACACGAACAGCGTATCATCGTTCACCGGGGGCAGGCACAGAATAAGAAATACACCTGACGGGATGCGTTGAGTATTCAAGTATACACATACGAACCTTAGCCCAATAGCGGTGTTCCTCGCCGTTTAGTTGGTTGAAGTCGAGCTGGCTCTGGCAGACGAGTGGATCTCAGAGGTGACAGTGAACCAAAATAAACTGTTGTTGGGTCCTGGACACGTAGAAGAATAAATGTAGCAAGCTCCGAGCTCGTTAACGGCGTCCAAGGGGGGTCCAAGGCAAGTCCAAGGTTGAAGGAGACACCAGGATTTGGAGAGACCAGTGATGAATGATTACATAATGCGTCGTTGGGCGCGTTATTTGCCCAAGTTTGTTCTAAACCGTTTCAGCCCAAGCGACCCTTGGTTGTTGACCTCACGAACCACCTCATAACTTCTTCCGTCACCACCAATAAGGGTTGTTTTAACGCGAAATATGCTCTTATCTCTCTTGAAAAGTCCCTTTGGGCGGTCGCTGCTCGCGAAATCCGTTTCGCGGTTCCCCAATCCCACTGTCTTGCCAGCATTGTTTAGTGGAACGCGCTCTTTTTTAACGAGCGCACACATTGAAGCCCCAGAGACCCATAAAGCGGCCAAGGCGGAAAAGAAACCAAAGCAGGCCAAAGAAAAGAAGGCAAACCCGAAAGCACCCAAGAGTGAGTGGGTAATCAACCAGGGCCAGTCGACGGACTCGCACTGATGTCGGGACTGTTGCATTTTTTTAGTCATGAAAAAGGACCTCAAACCGCCATTCAAGAGACCAATGGTTCCTTGGATGGATTTCCTTCAGAAGTATATAGCGGAGCACAGGGTTTCAGGGGCAAGGATAACTAGCTTCGCGCCCCTAGCGTCTGTTGAATGGGCCAAGCTGACTGCAGAAGAGAAAGAGGTATGATCCACTTTCTCGGTATTGCAAAGCGAGTTGATTGATCCGTCTCTATTCCAGGCATATGGGTGCACCCGTGAGGAGATGCAGGAGTACACCGAGAAGATGAAAGAATGGCGCAAGTCACTCCCACCGACGGTCAGGAAGGCGTTAACGAAGTCCAAAAAGAAGACGGCGCGGAAGGGGCCTCTCAATGCATTTGCGCAGTACGTTTCTTCCATGAGATGCGCGCACAACCTTGCTCAACCTCGCCTTCTTTGTCCCAGATATGTCAAAGAAAACTACAGCAAAGACTCGCCCTTGACATTCTTCGAACAAGGCAAGCATATGGGCGAGCAGTACCGCCAACTCACAGCCGAAGAGAAAGATGTTCGTTGTTCTTTTTTCTTGCTCCTCATGTTGTTTTTGTTATTAGGATTCACCGCTGATTCCATTATATCTGCATTACAGGCTTACAGGCAACGCAGTCATGAAGCCTTCGCCAAGCAGCAAGCAGAAGAAGCCAACTAAACCTTCTATCGTCCAAGGCCTTCAATGACTGCGGTGTGCCTTCAACTTGAAGTGTCTTGATACCGTATTTATTCTGCCTCATCAACGGATGTGTTTCCCGTAATTCAGTGTAAAGACTCTTTATTCGTAATGTGCACAATGAAGCACCCTTTTTTGATCTATTCGCTACTTTCACCGCTGCTCATTTTTGCCTTGTCCTTGTCAGTCGCCGAGAGAAGACGAAAAATTCATTAATAACAAGGTGCGTTAGCTAAAGCTTCAACAGATTTTTGTATTGTGTCTAGAGCCCAACTTTGGTCCCCTTCAGAAAGAGCAGTTGCTTCACTCCTGCGTTCCTTCAAGACGATAAGGGCTAAAAATAGCGAATACCAAATTCTCTTGGTTTTTTGTCTCGGGAATGTGATTAGTCGGCGGCCTCCGCTTCCGGTGTAACCTTCAACGAGTGCGGTGGAGGGTGCTGGGGGCAAGAAGAAACTTTCGAGGAGGGGATCACCCCAAAGCGCGTGTGCGACATTCGGAAGGATCGCCGCAATTCCGTGTGTCTTGGTAGCCGGGTGGGAGGGCAGAGAGATATAGATATCATCTTCAGACCCCGTAAGCCATATGAGGGACGGAACCTCCACGTCGTCGAAGAGGAAAAACCCGATGGCACGCGACAAGTAGCGTCGGATGTCCTCGTACGGGAGCTCTACGCCGGCGGATTGGAATTCATGCAGCAGGGTTTCGAGGAGGTGCGTGAATGTTTCCTGCCAGCTGTACGAAGGCTCCCTTGGCTCGTCCAGCCGGGCTAGGCCAAACCAGTCGTTCTGCACACCGCTGTGCAGCTGGCCCAGGAACTTTCCGATCTGGAGGTCGACGAGCACGGCGTCTTCTGGGCTGAGGAACCCGGATTTGCGCGCGGTCGAGAGGGGTATGATATCGGCTGACGTTATCGGCGAGGCTGGGGAGAGGAGAATGTTGAACGGAGCGAGCTCGAGGGTTGTGTCGAGTGTAGAATCTGGGATAGGAATGTCTGTGTGGCTGCGTATGTGGGAAATCACTTTATGGACCACTGGAAGTGAGTTGGGACGATAATCTCCGTGTTCTTCTGCATTCGGCCGCTCTATCGTGACAAAGCACGAACAGGACGGCGGAGTGTTATCGTCCTGATCTACGTGCGATAAATCCAATATGTACGTCCTGGCGTTGGCAGTGTAACTGAGGTAGAAAGTCAGCAATGAGCGAACGACGTTCTCAGTGAACTTGAAAGAGGCCAGTCGCCTACCTGTATCCTTTATTCTTTATCTCTGTGATCAACCTCACGAGAGATTGGCCGTGGCCAGCGACATGCTTGCGGATTATTTTCTCCGCTTGCTCTTTGCTGAGAGAAAGAGGTTCGGCATCTGGACTTGACATGGCCAGACGAACGTTGGACGAGCTACTTGAATCATTGCGCCAATTCAAGTTGCTGGTGACTGTGGGACTCCAGGTCATTGGTGCCGATGATTACACACAAACATTTGCCATCAATGAAGCACAGCTTTCAAGTTCAAATCGCGCTCAGGGACTCGGATGTTCTGTCCTTCATCTCCTGAATATTTGAAACCTGATCCACTGTTGACCCGTTCAGCACTGGCCATGGGCGCTAAATTATTACAACCGTTGCCTGTCCATGATGAGGTCAAGCTTGTGATCATTTTCTTTCGCGTTCTGAAATTGACTCGGAGCTAATTCAAGTAAACCCTTTGTTATAGTAACGGGAATGCAACAAACCAACCGTTAATACCACCTACTGTCAGGAGCTTTTCAAAGACATTGGGATGCCTAGGCCATCAAAAATGTTTCTTTCTCCTGAGGACAAATGAAGATCGTCTACCTTGAGTTGCTTTGTCCGCCGATTTCAGATTTCTTTGTGGCCAGGGACATGGACATCTGGAGCAGTATTTAATCCCCCCATCCTCTTCTCGAAGTGGCCCTGTTCTGTTATTTCAACCCCTGGAGCGCTCAGCAATGAATCATTCTTGGCTCTTTTATAAAATCTTGCCGAGGTTCTCCTTCCTATCGTCTTTCTAATTTAAATTTCTCTCGGGGACACCAAATTCCGCCTTCAACCCGGCTTATATATTTCTAGCCATTGTCTTCGCACTTTGGAAGCTGCAGAGCATAAATGTGACCAGTATTCTCTGGGAGTTCTTTTCAGTCAGTGCAACGTTTACCGAACGCGATCCTAACTATAGTAAGTCTCTATTTCTGTGATTATCTGGAAGAGTAATATTTACGATACACAGATTGGATGCTTTCTTGGATCGCTGCTCACAGGGAATGGGGTGAGTGGTGCACTCGTCGAAGAAGGCTTTCGTCATTGACAAATGTTTTCTAACTACAGGAAAAATACGTATAACGGCTATCAGTACCTCAGTCAGCGGCTACATAAATTCGAGCTTTTATTTTGGAGAGGTTTCGCCTAGCGCCGCTGAGGTTTCTCAGATGATTTACACGCTTCCTCATATCGACGAAGTCTACCACCTGTGGACCAACTCTGCACATCTGATTTTCCTTTCTCGCGCTACTCATGAAGTCAGGTCAATTTTCTACGCTTTCTCTATCTGGCAGGAGTTGGACGCTCGTTCTTCTGATTACCACTGGTTCTTTTGGGAAGATGGAATGCTGCCTAGATATCAGGTGTGTTGTGCACAATGCCGTTCAGGCGACATGAATCTGATTGAAGTCGATTATAGGATGATGACTAGAAACCCTGCACACCTATTTAGTCTTCTGCAAGGAGCTCGCGAACAATTTATATCATCGCAGAAGAAGACGATCAATATCTATTATCCTGATAGGTATTAATTGTCCCTTAAAATAAGACTGCTTGATGAATCAAATTGCAAATCCTCAGAGACAACGTTCACTGGAGGCACACGCCGAGCGTCCACTGTCTTCTATCATTCTGGGAACCAGATGGCAGAAACCGCGCTGGCACACAACCGTGCACAGCCGCTGATGAATCTACACTATCTAATCTAATCCTACGGCAGAGGCCACTACTACAGCGTGGACGAAACATTCTCCGAATGCATGCGATGGGCCTCGATGAAGATACACATATTCAAATGAAAAGTTCGCGTTGAGAAGCAAGTTGAGTAGCGAGGATGTCGGTGCATTCTTCTTTGGGGTCGCTTAGATATTGAAGTCGTGGGTCCATTGACCAAATTTGGCGATATTTTAAAAAGGTGGATTCTGGGATGACGACGAGGGGAGGGCCGGCAATTCCGCAGCAGTATTCGAGGTGGGCAAGGAACGAAATAGTTTGGAGTGTTTTGTCGAGAACTAAAATAGAGTAACGAAATGTCGGTTGAAGGTCCAGGAGAGAAGGTGTGATGGCAGCTGCATGAATTTTCGCTGCTGCGCCCGTGTTTGGTTGCAAACAACTATTTTTGGCATGGAGCGCCAAGGCACATGACGAAAGCCTCTTTCTCTCACGACAACGAATTGAACAGCGCTCCAAATCTGGCCCTCCAAATAACGTCGTGGTAGCTCCACTCTTCAACACGTTGCCCCGACGAAGTGACTCGAAAAGGTCTCTGCTCAGCGCGTTTTCCTAAAAGCGGTTGCACCACGGAAAAGTGGGGCCGCGAGCCCTGTCTACGTTTTTGCATGCAGCTGTAAAACCTGCCCAATCGGCTCGTAGCACTAATCATGCTTCTTTGCGCTTCAAACTGCCAGATTATGGGGTACGTTCCTTCAAACCTCTCGCTCATTCCGAACTTGAAGTTATTCGGAAACAGAAGAAGATCAGTGTCTTGTTTCAATAGCTGAGACATCTGAGATAGTGATAGACTCGTCTAAGCTATCCGACACCAAATATCATATCCTTCGAGTTGGGCGCTCTCTTGTCTCCCTTCTCCCTTTCAGTTAGCTCAAAATTGTCAGTAGACGTTGATCCTGTCGGTGTCTCTCTGATTAGTGAGTTTATTGCATCATCTTTTGCAAATTTCTTTCTCTCACACGCGCTATGCAGATACAGTGAAAAGTCAAACCTCAAATCACCGCCCGTAAATTTCAACAAGTCATGGGCGACCCCTCAGCCCTCCGCTTCATATCCGCTGAGTCCGCCAGCACCCCTATCGACTGGAGTAAGGTGCCCGAAGCATCAAGGGAATTCTTCCACAAAGGTTGGGGCACCGATTGGAGGACGGAAAAAATGCGCCCCCTACCAGCGACCATCGGCGGCCTGGCGGACATGCTGCACGGATCCAAGTTCTTCGGCTATTTGGATTCCAAGCGCTGCACCCTCCTCCTCGATATCAGCGAGTTTGGGATCGCCACTTCCGCAACTGCTCGCCACGCTACTAGTGAGAATACGACGCAAGTTGGTCCACGGTTCTATATGAGGTATTCCGACGAAGTCTGGTTCGTGCTCCTCATTCCTGGGGTGCGAAACGGCGCTGTTGGGTATAGCCCTAAGGTTGAAGACAAGGTCACAGACGAGACCGTCGAAGAAGAGGGCCGGAACGACGGCAAAGGCCGGAATGATGGGGAAGAAGGAGAGAGTAACGAGGAAGAAGGAGAGAGTGACGAGGAAGGAGGAGAGAGTGACGAGGACGAGATAGAGGTAGGGGAAGAGGATTACGACTGCACGGGTACCAAGCCAGAAGAAATTGCGATGGCACAAGCGTTTGACGCCAAGCTCGACCAACAGATTAGGCGTCCGGGGGCTCTAGATCTGTTGGACTTTACCAAGACACTGGGTGGCTGGTCGGCAAACAGTCTTAAGAGTAGTCTGCAGGCTGCAGAATTTGGGGATGCGATGATGACGCTTCCGCTCGGGCACCCCGCTCTCAATGCCTTCCTCCAGAACACGTTCGCTCACTTGCGTTGATATGGTGTTTTTTTTTTCAACTATGTTTTATCAATAAATAAAAAGTGTCGCCGCAGAGATGAGAACATACACCAAATGTTAATTATCATGACCGAATGTATTGCCTGCACTTTACCAACGCAATTTTCCAATGACAACTTATTTACCTGAATAACTCGGAAATACTTCGAAATGGAATCTAAAGTCGCTATTTGGTCAGAATTATCAAGGGGTATAACTCGCGATCGCCGCCCCCCAACTTGAAGCCAATGCCTGTATTCTGATCTAGCTTTAAGGTATTCATCATTTCAGCGAGATCGTCAAGACGGAATCCAACTTTAATGACCCAAAAGGCCCAGCGCTTGAGCAATATTCGGGACGTTCTTTCGAGTCCAAACATGAATGTTGTAGTAAGTTGTATCGATTACAGTGCCAAGATCAAATGTTGATGAGGCTAGCAGCACATCGCCACAATGTTGCGATAAGTTATAATACGCTCAACATGACCTACTCAGGCTACTGCCCAGCTCTTAGCACCTTCAATATCTGTCTAGCAGTTGGCCGTTCGCCTGGGTCCTCTTCAACACAACTGTTGACCAGATCTCTATACCATTGAGGCGTGGAGCCTTGCCCTTCCTCCCATACTAGACAGGGCGATGTGAGTGGATCCTCCCTGTCAAATCTTCCGACTTCCTCTGCAATTTGCCATAACACAATTCCGAGAGCGAAGACATCTCTTGCTTCGGTTTTCGGAAGCTCGTCCCCAATTTGTACAAGATCGAATTCTGGCGGCATGTAGCGCTCTGTGTATCCTTCCTGAGGTGCCACATCGATGAGCTGCAGTTGGCCATCTCGGCCAAGAAGAATGTTGTCCAATTTGATGTCACCACTGCAGGTGCGGTTATCATGAAGGGCAACGACGCCACTCGTGGCTTCGATAGACCAGGTATGCTTTAAAGGCCAGCTGAGCTTTGAGACAAACGGTTTTCCCGCAGCGTCTTCGCAGCTAGTATTTGCCTTTCGAGAGGATGGCTGTGATAACTTGGGACGCAATAGCACTGCATCTTGGACCACAGGATCCATGGGGTCCAGGGTTCCATCACCCAATAGGTCGTCGAATACGTCCGTCAATGTTCCCGCAGGAAGGAATGGGGTGAGGTATCCACGAAAGCACTCGGAGTTCAAGTTGTCGGCTACAAGGAAAGCTGGCCTGATAATGTG
Organism: Flammula alnicola; assembly: GCA_015499995.1. NCBI lineage: Eukaryota > Fungi > Basidiomycota > Agaricomycetes > Agaricales > Strophariaceae > Flammula > Flammula alnicola. The sequence goes on from JADNRV010000130.1 coordinate 116,276, forward strand.
CTGAGATCTAAGACTGTTGAGATGTTCAACCTCAGTAAGGAGAATGCCCATCGGCTGATCCTCATGATCAATAGGAATTCTATATCGCTTGAACGCATACCAGGAATCGTTAGAATGTCCGGCTATGGTGACAAGGTCGAGGTGGAAATGGGAAGTCTGCATGGGGCATTTTCGAAGCAGAGAAATCGAAACGCGGGGTACAGTGGCCAATGAGTCAGGAATGAGGGGATAGATCTTGTCGTTGGGAGAATCCCTGGGCGAAATTAAGACCGAGCCGTTGACTGTCTTAAGATCAATGTTGGTGACGGGCAGTAGCTTATCAATGCTAGGGAGAACCTATGGGCCACAAGTGATTAGCGACTGCGAAATACAGTGGAAGGGAAGTGTTTGGCAACATACCTTGTTTCGGAAGATCATCAAATCAAGAGAATCTTCTGCTTCCAAGGCCTCATTCTCCACACAATTAGCCTCAGCAGCATTTTTTGAATAGTAGACAATAATAAAAAATCCGGTATCATAGCGCTCATCGTCAGATTGGTATAAGAAGGTGGTGGAGCCGGAGGCGGCCTCAACGGTGCCATCGGAATCGAGCGAAAAACTGTCCATCCTCAAGCCTTTCTCCGAGAGGTCCCTAGGACTGAGCATCCGGAGGCTTTGGGGATTGCCTAGCGCTGAACAGATGATCAGTTGTGAGAAGATAGAAGATCACCTGCTAGTCTGGGACTCTAAGGTGCAGAAAGTCACGTGCACGTACCAACTGCGGTGACGGGTTCACTGACGGTTGTCATCGGGGAAGAATGGGACACTGGTGAGGTGAAGTGCGGGTGAAGTTGAATGTAGAAATCTCACCGATAGAGGCCAACACATCTTAAATACATAAAGAAAGTCACACTCACACGTCCGTTGATCCGGATATTTGTAGTTGGCGCTGTGGAGTTGCCAGATTATTTCGCTTTTTGTTTTGTTTTTGTTCCTTGACAGGTTCAACCTGTGGGTGTACACCCTGGTTACGACGGTTGGCTTAAGTGCCTCCGGATGGCAGCTTCTCTCAGCAAGTACACATTGCCTCGTCCTCTTGATTCTGAGTCGCAAACACTGTTTCCTTTGTCCGCCGCACCCCACAACAGATCGACAATATACAAGAGACGACGCCACGTCCGATATGACCACTCTTGCGAGCACTTGCCTCGCTCCAGCGTCACAGCATGCGATAGATGGGTTCCAGATTTCGCCAGTTGTGGGCGCGTCTTTGTATAATCCTTGACACAATGGCAGTGACACATTGTGGGCGCACTGTTCGAGTTGATAGCTATCGAGATGGGGACTGTTCGCCCTCGGAAGAAACGGGATAACTGACCATTTATAGCTGGGCCGGTGGAGCAGTCCAATCTGACCGGACTCTAGATAGCAGAGGCTCGGATACGCGTCGAGCAGGCCGTGCGTCGCCCGCGATGGCAAGAGGCAAGCAAGGATGGATTACACGTCTACATCCAGACATGCACTGCCTCTGATTGCATCTAATCTACCTATCTAATCTAGCCGAATGCCCCTGTCAGATCTGTTTGGACAGTGCGTGCGATCCAGGCTGTAACCGTAAGAATAAATGATTTAGCAGCTTGTACCACACATTGGAGAAACTCTTCAATGAGCCAAAAAAGACACCGACACATCGAAAATGATGACGAACATCAGTATATATTCTCCCATACATGCTGTTGTACGTTGCATCCAAGTGCAAAGAAACAACAAGCCGTGTTTTTACCACCCCCCCGCCCAACTCGCTTTTGCACATCTCCGACTGCAAAACGATAGGACCGACGTGTGCTGCTGGATATCCATGAGCACGCTGGTGTCCTCTGCGAGCTATACAGGCGGGTCGGAGACGTGTGTAGATATCATTGGATTCGGTCTGTACTCGTATGAAGGAGGAGAAAGGGAGGATCAGGATTGAGCAAAGTGGAAGAGAAAGGAGAGCATACCCATGCTCAAAAGTAATACCCAGACTTCGCCCTCCAACTCAATCTTGACATTCGTCTGATACCCGAGAAGTGTAGGATACCAACGCATGCCGCTCGAGCGTCTTGAGCGCCCACGGCTTCCTCACGATGACTTGTTGAAGAAGATCGACATCTTTGTCCTGCAAGTCAGGGTCAGCATCGCCGCCGAAGAAAACAGGTCAGAGAGAGAGAGAGACGAGAAACTCGGCACACCTGTGAAAACGTCTGCCTCCTTCTCATACATCTCAGATCAACACCGCTTTCCCTGGGTAAGCATCGACGGACCCATTAGCTATCGTGCTCTTGAAGAAACACACGAGTTGCAGGTGCATCTACATACTCGAGCAAATTCTGGACTTTTTGCATCGAGATCGGATGCAGGAGTCGGAGCTTCGTTATTGTTGTTGCAGTAGGAGTGTGTACGAATTCAATCTTTGGTCCCTTCATTCCATCGTACCCTCCGACTCGGGATCGACAACGTTCCGCGAGACATCTCCTGCAAACCCTCCCAAAAAATCAAGGGTTCGGACGAACAGAGAATCGAAGTCGTCAAGCAGGCCCATACGAGCCAGCATGCCCGAGACATCGCCCAGATCGTCACCTCTCTCTTCGTCTACCTGACCGCGTTCGTTGGTTAACCACTCTTCCAAGGCCGATTCTCCCGAAAGAAGCAAACTCCGTAGGCGAGTCAGGTCGGTCTGACTTGGAGGTGTGGATTTCAGAATTTTTGGAGATGAATCTATTCCATTTGCGTTCGAGTCCGAGGTGGAATTTGACATTTCTACGTCGATTTCGACGGGGAGCGTAAGATCGACCCCTTCCGATGATTCTGGATCCCATGCTTGTCCTTTGAGAACGGCAATCCACGCTTGATCCAGGTCGTCAAGAAAATCCACTAGATCTTGAAGCGTGGAGCGAACAACGACACTCGTTGTTCCGAGTCTGTAGCCTGGAATGGAACCGAGCGCATCGCCAGTGAGATGAAGTAGGTAGGCCGTACGAAGGCTTGTGGATGGATCTATGGGAGGAATTTGGAGAATAAGAGCCAAGAGTTGTCGGACTGCCTCAATGTAGGTAGAAAGCGTTTTTAATGTGGACGATTCCTCTGACCTGGTAAGACAACACAGATAAGCCATGCCAAAAATGCACCGAGAGGGGGATAGACTAACCGTTTCTTGAAGTTTCGAGTAAGCTGCAAGAAGTGCTCATCCAGATAGTCTACAAGGTGCCGCTCCTGCCTGGATGTGAGAGCGCGAAGTTTGCGATTTGCCAGTCGTGATGACTCCGAGCCAACATCACGACTTGGGATGGATTCGTTTCCATTGTGGTTAGACATTATTAAAAGTATCTGTTTCCTTTCCCTCTTCGACAGGTATGCCCTGAAAAATAAGAAGAAGGCAAGGAACGATTCTTATGGTCGTGGTTGTGGTTCGGACAAGAGTGGTAAGGTCAGCAGCTGGATTGACCCCCGAAGGCAACATACGTCAATAGGTTCCAGCCCGAGACCAGAACCCACCCTTATTCCAGAAACTCAGTTCAAAGTCTGAATCTTGTGCGAGATCCGGGTTTCATCGACGAAATCCAAATGGAATCACTGCCACCGCGACGAAGTGGAACGAAAAGGGGTGACTGACTCTCGAAGCAACGCATACTTACTTTATCACTACTTACCCCTCATCGTTTGGCGACCACCCTCCGGCTTATTCAGCTTCATTGCAGGCGTGGACGGCGATATCAAGATTGATCAAGATTTGTCGCATTGCTTGTCACACGTCTGAAGCATCCAGGTTATGGAGAGACGTGTATCAAGATTCTGAAGCGCACCGTGGCTGCAAAGCTGTCGGCTAGGAGGTGAGACGGAGGGTCGATAAGCGGCGGTGGTTGGACAAGCGCGAGGTCGACAGCACAAGTTCAGTGGGGTGGTCTTCTTCGAGCGTGAACCTCGATCGCAAGGCGATGGAAGATGATAGCGTGCTCGCAGGAGTACATATTTTCTCTTTTCTCTTGATGATTTGAGGGACAGCCGAATAAAAATGATAGAGTTCTTGGCGGAAAGGCGTAGGAAAGACCTTGAAAAGCTTAGATCCCCCACTTTATCGAACTGAATGTGTTATGTTCTAAGTTCTATTCCTTGGAACTATCCTGGAAGGGTTTAAGATTATATTCAGTGATTAATCGTACCACACATAATCTGCATTAAAGGAGACGCAGCCCCATTCTTTTGGATGGTCATGATTCCAAACTATACGTGTTTTTCTCCAACTAGACATTATCAGCATCCGACACAAAAGACGACAGAAACACACACACCTCAGCCTCCAACTCCTTCCGTACGCGATACTCCTGCTCAGCCTTGATGACAAGGTGATGATCATCAAGGTCCTCGATGATGAAGCTCTCTTTCTCGTTCATCATGAGAAGGATCTGCTTCACTGCTGGATCGCTGTGGTGCGTGCTATGTGAGAACAGGTGCAGAACTGGGCAAGAGACCATGCTCACCAGGTGAGAAGAACACCTAAAGAGGCCTATAAAGTTGGATCTCATGGTTTTCAGACCTGAGAAACGCACCTCTGATAGCTCTCATCCGAGTGTTGGTGAACCCTTTGCCGTTGGTCGCGGTTGTTCGGGAACAAGACCGGATGGGTCAAAGTGTCCCACGCTCGCAGCCCTTCGAACATAAACACATTTTATTGCAAGACATTTCCCATCCACTCTCCAAACTGGCCGTCCATGTGAAAGAGGGCCTGATCAAGAGGCCTTTAGGAGAAAGATATTATCAATCGATTTGACGGAAGTGCGAATGCAGACCCAGGCCGGAATACAGACCCGCCTGGAATACTTATATTTATGATGCTTCGTCCGGTTACTTTTTGGGTGCAGCTTGCTCGCCCTTGCCTCTCTCTACGCCAGTTCAGTCGTACCAGGATGCCTCTTCCTTCGCAAATTCACCATGACGTCCCGTGAGTCGTGTAGTTGTCTTTCGTGATTCGGCGCTCATAAACGTTGAACCCGTTGCGGCCCCACCTTTCCTCGATCACCATCCATGCCTCCGACCCGGAATCTGATTTACATATATCCGATGGCTCCGACTTTTTTTTCCGACTTTTTCGTTCTTTCGTCTTTCCGTTATACTTAGAACGACACCAGTGATCGCCCAGATTAAACCGATTGTGGGATTGGGGCTGCCCGAGAGTGTTATTGCTCGTGTCAATCAACGTATGTGGGGACCGGAGTCAGCACAATCTATATTAACTCACAACACGAATCCTGCAGTTCCTCCTGCACCGATGGACCCCATAGAACAATCGAAGAGGTTCGCTGCGTATAAGGCGGTAGACAACCATGTTAAGCCGGAACACAAGGTGAGCAATACTCGATGAAACTGGAATATTGCACTGAACGTTACACAGGTTATTGGCATCGGATCTGGTAAGATCGTACGTTGCGACTATTATCCTCGATCCTGAATATGATTGTCAGGATCAACCGTTCCTTATGTCGTGGAGAGAATTGTCCAGCAAGGACCGGAGCTGAACAAGGGGCGGGTCTTCATTCCAACTGGTAAGTCAAGTCCTCCACATTTTTATTTACAAAATTGTAAACATTCCGCAGGATTCCAATCGAAACAGTTGATTGTCGAGTCTGGACTCACCCTTGGAGACGTCGACCAATACCCCACCATCGATGTTACACTTGATGGCGCTGACGAGTAAGTTTTCTGTCCGTCCAAGTCGAAGTATTGCCGGATCGTGCTTACCGGATATGCTTGTCTAGAGTGGACCATAATCTTAATTGCATCAAAGGAGGAGGAGCGTGTCATCTGCGGGAAAAGGTCCTGGCCGAGGCTGCTACAACGTTCGTGTTTTCCGTTTGAGATCATTTGCGGCGACATTCATGACATTCATGACATTCATTCATTTGCAGTTTCATCCTGGTTGCAGACAATCGGAAGAATGTGCAATACCTGGGTACCAACGTGCGTCCAAGAAAGCGTCCAAAGTGCATGATCTAATCTTTGCTTCTTGAAAAGTTCACCCAAGGTGTGCCGATTGAAGTCGTGCCCTTCGCCTATGCGAAAGTTCTGCAAAATTTGCATCATATTTTGGGCTCCCCCAAAGCGACGCTGAGGATGGCTATCAGGAAAGGTCGGCGTCAGCTCATTCATTTATCTTGTTACAGACGTTAATCTTTCCTTAGCTGGACCTGTCGTCTCTGACAACGGAAATTTTATCATCGACGCACCGTTTGGTCGCGAGCATATGATAGATCCCTATGTGGTTGGTTAACCATCTCAGTTATTTCTGGAGAAATCAAAGATAGCTAACACATCGGTGTCCAGATCATGGCGCAAATTAAGATGTTAACCGGAGTAGTAGAAGTCGGCCTTTTCTGTAAGATGGCAAAGGCGGCATATTTTGGGAACCCGGTGAGTGATCCACTCCCCGCCTGGAACTATCCCGATACTCATGGAGCCGTTCAGGATGGGTCGGTGACTGTTAGGTCGATCGATGGAAAAACCGAACAAATATCTGCGGAAGGCTCCTCTAGCTGAACATTTCTATACCATTTCGACTTCTGTTGCTACTATCTTGCTTATATGTTCTGCTTGTATCTAAGTACTTATGTTGTAGTTAGATTTATAGAGACGCTTTCTTCGGACGGCTTTGACAGGGAAGACGTTTACATTTCGGCCGTGGGCCGTCGGAATCGAACCCTGAAACGGGAACATGATGATCGGACGAGTTAGCAAGGCGTATTTAAAAATCTTGTCGTCCATGGTATACTGTCTTTTGTAACTATTCCCGCTCTGTGCTCCTGTCCGTCATCGTTGCACAATGGCCTCAACTACAGACGTTCTCAAGGTGTCCATCCTCGGAAAAGAGTCTATACATTGCGGATTGCACCTCATCCCATATATCGCCCGGACCGTTCTCACTACGTTGCCGTCATCCACCTACATATTGATCACCGACACCAATGTCGCCAACTTCCACCTTCAGGCGTTCGAGAAGGAATTCAATGCCGTGTTGGAGCAGTCGGCGTCCAAATCGCGTTTCCTGAGCTTGGTCGTAGCTCCTGGAGAAACATCCAAAAGCAGGGAGGGCAAGGCCAACATAGAAGACTTCCTGCTGCTCAACAAATGCACGAGGGATAGCGTCGTTTTGGCGCTAGGCGGAGGTGTCATTGGCGATCTAGTCGGCTTCGTTGCCGCCACCTTGTACGTCTTCGGGCAACATGTGTGCTGCACGGTGTTCTAATTGGGATCCATAGTATGCGGGGCGTCCGTTTCGTTCAGATACCCACCACTCTCTTGGCAATGGTCGATTCCAGCGTTGGCGGGAAGACAGCAATCGACACCCCCCACGGAAAAAATCTCATTGGCGCGTTCTGGCAGCCGGAATACATCTTTATCGATGCTGCCTTTTTGGAAACCCTTCCCCCGCGCGAGTTCTCCAATGGGATGGCAGAAGTAGTGAAGGCACGTCATATTTCGCGCCTCTCTGACTCATGCTCAGCGTGTTTCATTTGCAGACTGCAGCGATCTGGAACGAGGATGAGTTCATCTCCCTCGAATCGCGCTCGGCGGAGATCTTCGCCGCGATCCAGACGCCGTCCACAAACTTTGCTGGACGCTCTAAGGCCACTCGATCAGCAGCTCAGGAGCTGCTCCTATCAGTTATCGTTGGTTCTATCTCAGTCAAAGCGCACATAGTCACCATCGACGAGCGCGAGACGGGCCTGCGGAACCTCGTTAACTTTGGTCATACCATCGGACACGCTATTGAGGCCATTCTCACACCGACGATCCTCCATGGTGAATGCGTCAGTGTAGGCATGATCCTCGAGGCTGAAGTCTCGAGGCAGATGGGCATCCTCTCGCAAGTCGCTGTTGGACGCCTCAATCGATGCTTGAAGGCATATAATCTGCCCGTCACCCTGGCAGACCCAAGAATTGCAAGTCTCCCAGCATCCAAATTGTTGACGGTCGACCGTCTTCTCGACATCATGCGCATTGACAAGAAAAACAGTGGCCCGGAGAAGAAGATCGTTATTCTCTCCAGAATCGGTGCCACGTACGAGCAGAAAGCTACAGTCGTTCGCGACGCTATCATTTCGAAGACGCTGTCCGAGGCTGCCACAGTCATTCCTGGTATCCCCAAGAATCACCCAGTCAAGATGGCTACCCCTGGATCGAAGAGTATCTCGAATCGGGTTTTGGTGCTCGCGGCTCTGGGTAATGGAACCTGCCGCTTGAAGAACCTACTCCACTCGGACGATACGCAAGTCATGATGGCCGCTTTGAATGAGCTTAAAGTAAGAATAACATTATCTATGTATTTGCACGCATATATTGATCGAACCTTTTCTTTAACCAGGGAGCCAAGTTCTCTTGGGAAGATGGAGGAGAGACCTTGGTCGTTGAAGGCGGTCAAGGCTCGCTTACTGTGCCCCCAAAAGACAAGGAATTGTATCTCGGAAACGCTGGAACTGCCGCCCGCTTCCTGACTACAGTTTGCACCCTCGTCCAAACCACCCCAGGCGTCGACGCTGAGCGTACCGTCATCACCGGAAATGCAAGGATGAAACAACGTCCCATTGGACCCTTAGTAACTGCCCTTCAGGCCAACGGCAGCAAGATCGATTTCTTGGAATCGCAAGGATGCCTGCCTCTCGCCATCGCCCCTCAAGGCTTGAAAGGTGGTAGGATCCAGCTTGCAGCCAGCGTATCTAGTCAATATGTTTCCTCCATCCTGCTCTGCGCTCCTTACGCGTCGGAGCCTATCACCCTCGAGCTTACTGGGGGCCAGGTCATCTCTCAGCCTTACATCGATATGACGATCGCCATGATGAAGACTTTCGGTGTGGAGGTCGTTCGTAGGAAGGACCCGAATAGCGGTCGACTCTTGGATATCTACGACATTCCTCGAGGCATCTACAATAACCCAGCCGAATACAGCATCGAATCGGACGCTAGCAGCGCCACCTACCCTCTTGCTATCGCTGCAGTCACTGGTACTTCTTGTACCATCCAGAACATCGGCTCTGCCTCCCTCCAAGGAGATGCAAAGTTTGCGAAGGAGGTTTTGGAGGTGATGGGGTGTAAGGTGGTGCAAACGCCGTCGGAGACCACCGTGCAGGGCCCGCCTATGGGCCAGCTCAAGGCAATCGAAGAAGTTGACATGACAGAGATGACAGATGCTTTCTTGACGGCTACTGTCCTTGCCGCCGTCGCGAATGGCAAAACCAGGATCTTGGGTATCGCCAACCAGAGAGTGAAGGAATGTAATAGGATCAAAGCTATGATTGATGAACTTGGTGCGTGCCTTCGTGCGATGATCCTTCATTTGTTTCTCATTTCCATTTCCCAGCCAAGTTTGGAGTTGAGACAATTGAGTTGGACGATGGCCTCGAGATTATTGGCAAGCCGATCTCGGAGCTGAAAACCGGCGTCAGTGTGCACTGTTACGACGACCACCGTGTGGCTATGGCATTCAGCGTTCTCAGTACTATCGTCGGCGACACAATCATCGAGGAGAAGAGATGTGTTGAGAAGACGTGGCCTAATTGGTGGGATGACCTTGAGAACAAGGTAAGCCTCCACAAAAATTGTCTGGCCCTCTATTCATTTTATTGCTGTTGTAGATTGGTATCAAAGTTGAAGGTGTTCAGCTCGACAACGTTACTTCTGAAGCCTCTGCAAGTGGATCACACTCCCATGAACCAAGTGCCTCTGTCATCTTGATCGGAATGCGAGGTACAGGAAAGACCTTTGTTGGCAACATGGCCGCAGCCGCTCTTTCTTGGACTTGCATCGACGCAGATACCTACTTCGAAGAGAAGCACAAGAAAGGAGTTCGCGAATTCGTTCATCAGCACGGATGGCCTGCCTTCCGTGACGCCGAAACCGAGGTTCTACAAGAGCTCATGAAGGAGAAGCCCAAGGGTCACGTCATCAGCCTTGGAGGTGGGATCGTGGAAACACCTGCGGCCAGAACGCTGTTGAAGGAATATGCTGCAAGCAAAGGGCCTGTCGTACACGTTGTGCGATCAATCGAGGATATTATCGCCTACCTTGATGCCGAGACAGCCCGTCCAGCGTACGGCGAATCGGTGGGCGACGTTTTCCGTCGCCGCGAACCCTGGTTCGCCGAATGCTCCAATTACCTCTTCAATAACCAATTCGGAGATGAAGATGTTGAGGCATCGAAGAGCAGCTTCAATGAGGTTTCGCGTTTCTTCAAGCATGTCACTGGCGAACAGCCCAACCTTTCTGCGAACTTGAACTCCGGCGCTCGCTCGTACTTCCTATCTCTCACCTACCCGGATGTTACCCAGGCGTACTCTCAGATCGAGGAATTGACGCAGGGCGTTGATGCATTGGAGTTGCGCGTCGATCTTCTGAGGTCACCCGAGGACTATGAGAAGATCGGCAATTCAATCCCTCCTTTGGCTTACGTCCAAGAGCAGGTTTCTGCGTTGCGACGCGTGTCTTCTTTGCCGATTGTATTCACCGTTAGGACGAAATCGCAAGGCGGCGCGTTCCCTGATGCCGCACATCAGGAGTCCATCGAGCTTCTGCGACTTGCGTTGCAGATGGGCGTTGAATACATCGATGTGGAGATTACTCTTCCGGAGAAGCAGATCAAGGACCTGGGTGCGAGGAAAGGATTTTCGCAGATTATCGCGTCATGGCATGATTGGAGTGGCGCTCTCAAATGGGACGGTGCACTGGTGAAGGAAAAGTACGATCTTGCGAGCAAGCTTGGAGATATAGTCAAGATTGTGGGCAAGGCTTCTACCATCAAGGATAACTTTGCGTTGTACGACTTCGTCTCGGCAGCCAACAGCAAGCCTGGCGCTAAACCTGTTATCGCTATCAATATGGGCATCGAAGGACAGATGTCGCGTATTCTCAATTCGACTTTCAGTCCCGTTTCGCATCCTCTCCTTCCCAACAAAGCTGCGCCTGGACAACTTTCTTTCCGCCAGATTCAGCAGGCGCTGTATCTCATTGGGTTGCTTCCTGCCCGCAGGTTTTATCTCTTCGGCACACCAATTTCTCAGTCGATGTCTCCGACTCTCCATAACACAGCATTCGATATTCTCGGGCTGCCACATACCTACGAGCTCCTCGAAACCAAGGAGGTCGGCGAGGAGATCAAAATTGCGATTACAGACCCCGAATTCGGTGGGGCTTCTGTTACGATTCCCTATAAACTAGATGTGATTCCTCTTCTGGACAAGTTGACGCCCGCTGCAGAAGCCATTGGCGCCGTGAACACGATTATTCCTCGACATACGTCAAAGGAGGGCGGGGCTGGACGCCTGCTCGTTGGAGATAACACGGATTGGATTGGCATCAAGTCGTCGATCACGACCAAGTTGGGCTCGAGCCCCGTTCGCGCTGCTCTTGTCATTGGTGCTGGAGGTACCGCTCGCGCGGCAATCTACGCTCTGCACGCCTTGGATGCGGATGTAATCTATCTGTACAATCGCACCCTCAGCAAGGCCGAGGCGCTCGCGGATGTCTTCCCGGAGGCGCGCGTCAAGGTAGTCGATCAGATTGGACACTGGGGCGGCCTCGTACCGCCCAACGTCATCGTGTCGACTGTGCCTGCGTCGGCTATGACCACGGACGACACCAAGGTTGCTAGCGGTGCGGTCCTCCTTTCGCACAGCCTGTTTGAGTATCGTGCCGGCCCGGCTGTTGTTGTTGATATGGCGTACCGGCCAGCGGAGACAGCGCTTCTTGGGTTGGCGAAGGCTGCTGGGGGTCACTGGGCGGTCGTTCCGGGCTTGGAGGTGCTGTTGGAGCAGGGGTATGAGCAGTTTAGGCTTTGGACGGGGAGAAGCTGCCCGAAGGGTTTGGTAGCTTCGCGGGTCTGGTCGAAGTACAATAATACTGGTATCTGATAGGATGAGGTGAGGCAAGGCCAGGTGAAATTTGTGATTGGATAGCAGAGGAGCGCCGGGTTGTCAGGACAGTTGAAAGCAAGTATGTAGAATGGTGTATTGTCAGATGCAGTTTGTAGATTGTAGTATACTTTTTAGAACGAAGAAGTTGTTCGACCTGGAGCGAAATGAGATGTAGACGTTGTTCGGCCATCCTATCGATATCTTTGTTCCTGAAGGTCCTGTGGTCTACTTTCATTGGTAGAAATTGACGCGGGTCCTTTGGCACCCTGTCGAGGCAGCCCTTTGGTATAGCCATAAGTATACTGTCCACGATCCTCGATTTCTCGACACCGGGTACCATTTGTGCGTTCGGCCAGAGCTCGCAGCAGGCCGAGGGCGTTTAAAGGTAATCGATTGGCCGCCGTGACTTGTGATTGTGAAATGGCGACAGATGTGGCGTTGTCTGAACGATATTCGAATATACCCTGCCAATTTACTTGGGATTGGCCGAGGACCAGAGAAGACCAGGGTGATTGAATATTAATCTGATAATATTGTGTTAAAAGCATGATGATTGGCGGCGATTGATGGATCGTTCGATTAACGTGAACTGTCAATATCAGGAGATATCAGAAGAAGTACATATGTTGGATTTGGAAGAAGACATACGTAATAGCTAGGCCTTTCGAGGCGCCCATTGTAAACGGTATTGGACTTTTTTTTTGTAGGAAAATTGGTGGGTTCGGAAAGCTCAAAGTCCGGCAAGTGGCAAATATTATCGCCTAATTCCATGCCATTATGGTTGACCCGTGCTAGAAATACTTGACTGCGTAGTGTCAGAAGAAATTCTTTGTCTTCTCTGCGTAGGTTTCGCCGCTAAGCATGGGCAGTTTACCAGCGAATTGAGCTATTTTTAGGCAGAATGTCGGTCCGAGAACGCTTTGGCGCGGTGGTAGACGGGATATGCCCCAGAGACGGGTACACGGAGGTGATGAAAACAGGTCCTCATCCAGCGAATGCCGCTGGAGTTTCACAAAAACTGACTTGATCATCTGCGACTCTGTTGTTGAGAATGTGTGGCAAACACTCCGGGCCCGGAACGGGATTTAAACAGATTTTATTTACCTTTGTTTACTAAAGCCTCCATCCCGTGACTATGCGATTCCGACCAAACAGCGCTACTTCAACTTGGACGCGACTCGGACGCGCAATGTGAAATTGAAATCTCACCATATGTCCCCCACCGCGTGCTTTTTACCAACCAAAAAATGGAAGAGAGCATGGAACCCTTTTTTCTATTGAATTCTGGCTGCAGCTACATTTCTCAATCATGAAGAACCAATGAAGAGTTGGAAAGACCACGGCTTGATGGAATCACGTATCAAGAGAAGCACTGCACCTCGGTCGGGCATCCCTTTTTCATTTCCATCTCAAAATAACACTCTGACTATCTATCAGGAAGCTTGCTCCATATGAGAATATTCCTAGCATGTCGCAAGTCGTCCAGTAGGGAGTCCTGAACTATATAACCCTGTGGTGGAATATCAATTATGCATCTCCAACCAAAGATTTGCTATGACGAGCAATCGACCCCATCTCACCTACCCGCCCACGGACTACTCTGTGACTCTACCAGAGGTCGTCGACTTCCATAGGAAGTACAATCCTTACGAGACCGCTTACATCTTTTCAGAGGATGGCAAACCGGAGCCTACCAACATCTCGTTCCTCGAATTCGGACGAGCAGCGGACCGTGTGGCGCATTATATCAGGCCAGGGAGGAGCGGCCCAGATCGCCAGGTCGTCGCATTTGTTGCGCTCTCGGACACGCTGCTATATCAGGCAGTGACTGTCGGCATCACAAGGGCGGGATGCATTGTGAGCACAATGAATCTCGACATCATATTCATTTCTGACGTTGATAAAATTACAGCCCTACCCCATGTCTCCTCGTAACACCGCTGCAGCCATTATCAAGCTGCTGAAGGACACATCTTGCCACAGACTCCTTACAACCTACCAGACTCTCCGCCCACTCGTCGATGAAATTAAATCCGAGCTAGCTTCCACCGATGCTTCCTACACCCTTACGGTCGACGAAGTGCCACCTCTCCTCGAGATTTTCCCCAAGCTTGGCCATGAGAAGGTGGAGCATCCTTTCGAGGAATATCCCACTGGCGCTCGTCCTCCTATTGATGATGTCCTCATGTACCTCCATTCGTCTGGAAGTACCGGGTTCCCAAAGACAATCACTCAGACGTTCAAGTCTATGGCCCATTGGGGTAGTCTTCGTGAGTCTTTTTTTCCTTCTTTGCCACTGAATTTAGATTCACTAAGGGATCACCCGAATAGCACCTGTCACCGATAATATCTATTACAAGGTCCCCCTGAAGATGGCTGGCCATGCCTTACCCGCTTTCCACACCTTGGGCGTTATTGTCCACCTTATGGTTGGCTTGTACGCAATGACACCTATAGGATTGTATCCTCCGATCGCAACGACGCCTACGTCAACCCCGATGATGCCTACGCCTGACAACATCTTGGACCACATAACGCGAACCAGATGTAACTGCCTCATGATTATCCCTGCCCTTCTTCAAGTTTGGGCCCAGGACAAGAATTCTGTTCAACTCTTAGCCAATTTAGAATTCGTTGTAAGCATGGATATCAATATCTTCGCCAGAGTCGCGGGTGCTCAGTTGAAACTATTTCTATTTGCAGGCATACTCTGGGGGTTCGGTGCCGTCGAAACTCGGCAATTTCATGACAGAATCAGGAGTATATATAACTCCGGTGTACGGAGCCACGGAGTTCGGCGCCGCATCACGTTTCTTCCGAAGGGAAGGCGATGAGAAAGACTGGGAGTACCTGTCGTTCTCTGACAGAACCAACTTGCGCTGGGATCCTCAGGGAGATGGGACGTTCGAGTCTCAGTTTTTGGTGGGTTTAGATTCATATTTTGAGCGTCAGACTTTTGAAGCTCATGTTTTTAATTAGACTACCGCGACACATCAAGTGTCAGTCGAGAACCTTACTGATGTAAGGGGATATGCCAGCTCTGATTTGTGGGTGCAACATCCTACTAAGCCGTACTTCTGGAAAATGTGATTTTTTTCGCGCTTTCACGTTTGGATATACTTCGCTGACCTCGTATTCTTTTCAGTGTTGGCCGGAAGGACGATGTCATCGTGCATACATCTGGAGAGAAGACCGTCCCAGCTCCGATGGAAGACATCCTCATGAGCAGTCCCTAGTTCGTCTATCCTCTCTCAAATCGTTCAACTGTGCCTCTAAGTTGTGGTGCAGCATTATGGGCGTTACTATGTTTGGGCGCGAGCGCGATCAAGCTGGAGTCCTCGTCGAGCTCAAACCACCTTATGCCATTGACGTCAATGATGAGAAAGAGCTCATCGCCATAAGGAATACTTTGTGGTCAGTTTGATTTTTTTTTCTTTGTTATGGTGTCGAATTGACGATGACTTTCTCTATGAAGGCCGATTGTCGAGGAAGCCAACAAAGTTGCACCAGCTTTCAGTAGGATATTCAAGGAGATGATCCTCATCGCCGCTCGCGACAGGCCGCTTCCTCGTGCTGGTAAAGGCACCATCATGCGCAAAGCGGCGTTGCTGGCGTATGAGAGCGAGATTGATGAGATGTAAGTTTTGTTGTTGTGCCACTATCCATTTCCATGGCTTACAGGGTGTTCTATTAGTTATGCCAAGGTAGAAGCAACTGTCAAGGTCGATGCTGTTGTCGCTCCTCCGTCTTGGAGCACCGAGGACACTGTTGCTTGGCTGCAGACCCAAGTTCAAGAGATTCACAATGGACAGATATTCTCTGTCTCGGGCGATCTGTTCGAGCAAGGAATGGACAGGTGTGGATTCCAGTGTTTTTTTTTTAACCGACCTTCCTTCTAAAATACCTTTTCTTTCAGCTTGAGTGCAACTATTCTTCGCCGTCGTATCGTCGGAGCCATGCAATCCAAGGACACCCAGAAGGCCGCTCAGCTGGTCACCCAGGTCACCATCTACAACCACCCTTCCATCGTCAAACTCGCAGGATTCCTCTCTGGCGTTGTTGCTGATCCCGACAACTTCGTCTTGACATCCAGCAGGACGGACGCCATCGAACTTATGATCACCAAGTACACCACTGGGCTGTCTCAGCCTATCGCCTCCAAGAGTAGCAGCACCCGCCGTGTCGGCGATGATGCTGTCGTCCTCCTGACGGGCTCTACTGGCAACTTGGGTGCGCAGCTCTTGGAGTCGCTATTGCGCGACCCGCGGGTGACGACGGTCTATGTGCTCAATCGACCTTCGTCTGGACCCAAGTCTGTGGAGGAGAGGCAGGCTGAGCGCTTCGCGGATAAGGGCCTCGACGCGTCGTTGCTCTCCACTGAGCGTCTCGTGTTCTTGGAAGGAGAAGCGTCGCACAGGAATCTTGGCCTTAGAGATGTGGTTTACGACGAGGTGCATACCTTCTCCTTTCCAGTCCTTGATTCTTGTAGTTTCTCACACGTTTGATGCAGCTACGTAGCAGCGTGACGACCATAATCCACAATGCATGGAGACTGGACTTCAACCTCTCTCTTTCATCCTTCGAGCCCAACGTGCAGGGCACACGCAATCTCGTGGATCTTGCTCGGTCGAGCGAGCACGCGACATCGCTCAAGTTCCTATTCACATCATCCATCTCATCTGCCTTCTCTTGGGATCAGTCGCAAGGCGCGTATCCTGAAGAGGTCCTCGAAGACCCGAAGTATGCTGTTGGAAATGGATACGGAGAAAGTAAATACGTGGCTGAGAGGGTCAGTGTCCTGCCTTTTGTTTTTCTAAAAAAAAAAATTCCGGAACTAAAGTATCTCTTTCGGTAGATCCTCGCTCAGAGTGGCCTGCAGGCAACTTCATTCAGGATCGGCCAGATCTCTGGAGGACACCCCAACGGTGCTTGGGCCACGTCGGACTGGGTGCCCATTCTCATCAAGTCGAGTCTCCGTATGAATGCCCTGCCAGTTGCCACTGGAGTGAGCTCCTTTCTCTTCTTGTTTCCATTTACAAGAGTTGTCGGCTAACACACGAACATTAACCCAGGTTACCTCGTGGCTGCCGATGGATGCTGTCTCGCAAACGATCCTTGACGTCGCCTGGTCAGCCGAATCTCCTGCGGCCCTCAACGTCGTGCACCCCCGGCCTGTTGCGTGGAATTCGATCTTGTCGTCGATCAACGAGGCCATCGTCCAGGAGGGCGTTTCGTCTGCCAAGTTACAGACGGTTGATTTCGAGGCCTGGGTATCTCAACTGGAAGTGCACGCAGGTAACTCCTCTACTGAGACTCTAAACCACATTGTAAGTTGCCGTCTTTTACATTCCGTAGGCCGTGAACAACTTGCTAACTGTGATTTCACTAGCCCGCAATCAAGCTTCTTGACTTCTTCCGCGTTGCATCCGGAATGGATGCTGCTCTCCAACAACAAGGAAAAGGGGAGGTTGAAACCGGAGGCTGGCTACATTCTCCACCACCAAGGTGCAATCCATCAGTCAAACTATGAAGACATTCCTGCAATTGGCCAACACATGCCCAGATGTGGGTCAAGTACTGGAAACGTGTTGGATTCTTTTAAACATCGGCTGCAATTTTTTTTAAATTTCTTGATATGTAAATCCTGGTATTCATTACGATTTAGAGGATAATAATTGGGAATTTCGGTTAATTCTTTTTACAACAACCTCCTCGTTCAGTTGTTCTCCAGAAAATTTGACATTTATTTTCATGAGACGATACATACGGTGGGATGCTCAAGGCAGATGAAGAAAGACTACGGTAGATAGAGATGATAAGGAGTGGTAAAGAGTATAGCAACTAAATTGCTCTGCCTCAAGTAGTATTGAGAGGCGGGTATCCAGAATGACAAAGGAACCAAAACAAAGATACGACAATAAGTAAAAATGAAAGAAAAAGTCACAGATAATAAGTATTAGGGTAGAACGATAACCACAGTCCATAAAATGTCATGATCATAATAGAAAAGAACCAGACTTTTCGACTGATTGTATGGTATAAAAGTAAAAGTGGTAAAGTTCCAAGCAGGAAGGAGATGTCAACGAATACATTTACCGTGGACTTATCCTAACGATGTCGTCTCTATTGCTTCGATTTGCTTGCCAGTGCGGATGAGGAAACCCTCGGTTCTATAGGCGGTGGCCAGGCACGGCCCAGAATAGCAGCGTAAGAGCGGTGACGAACGCCGTGACCAGGACGCTAACCCAGATGGCGCGTCCCATTAAGAGTTTCTTGACATAGGGCTCGCGGATGGTCAAGGTGCGGAAAGGGGTTGTTTCAGATTGGCCAAAGAAAACAAGGATGGGGTCGAGTTCGTATTGATGCGACACGAGGAAGAGGATGGCCAGGGAGAATGGAATAAAAAGCTAAAGAAAATAATTAACGTGATGAAAATCAAGATATTGATGGAACTTACGAAAAATCTCTTCGACTTCGGATGCACATCGAGGAACACGAGGGAAAATGCGCCGCAAGGCCAATCCAGAGGATGATGAGACCGAGCACGAGGCGAACCAAGGCGGATATTGGCGTCAAATTTCCAAAGGCCTTGGAACGGAGGAAACGCGGGAATGCGTCTTGCTCCATGGCTCTGAAGCAATACTCCTTCTGCGCATGGAATATATCAGGAATTTGAGCCATCAAGGCCAACTCCGCCTGGACTTCGGCTCCTGAGTGCTGCTGAGAGGGAAACTGTGGATGCGCAGGGCAGGCGGGAGTATATTTCGTGATTCTCGGCGAGTTCACCATGTTGCCGCGGCGAGAGGTAGCGGTAGAAAATGCGTTCGCGGAGGCGATCAAGTCCAACCTGGTGATGGCAGCGGAGCGAGGGATGACGGTTGGCGCACGGGATGCTCGTCTGAGGTTGAAAAGCGTAGGCGTGCGGCCAGAGAGGGAGAAGGGTGTCGAAGAACGTGGTGCATTGCCTTCCAATGCATCGACAGGCGATGCGGATGCCACGCGGGTATATTCTGAATGGCCAGCTGTAGGCGGTCGTGGGCTTGTGGAACGCATGCCTTTCTCCTCGTTGCTCCCTCCGGCGGCGGCCAAATTGCGCTTATCCTGCTCAGTCAACAACTCGCCGGTGCTCGCAGTACTCCTTTTCGTGCCTGCTCCATCGTGATTAAGGCCAACGACGGTCCCGTAAATAGAGCCTCTCCTTCGAGCATATTCCCAATATTGCGGCCAGTCGTCTTTGATGGTACGACCGGACTTGCGAACGTCCTTGAAGTACGCTCGGCACAGATTTTCATGCTGCTGAACGTCCAACCAAAAGTCTAGGATATCTTCTGCTCCTTCTCGCTGTAAAAATAAGCTAAACGAAATATGAGATTTACGACGAATTTCGAGAAAACATGCACGCACTAAAACATAAAGAGATCGACGGGGGGCCTTGTTCTCCTGGAGAGAACCTCTGTAAAGGAGGGTAACCTGTTCTTGCGACTGTTTGCCCAGTCATCTTGCTGACGTTTTTCGTCATCCATCGCAGAACAGCGTAGGGGGCTGACTTCGCGTCGTTGCAGTCGTCGGGACGGGAGGCTTGCTCGTCGTTGTCGATGGCAAACAAGCGTGGGTTTGAAACGCTTGTTGACATGATTTGGTGGTAACAGCTTACGTAATTCCAACTTCCCGTGAGCCCAGTCTGTCCCGGCCTTGCTCTCTCATTCATCACTTGCATCATGAGTTTCGCAAAGGTCCTTTCCCCAGCGTTGAGAGAGATTCGTATCCTGTGCTCTCAGACGGGTCCAGCTTCCGCGGGAACAAGGTCAGCGCCAACTATGGACTTACGTCGTCGTGGCTCATGAAACTCGACATTCTTGCAGGCAATTCATAGTCTCAAAATACCCAGTAATCAAGAAACATAACCCAGACCTCCCTGTTCTGATTAGAGAAGCAACTGGAACACCTGCAAGGGTGTTTGCGAGATTCGGTGAGCACTCATGACCATTCAAATTTTGTGCAATCTTAATTATTCGTGTTTTCGTCCAGAACGCGGGGTGGAGAAACACGTTGAACTAGACAACCTGTCGCCTGCTGAGGTGGAGAAACACGTCGAACAACTGCTGAGCTCATAGCGACATCGATGAATCTACCACTGTATCCTCCATAAGACGTTATTAATGCCTGCCATTTTTCAAGTTCGATCAAAAGGGTCATCACGTAGACCTGGAAAGGCGCGAGAGCTCAACAACGTGCATTTTGGCGAGTTTATTATTTTCAAACGTCCACGACAACTCGGTATACTCGCTTGTCTGCATAACGGGATTTCAACAGTGCATGAGCATGTATGATATATTAATCTATTACAGTATCGTAAACTTGTTCTGGCCTCAGTCGTGCTCATCACGACTTGCTCATACCAGACATTAGGGTGCTGGCGGGGTGGCGGGGTCCGGTTTCCAGAACTTTCAGCAGCCTCCAGAGGTCCATGATCAGGTCGTTCGTGAGTCGTCGCCTGTTCTTCAATGTCATATCGACCGTCACTGACGATTGTGTCCACACAACTTCTTGAGGCGTTCCGCCTTGCATCATGCTGACGGTTCCCTGCACGTCTTTCGTGGATTGGCCAAGTGCGACCTGGACAATGATAAGGATTGGCACGATACACTGCAAGCTAACGGTCAGCATTTTTGCATTGTAAATTCAGAAACCACTCGAACAACGACGCGAATTGCAATGGTTGCTGCCATCAGCTTCAGAACCCGAATCAGCGAGATGGACGGTTTGAGCAAATCGTATGCACTCACAATCAGATTCGTTCGGGACAGGCTCAATACCAGCAGAGTAGACGCGGTATATATCACTCCAGATTCCACCCTAATCAAGGTAAGTAATGCGAGTAATTTTCAGTCTTCCGAGTACTTACAGAATGCCAACAGCGAAGTGATAGTGTGAAACCATTTTAGAACCCATTATTAATCTCACTTCTCTCGCAATCCACAATATTCTCCCAGCTGCACTCGTCAGTCAAATTTTCTGGCCACTTCGAAGAAAACAGAACAAACCAGTCAAGATAGTAACAACGATATTCAGAACCAAGACAATCAAGATGTAGACCGCGATGAATTTCTTCAATGATGGTGACGTCGTTCCCTCACCTATGACGCCAAAAACTGTAGGGCCGAAATAAATCTACTGGTTCTCAGAGACGAAAGGAGAGACGTACCTGTTCCGACAATTACGAGCAAACCCGCGGTATACAGGATAATCTTTTTGTTTCCCCAAACTACATAACAGCGGATTACCTGTCGGAACGATCAAATCAGGACATGGGGCGAGAGGATCTCGCCAGTGCAGCAAAAAAGGCACACACCAGCAAGCAATCTGCTAATGTACTGAACGTGGGCGGGTCCTTTAATCCTGTATCTGAAGCGACGCGGAAGAGGCACTGACTTGTTAATTAGAAATATAATAAATTTGGGGTATATTGCCGTCAGCAGTTTGCTGCTATCTCCTGAATATAAAATTTGGGTGTGTTGCAGGATGATATTCCAGGTAATGGCGAGGTCTGCTGTCGCAAGCATGAACATAATGACCACAGCAACCAGCATTATCATTCGCAACCTTCGCTTCTGCTGAAGCAAAACTCGAACACAAAGGAAGAAGATAATCGTGTGCATTCCTATTCGTTTCGTAAGCACGATATCTTCAACTTTATTCATTTTTGATGAAGCGTACCGTAGAGGAGAGATTCGACCTGGAAGTGTGTGTCGGTCAGTTATCAGCATCTCACTGGGCAAAGGTCTTTGAATTGTTCAAGGGCTCACCACAATGGCCAGCAACAACGGCGGAAGGAATTTCTCTGACAGAGGGAATGACTCCCCATGGGCTCGCAAAACGAAGGGCGGGTCGTGGTTGAGTCATAAAGAGACGCCTCGTGTGGGCGCTGACCGTCGAACGTCAACGACCGGACCGTTGCGCAAACGTTGCGTGTTGACCCTGGTGAGTGAGTGGGGTACCCAAGTCGTATCAAGTAGCAAAAAAGTCCTCAATGGCACGGTGGGCTCTTTAAGCTTTAACATTCGTCACTCACGATAGAGGAGAGTTAGCCGACTCCTTCCCACATCGGCGTCTGCTTGGGCTATTATAATAAGAGGCTGATCTGATGTCACAGAAACTCGCGGGCACAGCCAATGAACATTCTCTTGAACAGTTTCTGACAGATATCTCACAATCCAACATGCCTGATGCCAGTAAATTTAACCAAAAGCGTTCTTGGGATCTTCATTTATCCGTTGTGGTTAGCCTTCGATTCACATTCATTCGATCTTTTCTCACGTGTTGAAGGAGGAGTTACAATAAGTAGCTTGCGATAGGAGAGTCTGATATGGGAGGACACTAGTACTTGGTTATTCGGCGCATATGATAGAGGTGCAATGCATGCTGAGCTTGAATGCTATCAATCCTCTTCGTCCTTGGCAGGGGTTGGGGATCCCCTCCGCGCTAAATAGTATAAACTAATCATGACCGTTGCGTCGGGACATATCATACTTTCTGACCCAAGCGCCTTGCTCCTCTCGGAATAATGCCATCAGCCGTCATATATCATAGCTATCCCTGTCTGCTTGCTGAATGCATGAGCAGCTGGAATCAATTGTTGAGCTTAACCCCCTGCTTTTTGGTCTTCTTCGATGGTCGAAACTTGGATCGGCGAATACTTAGTAGGTGCAAACAACGTGATATCTCGCACAAGAAGTATACAATTCCTTCGTAGAGGTATTGGAAATACAAAAATTAAGTGGACCAGCTGCCTGGAAAATCAGTCATAAGGAGTATAATGAAAGCAATTTATTTAAGGCGGGTATGTTCTGCCATTGTGCGACTCCGAACTCCGAACTGGGACCACTATGAGAACTTGGGCGTCTATTTTCAAAGTGACGGCTTTCATTTAGAAAGGTTGATAGCGTCAAAATCTCGAGAAGGATTCGCTGCTTCTTCATCAGAAGGACGTGGTCGTAAAATAGGTCCTCTATTTTCGTCTCCGTCGTGCATGGAGCTTATGATGGTGTCGAGGACGACGGAAGTCGTTCGGGCTTCCGTTTCTGACATTGTAGCAGGGTTTCCGATATCTCTTGTGATGCGACCCAAACCGCTTGCACGATCAATAGAGTTGGCATAATGGCCTAGGAATGTCTTTCTCAATTGAAGGCGCTACGATAAAAGGTGAGACCCTTAACTCACCACCATCCTCATGCAAATTGTTATCACGACCATCTGAGAAAAGGTGATTAGCGACGACACCCTGCAAATTAAGTTGTTGTCTAGAAAGGAAGAACTGACCCTGTATAGGTTTGAAAAGGGGAAGAGGATGTAAGTCAAGATGCAGGCCGAGTACACAAAACTCGATTCTACTCTAAAAAAAATAAAAGAATAGCTTAGAACAGAGGAATGCCGATTGACATTCTGTTCACTTACAAAATAGCGACAGTTGTGTGATAGCTATTGAATTGCCGCTGTCCAACGATACGTCTAGCTATTCTAGAAACCCAGAATATTCGCCCAACTGACAACAAAACTTTAGAATTCATGAGCATTTGAAAAGACAAGAAACTTGCCTGTAATGACTGTCAACAAAATGTTGATGCCAAGATCGACCAAACGTATAGCGGAATGAATGGGGAGGCTTGCGTGGGCGATAGCAATGTCGTTCCAATTCCCAAAAATCCCCAGACTGTCTTTCCTAAGCGTTTTAGAAGTGGATCTTAAACAGTAAGGTTATCTGACCTGAATCGGCTAGAACTAGGAGAGATGCTCCTGCCAGTATGTATTTAGAACGACCCCACACCATATAGCAACGATAGAGCTTCCAGGGTCTCAGTGCTCGCATAATTTAATAATGAAATAACTCACCAAAATAAGGTCGGCAACGAAGCTAAGAAAATAGGAGATCCTGAGTCTGACGCATGCCAGGGAGTTCACTCACTTGTTGGCGACAAAGATGGTATCTTTGGCGTGAATGTATTTTAGTCCCAACTCAAGCTCCTTCGGATCGTTTATCTTGGGCAACTCTTTCGTCATTATACGGAAGGTTAAGGCGATGTCTGCGGTGGATAAGGCGAACATGATGACCGCAGACACGAAGATGAACCACTGTGTTGAACGTCTGTTCTGAATGAGAATATATACACATATGAGAAATAGGATGAGATGGATTCCTGAGCACAGATCAGTTACTATCGAGCAGCATAAGCGACAGAGAATGGCATGAATACCGTAGAAGAGGGTTTCAGCCTTCGAAGAGCCAAATCAGCCTGTGTAGCAACTGCTGAGCCATGAGGTACACACACCATAGCGGCTGCAACAAGGGCGACAACGAATGACAGGGCGGTCAGGAGAACGTGGCCCAGATAGTCAGCCAAAGGATTGTCTGTCGTCGACATAGCGCAAGAAAAGATGCGGAGGCCAGCTCGAGTACTCACGCTGACAGGCGACGAAGGAAACTAGGACAAAGGGTTCGGAGCTCATCCGTTTTAGTATGCATTCCTTCCAGGGGTCCCTTCCGTGATGATCATGAGCCTGACAAGATTGTCACAATTGGCGCTACCGAACAGACACGGCGAGAACGAAATCCGCAGACAAGAAAAAGTCACCAGATCGTTAGAAATAGCACGCCATCAATGTCGAAGAAGAGAATGACGAAGATCATGGAACGATACCAGCAGTGTTTACAGTGAAAACTAGCGATTCCTGACTGAAAAAAGAGATCAAGAACTGCGACTCACGAACATGTTCCCGTACGTACCCTGAGGGAAAGTGTCCAATGGAACTGCTTAACTAAGTATAACTTCGATAGTTATCTAGCCGAGCTTGCCCCACTGAACCCCGGGTCCAAAAACCCGAGTTCGAAAACGTAGCTGTCATGCGGCATACTACCATACGCCTGCAAGAATAAGTCAGTAGGCACAAAATGATGACGGTCGGCACTGACCGCTTGGTTCGACGTGAAGAGGATATGGAGGGAATACATTTTTTTGGCGCATCTTCGCCACAACTCAAGTAACCTCATGGGCATGAGAGCCCAGAAGGTCAGGTTCCTGTAATCGTGGAATCAGACATACATTCAGCCCAATAGAAAGTCATACATAAGTAACATACTACCCTCATCAGGAAAACTACATGTTCACTTACGTGACTTACATCACTTTGACAAGTGACCAAGTGGTGTAAGTGAGTTCAAGTGCCTAAGGTACGTTCACTTGGGTAAGGAGGTCCTTGTCTTAGCCAAGTGAATCCTCTTACACAAGTGAACTCAAGTGAGTTCAAGTGAGCAAGTCGTAAGACATCCAAGTGAATAAGAGACATTCAGATTCATCATACAATTAGGAATGGGTTCAAATAATATTTCTATTGCACGACTATTACATGGATTTACAGGAAGTACTACGTTTACTGAAATACTCATCTACTGAAATGCTCTCAGATCTACTCATGCCAGATTGCTCTGCTGCCCATAGGAACAGGGGGATGCAGAGCAAAGACAACGCTGCACGAACAGCCGCGAGACACAACGGAATAACAAGAACGGAGGTTGCTTAAGACGACTACTGACCGGGGATGTTGCTGATTGGTTTCTGGTAGGATGGACAATTGTTAGAGGATGAAACAGAGGAAAAGGGGCCGGCGTACTTACGAGCAAACGATCGAGACGACAATGGGTGCCGAAGGGGAATGAACGTCAGTCAGCGCCAAAGATGTCTGACATAGTCCTAATTTTCTGTGATTTCTGAAAGAGCAGTAGATCAGCACCACGCTGAATGACTAACATACTTCTATTTACCTCTATAAGAGTCAGGCTTCCCAATACATCTAAGCAGCACAGATTGGTAGTCGCTGAAAGAAGACATTAGTACATTGAAGGACGCGAGAAATCCAAACGTGGAGAGGAATATTGGGATGTAGATGCGAGGAAAGGTTTACGCACATCGAAGTCACGGACGTTATCCTAGACTAATAATCTCGCACGCTCACACTTGATCACATAGCTACGGGCTTCGCACGCCGAAGAACTGAATGACGCCAGTGTCTGTGCGCTGGTACGTGCCGCTGTATGCTATGTGTCGAACGTGTTTGCCGAGTCACCTTCGGCAAGCACCATGTTGTCAACGAGGACGGGAGGCCTGAGGAGCGACACAGGTAAGCAATCCTGATCTCATTTTCGTGTTGAAAACAGGGACTTACCGTGGTCTGCGCGTCCATCCCGCCATCTCTGTAGCCCTTAAGCACATGCGACACGGGTCATGCCTAACGTTCGAATGGCTGGCGGATTGCGGAGGGAGTGGCGAAAGACATTGCGAGCTGGTAAAGGCGGAAAAAGATGAGTAGTGGAGCCGTCGTATTCATTCTGGGACACTTACCTGGCAAAGTAGACACTAGCTGCCTCGCACGCTCTTTTCCCCCACCCTGACACCCACTATCATCCTTGGAATTCACGATTCTTAGAGAGATTAGGCAGCCTTAGCCACTGAGGCGAGGGTTGACGATCAACGTGCTGGACATTAAGTTGTCCTGCTATCAAACAGTCAGTAAGCATCCCATAACTCGACCGCATGCTGAAACGAGAACGTACCGTCCATGTATAAAACATATATTTTCAGCGAATCTGACGCGTATGACGTGCTGCAACGAGGCCTGGCGAGCATACAGCGTGCAAATAACGTCCAACGGATGTGATATTCTGGCAGAAGAGGTAGATTAGACTCTATTGGTAAAGGATCATAGTGCTATGCTCACCTTGTCCATTTCAGCAATAATCGGAATGAGGAACCTCGCGTCTAGGTCACGTTCGTTGATAAGAGCCTTCGAGAGCCTTCGCTAGAGCGACAAGCTTCGAACTTGGCCGGCCATGTTCAGTCGAGTGCTTGTTTACTTAAGATCTAATTACATACCTATTCTGTGCTCTCGTCTTGCTGACATCGAGGAAGTACGGATCCGTAGAGTGTCAAGAACAGCAGGTAAGAGGTGGTTGTGGTTTGAGAGCAAGCGATATCAAGGAATCTTTATCTGATGGAAAAATTCACGGTCATGTGCATCGGAGTTCAAATGAACTTAGCGTCCAAAAGTCTCAAATCGCTGAGAGAAAGTTCACTTGAAGCCTGAAGGTACTGTCCGCACATATCACTTACGCACTTGAACCATAGTTTGAACCAAAATTATTTCCCAAATCATGTTGTGGCTGTGTGTCCAAGTGCCAAAGTGATCCAAGTCGCGTTCCAAGTGATTTCAAGCTGCGTAAGTTGGGTAAGTGATGTGTAGTTTTGCTGATGCTTCGAGTTGCATAGAAAACTATTTAGTTTTTTCTTGTTCCTCGCCGTGCATGAACCATAAACTCGGATCATTTTCTAAATAGCCTTTTGAAAAATCCCACTGGCAGACAAGTTGCAGTCAAAACAAAGTCAAAAGAGAGACTAATCACGACGGAAATCAGAAAGAATGTTCGAATTTTCTGTGGTTTGCCACTTACAGTTAGTTTGGTGGGATAGCGACCGTGACACTGTTTATGTTGGTGTGAACGTCATTGAGACAATACGTCCGAGTCCGACCTGTTCGATGTTGAGAAATGGTTCAAGGGCGTGTCAAGGGCGTGACAAGGGTAAGGTTCAAGTCTGTTCAAGTTGTGTCACCTACATGACTTCTATCCGCTTCCTAGAGTCAGTCCAGGACTTGTCAACAAGATTCTCATATTCCATGAGTATACAGGCGTACAGGTCGATTCCAGGCTTAAAGCAATATAATATTCACTGCGTTTGTGGCAAAATATAGAGGCCTTCTATTTAGCTATCTATAAGCCATGTATCGAGAGAAATAGAGGCCTACTATTTTTGAAATAAGTGACCCTCTATTTTGCCGTTTATTGGTAGAAATGTGGGGCCTAAATAGTGGCCTCTATAAATCAATCATAGGACTTATAGAGGCCCACCATATATCACCAATGAAGGCCTGTATATATTCTATGCCGTAGCAATAGTGGGCACCATTGGGCCACTATTTATTACATTACAATTTAGAAAACCACACAGATCCTCGATATATGGAATGAGATCACATTGAACATTGATAACTACATATATTAATGTACAACATAATGCTTCGTTAACAGGACGTTCAGTAGAATTTCCCACTACCCATGTGACACCTTGTGTGACTAAGGTGCCATCACTGATGGCATAGCCTCACGAGCTCGTGGTGGCTATTTTTACCCATTAACAATGGACGAGCTCGTGTTAATTAAGGAATGGGCAAGCTTGAGGTAGATCAATGGATGAGCCCGCCATCAGGGCCAATGGCGGAGCTGTTTGCCCTTGGATGCATGGACGAGCTCTTGTTCCATTGATGGACGAGCTCGTCAAATTGGTGTTTTTGGGCTGGGGGGGGGGGGGGGAGGATTTTGTCAATATATTATATAGATTCTGCATTACCTCTTGCTCAGTAATATATTTAATTGCTATGCTGGAGCCATTTTGCATCAGAATTTGCATTGAACGCCAAATCCAGTGATTCCTCAGGGAAACCCTCTGACAAGTGTGTCTGATCTCTAGGGAAATATATCTGACTTCCGGAAAAGTGCATTTAACCTCCGGGGAGGTGTGTCTGATCTCCAGGAAAGTGCAGCTGACTTCCAGAAAAGTGTGTCTGACTTCCCGGGAAACGTGTCTGTCTTCTAGGAAAGTGCATCTAATCTCCGGGGAAGTGCATCTGATCTCTGGGGAAGTGCATCTGACTTCCAGGAAAGTGCATTTGACTTCCAGGGAAACACATTGAGTCTCCTGGAATGTACACAGAGCTCTGGAGATGCATACAGGTCCGCTGGAATGCATGTGGAGCTCTGGAGATGCATGCAGGTCCCCTGGAATGTATATAGAGAGCTGGAGAGGCTTACATGTCTGCCTAAATTAATACGGAGTCCGGATGTGCTTGTGAATCCGCCAGAATGCACACGGAGCTCCGGAGATGCTTACATGTCCACCTAAATTAATACAGAGTCCGGATTTGCTTGTGAGTCCGCCGGAATGCACACGGAGCTCCGGAGATGCATGCAGGTCCGCCGGAATGCACACGGAGCTCCGGAGATGCATGCAGGTCCGCCGGAATGCACACGGAGCTCCGGAGATGTATGCAGCTTCACCGGAATGCACGCAGAGCTCTGGAGATGCATTTAGGTCCAGACAAATTTATGCATAGTGCCAGAGAGGCTTACATGTCTGCCTAAATTAAACTGGAGTCCGGATGTGCTTGTGAGTCCGCCAGAATGCATGCGGAGCTCCGGAGATGCATGCAGGTCCTCCGGAATGCACGCGGAGCTCTGGAGAGGCTTACATGTCTGCCTAAATTAATACAGAGTCTGGATTTGCTTGTGAATCCGCTGGAATGCACGCGGAGCTCCGGAGATGCTTACATGTCCACCTAAATTAATACAGAGTCCGGATTTGCTTGCGAGTCTGCCGGAATGCATGCGGAGCTCCAGAGATGCATGCAGGTCCGCCGGAATGCACGCAGAGCTCTGGAGAGGCTTATATGTCCGCCTAAATTAATACAGATTCCGGATTTGCTTGTGAGTCCGCTGGAATGCACGTGGAGGTCCAGAGATGCATACATGTCTGCCTAAATTTATGCGGAGCTCCAGAGAGGCTTATAGGTCCGCCGGAATGCACGCAGAGCTCTGGAGATGCATGCAGGTCCGCCGGAATGGGCGCAGAGTTCCAGAGAGGCTTGCATGTCGACATAAATTAATACGGAGTCCGGATTTGCTTGTGAGTCCGCCAGAATGCACGTGGAGCTCCGGAGATGCATACAGGTCAACCTAAATTTATGCGGAGCTCCAGAGAGGCTTATAGGTCCGCCGGAATGCACGCAGAGCTCTGGAGAGGCTTACATGTCCACCTAAATTAATACAGATTCCAGATTTGCTTGTGAGTCCGCCGGAATGCATGCAGAGCTCCGGTAAAGATGCTTAGTGCGGGGTGTGTGTGAACTACTAGATAATCAAGTAGTCGCGTTTAATAGACTCGGTAATGTCTATTAAAGGATCACTATCAAATCTAATCTGCTTCACTTTTAATACTACTAGTCTACACTTCAAACACCCAAATCAATGTTTAGTTGACTTAGTTCGTCCAAGGGGAGGATAATAGTTTTATAGTATCGATACCTGATGAAAGGTTTGCGATAAAAGAAGGTTTCTAACTAAGTAACGGCTGGGGCAAGGCCTTAGACGCGTTAATAGTCAATAGGTCGTTTTAAGTCCAATAGACTTGTGTGATTTCGTAACTGGTGGCCTGAAACTAGTGCTCTATGCACAAACTGCTAGCTGATCTCGTTCTAACTTGTTCTCCAATTGAGAAGATGGCTCTATGCCCTTTACTTGTCTGTACTTGTCTCAAAAACTCTACTAGTGGAAAGAGGCGCGCAGACTCCTTATCTGCTGACACTACAGTTCCTAAACAATGGCCAGAGGCGCGTAGACGCTTCGTCTACCGACACTACAGTCCAGGTCCCCAGATGTCCTTTGACAAAGGGTAGGTTTTGAACAAGTCACTTAGACAGGTTCCTTGGCTTATAACTCTCTTTCTTTGGCTTGGAAGCGCACTTAGACACTTGTTCTCTCTCTTAACAGTTCGTTTATATCGTTACTTGGTTTCTTTTATATTATGGGACTCTCGCTTTGAAGCTACCTAGTACTTAGAGGCGAAACACTTAAGATATAACTCTTAAGCGCTTGTATCTGGTGGGTGGTAAATTGCTTGTATTCTACGGTGTTACAGGGCTGCTTATATACTACTGAGACGATATATTATTACATAGACGCAATGACGAGAATATAGAGATTTCATGGGCATTTGTGCGCGAGCGGCGGCCTTGTGGAGTACAGTTTCCGTGCTCACCCGCTCAATCATGCCTTTTTGGTTGGATCGGGAGCTCAGATCGTCGTCGGTTCGGCTAACTTAAGCGCCTAAGACTTAATCCTCCTCGACCGCGTGGTATACAAGCTCGTGACCTTTCGTTTTCATTGGTATCTTGTCCTGTCATTGGCTATAGACTGACCGGAGCATAGACGCGCCTACATCTCGTCGGAGACGCTCGGGCAATCCACGCACGTTCTGTCCGAGATAATGCTCGTGATTAGGGTTGTAACCCTTCGTCCTCTGTACCCGATACTCTGGTACCCTCGGCGTGCATCTGGGATCTCGCTATGTCGAGTTATGCACCCCGGAAATCTTCCTGTACCCAGTTATTACCCGATATGGTATGTGTTCCCAATTAGGTATCCCTCTGATCCGAGCTTTGATCGGCGTTGCTACAGGCGCGTTTATGGGCGTCTGCTTTACCCCGGCTGCTCCACTGTCCTCGATGCCTTCGGCAATGTCACGCGACCTGTCCTGTAGTGTGCCTAGATGTCCGTTCTTTTAATCTAGAGATCCGCGCCCTCGCTGTATAGGCCGGATGGTTAAGATATTACTGAAAGGCGCCTATTTCCGTACACTTCATTAGATGTATTGACTAGTATCTCAATAGTTACTAATGATAATGTCTTTAATTGACCGCGCGTTCCTCGTTATCTTGCATAGTTTCCTCTAGTCCTTAGTAGTCTTGTTATTGTAATGTCCGGACTTGTAACATTGAGACTACATTGTAAGCTTTACTAAGTGCTAAAAATAGCTCAGGTAAGGAGAATAGTATTCCGTTCAGAGCTAGCCGCTCGCGGTCTCTTCATCTCCCCCCAACTTAGATATTGACTGTCCCCAGTCAACCATATCGCACACTATCAAGGGTCTCTTTCATTTGTTTCTTCGTTCAACATTTGCCTATGCAATCCTTTAGGAGCGCCTATGTTCTCATGACAAAGCTTGCCGTTGTAATGAGAAGCACGGTGAAGACTTCCTGCCTAACAAACTTTCCGAAGTTCCCAACTCGTGTTCTAAGGTCTTTCCATCCTAGGAATAACTTCCTTAACCGTCGCTGATCCTGACCATCAGTAAGCGCTTCTAATGAGTCCGCTTCCTCGAAAGGCTACACAACTGATTCTATCAGGTTTTAACATATCCTGCGGCTTCTTTCTTGGTGAATACGAAGAATTGCACTCCGTCATAGTCGTTCGGTTGCAGTCGGTGACTCGGTGCGGTGTCTGTAGTTTGTTTTGGCCCGCGTATATAAACTGGACATACGCGCTCCTTTAGACTTCAACACTCTCCGCATTTCCCAACCACCACTGTCAACAACTGCTTCGCTGTCCTATCCTCTAACTAATCATTCCTATCATGCCTTCCCCCCTCTATGCTTCCTTGCAACCTGCTTGGACCTTTCTCAGCCAAAAGCTGATTTGGTTTGCTATCACACCCGAAACGCGTCATGTTTCTGCGGCGTCGCGAACTCTGTTCCAATTGGCCATTCCCATGGTAAGGGACTTTTTGTCTTTTTGCCCATTATATATCCTTTATCTTCTGGCCTCCCCTTAGAACAACTATATGCGCGAGCTGGAGGCTACAGGCTCCCCCGAACCTCTGCCTTGTCTGCGCATTCGTCGGTGGATGTGGTTCTTGGCCAACGCCGCTGATGAGGATGTCCCTCCCTTCGCTCGGATTGACATTTTTAATGTCACCCAGGAGGTAAGTACCTAGGTATTACTTTTTTTACGTCTTGGGAGATCGCTCATCACAGTCCCTGTCTGTTGTAGGCAAATTTTATCCATTGTACGCTGATTGGGTTTCGGACGCGGGTGTGGACTGCGTACCTCCCTATCCGCATTACGTTGGTATGGCCCAACGTCTCTTAGACGCGGAGTGGATCTCTTTCCCCGTTGTAGAGGCTACCCAGGTGCCCCCTGGTACATATCTTTTTCATTTTATCGTTTATCCCGTCTGTTCGCTTACGGCTTCTTTTGTTTAGCTACTGTACCAGAGATGGACCTCGACGCAATGCGTCTTTCACCACCCCCGTTGCCGCTCTTCAACCCGCGATGGAAGCCGCTGAGGTTTCCCCTGGTACGTATTTTCTATCTTAGTATCCTATTAATGTGTTGTTTACCCTGTCTTCATGGCAGACGGTATGGACTTGGGCATAAACGAGGCAAGTCTGCCACCGCCCTCTCCACTCCTTGGTGCGTAGTTGATCTTACATCTTTTATTCGTCCTTGACTAACTCGTCGTCTGCTAGCTACTAGCCCAGACATGGCCACTGGAGAGGCGCGTTTATCGCTCTCCCCATCTCCTGTTGTACCACTCGCGAGGAGGATCCTGAGGATAGGCTGCGTTCCCTCCTCGAGCCGCCTCCTCGTCGTCCTAGGGGTCACAAGGGCAAAGCTCGGGCTCGCACCCCGTCCCTCCTTCCTTCTCTTGCACCAGCACCTCCCCTTCGCGCACCATTTACTCGCGCGGCGGCTGCTCGTCTTGCAGCGTCTTCTAGTGTTACCCCAAGACTGCTGGAGACCCTGGACGCGGACCCCTCAGTTCTCGCGGATAGCGCCGCTGCTGCTCGACTCGCGGTTACTTGTCAACAAACAGCT
This sequence comes from Flammula alnicola, assembly GCA_015499995.1. Classification (NCBI taxonomy): domain Eukaryota; kingdom Fungi; phylum Basidiomycota; class Agaricomycetes; order Agaricales; family Strophariaceae; genus Flammula; species Flammula alnicola. Next base: position 149,726 of record JADNRV010000130.1, read on the forward strand.
CTTCCTGGGGTTGCTTCAAGCTCGCGGGTAACCTTGGACGTCGAGCCTGCTGCTCCCCCGACTCTTAAACGCAAGGTCGCCGCACTCGGCGATGCCAGAAGTAAGCGCCCGCGACTCGAAGTCGCACCAGACGTCCCAGCGTCAAACTTTGCTCCTTCGAGCAAACTCCTGGCTGAGCAGTTTACTCTGCTCTTGGGTAACGGCCCCATGACTTTGGTGAGTACTGTTTCTTTTCTTCCATCTTTAGTTATATATCCTCATTACTTGTGTACCAGACACCACCGGTGTGCACTGCGTGCCGTCTCAAGGGTTTAGAACCTGAGGAGTGCGTCATTCCACCGGTGAACATGGCTGCGAACGGTGCAAGCGGAACCGACACGGTATCTGCTCTTTCCGAGCGAAGCTCAAGGATCAAATCCCCAACTTCGAAGCCTCGGTCGAAGTTAGCCAGCTTTCTTTGACCAGTGAGTACCTCATTCTCATGTCCTTTATTTTCCCCAAGTTAATCATGTATTCTTTAGACCTTCACAACCTCTTTGGCCGCCTTCATCGCACTAGCACTTGGAATTTGGTCCAGCGGGAGTACGTTCGCCAAAGCGAGCTCGAGATGTCCGCGTTATCGCGCGAAATTTCGAGTTCCTTGCATCACTTAGTCGCGACGGATCCCGACGATTCCTTCCAGGAGTTGTATGTCGAGGATAACGAAGCCATGGCAGCCTTGGTTGACGTCTTGTCTGCCTTGGCTCCTGGCTCGTTGCCTTGCACTGATCCTCACCCGGACTCGCGTACTTCGCTATCCGAGTTGGCTTCGTTGCTAGAAGGCGTCCCAGCTCCAAGCTGGTTTCCTCGACCGGACCATCGTTTCCTGCCTCGTGCCGTCCCTCCCCCAGAGAACGTTTCCGACGCTGGTGACGTTGCTGGTTCGGTCGATACCGACACCGCACTTGCAGAGTTAGATGACCTCGATGAACAGGTCGCCATTCTGGAGTCTCTTACTTCGGCCAAGTAGTTTGGACTTGGTGAGTCTTGTCCTATCTTTTTAGTCTAGCCAATATTGACTCCTGCTTTTACAGTCATATATTCGCTTATCTTGCACTTTCTTGGGACTTGAACAGCTTATGTAGCATACAGCCCATTACTTTGTTATCTTATTGGTGTACTAGCTTCGCTATTAGATAGTTTTTAGGGTCTATCTGTTGTAGCTTAGCTAGTGGTTATCTTTATATCTTGTTATAATTGTAAAACCCTTGTCTTGTTGCTTGATTCAGAGTCTGATCACTAAGTTTCGCTTCAAAGAAGGTCTGCAGAATCTCCTCACATTGCTGTAAGTATCTGCATTTAAACTTTTAAGCCTTCCTCAAGACTTTATAGCCTTACTTGACCGGGTTTTTGATATAAAATCCGTAGTTAAAATCGCAAAATTCTGGCTGGTAACCATAGACGCTCCTATGCATCGGCTGATCGTTCTGCATGCGCACACCCTGTACCTCTCCCCCAACTTTAAAATCAACTGTCCCAGTTGTTCCAAGTCCATACTAGAGATCGGTTACTATGTGCGGTTCGTCCTAGAAAGTAGCGTACTGTGATCGGTTGCCCAGAACCAATTTTCACGCCCTCTGTCGTTCAATATAAAACCCAGACATTGGACCCTAGAGCTCCCCATGGCTTCTAACAACCAAGCAGACGCGTCTAACACCCCTCCGGCTTATAATCAAAACCTCCGCGACATATGGGATGGTCGCTCCCATACTACTCCCGAGGAACAAGTCACTATCAAGGAGGCGCGGTTTACCGCTCTTTTCAACGCCGCTCACAACCTCGACACCGCTCAAATTCGCCTTCAAGACGAGTATCCTATTCCCGAGTTTACCGCGTTCATGCAGGCTTTCGTGCGTTGCTCATTATTCATTTCCACATTCACATCCTCATCTCTCATCTTACTTCGCTTAGTTGGACTACCACGACGCTGTCCCCGAGGGTACCGTCCATGGACCACCTGTAGTCGCTGGTCTCATGTATGATTCCTAGGCTGTGGGCTAACTACGTTATACATCTATAGCGGGTTTGGGCCGCTTAGGCCACTGCCTAAGGCCATGTATATACTATATACAATGTGCCGGGGTGCCGGAACAGGTTGTGTGGTCATTGCTGGGGGCGGGCAGTAGTAAACATGGGTCAACAATGCAGGAAATGGTGTCCGGGACTGTATTTTGGGTGCTGCTCATCGTTGGGGGCGCCTTTAGGCGCGGGAAAAATTCCAATGGCATCTATAAATATATTCTGATATTATGCAGGTATTTGCGCGCCTCTAGGGGGGCGGGAATGGGTGGATTGGGGCCGGCAGGTTTGGATGACGGTCCCATTTGGGGCGGGGCTGATGGTAAATACCTGTCAACAATGCAGGAAATGATGTCCGGGGTTGTATTTTGGGTGCTGCTCGTCGTCGGGGGCGGTTTTCGGTGGGGAAAAAATACCATTGCGTAGCCCTGATTTTTCTCTATCCAAATCCGTCATATGCGCACCCTATAGGGGGCGGGACGGGGTGGATTTGAAAGGATGACTTTGGATGACGTTCTAAAAATAACTGGTATTTCCGGAAGAGCATCATTTCTGTGACATCATGTTCCTGCTGATCTATTTTAAGTTATAGGCACCGCTAATCTATTCTTAGTGCCATGCATCTAAGCAACCATATTTCCGATGCGGTTTGGGGCGGGGCTAATGGTAAATAGATGTCAACAATGCAGGATTTAATGCTCGGCGTTGTATTTTGGCTTGTGCTCGTCGTTGGGGGCGGTTTCAGGCGGGGAAAAATCCAATGGGGTCTAATAATATATTGCTACCCATTGCCGCCCTTTGCGCACCTCACGGGGGGCGGGGATGGGTGGATTGACGACGATGATTTTGGATGACATTCTAAAATTAGATGGAAAGCGCCTCAGTGTGATATTTTTAGACACCAGCGCTTGTGCCTGGTTCGTTATCTATAGATTGGATAACCAGAAAGCGCCCCAGCTTGATATTTTTAGATGCAGACGCTCGTGCAGCTATCTCTGTTATCTGTTGATTAGATGCTTTCTATTACTCCCACGCCACTGCATTTTTAAAAATAGACACGGTTCATGTTGGCCTGCTGTCTCTATGCTCAAAAATCTCAGGTAAAAGAATTAAATAGAATACTGTGAATACATTTGAACTGTGCTATGTACTGGGCATAAGGCGTACAACAAATAAAATAAGATGCAGGAGTGAAACGAGGATAAGTGAGCAAGGAGGGCGCATGTCGACGTGAGTAACGCACGTCGTTGCCTCTCCTGCTGCTGCTCATCCTCGTTCTCCTCCTTGTCGTCGCATCGCCGCTGCCGCCCTCCCACCTCGTTGTTGGTGCCATAACGGAGTAGCAACAGCGGTTGTGCTGCTGGCGCTCCGCCCACCTCGTCGCCGTCGCCGTACTGAGCAGCAGCAGCCGTCGTGCTGCTCCCATCTCGCCGTCGTCGTCGCATGCCAGTGATAGCCATCGGGCTGGTGCTCCTCCCACCTCGACGTTGTCGCCGTATCCGAGCAGCTGCAGTGGGCGCTGCCGCTGCTGCTGCTGCTCCCACCTTGCCGTCGCCGTATACGAGCAGCAGCAGCAGCCGTCGTGCTGCTGCTGCTGCTCCCACCTCCTCCTCCTCGCCGTATCCGTACACGAGCAGCAGCGCGGCCGCTGCTGCTGCTCCTGCTTCCATCTCGTCGCCGTCGTCGTATCAGAAAGAGACGACGACCGTTGAAAGGTCGTCGTTATCACGACATCTTGCCTATGGGTTGGGTAAGTGAGGGGATGGAGAGAGGAAGAGCAGAAAACGAATCGAGTCATACGACTCGATTCGTTGCGCACCGGGTGGGTCTCCCTCTACCAGGGTCTCCCCTCGTGTTTTTCTACCACTGAACCCCTCGCCCCAGATACTTCAAAGGCCGGCCCACATCCCTCAAGGAGGGGGAAGGGCGCGCGGCGTCGTTGGCGCCAGTTTGCTAGCCGTGTGTCGATGGGGTGGGCTTTGTGACTCGCTGGGCCGTTCATTCCTGGTACGACGTAGGGCGGGCGGTGTCGACCTAAGCTGGGGTGCTGTGGGTTGGTGTTGCCAAATGACGCGGCGGCAGCGAGGCGATAGGTGGTGGGAGTCGAGAGCTGAAATGACCTGCGTTCAACCATGGTTGATCGCATTTCGGCGTAAGCCGAAAACGATTTGATTGGCTAAGACAAGCGGTCCGCGTCTCCACGTCTTCCGTCTTGCTTGTCGAGGATGTCTTGGACGACGTTAAAATGATGGGTAACTACGTAGATTAGTGTCGGTAAATTTTTAGAATAGAACTATTTCACATTTTAGTGATGTCCGAGCCGATCTGTGATCCTCTAGTATAGGGCTACTTACATTTCCAGCCATGGGTGGTGATTTACGGCCTTCTGCAGTCGTCCATCTCACCTTTAGGACTTAAGAATTGCCTTGAATACTCTGAGAGGTAGATAATTCAGTAGCAATAGCATACCAAATAAGAATTCCAAAATTTCTTCGGGCCTAGTGAAGGCCTGTGTAATGAATGATACACCCTTTGCACTCAAGTTAATAGCGAAGAGGAAATCTTGGATCAACTTGACATCCTTTATGTTATGTCAAATCCCTGTCCCTCGACATTTCATTGAAGCTCCTTGGAGAATCTAGAATACTTCTAACTAATCTAGAGATGATATATGACTCATTATTTTAATTTCCGAAGTCTCAAAGGAAGCCATCCATAGGGTTTTCAATTTCGACCGCCCGAAATCACCACTTTCACATAAGTAAGTATGAACATAAATTTTATTGGTGTATGATAGCATATTAAAGTAATTTTAATCTCAGTAATTTCAATCAATATTTTAGGATGATAAATTACATTTCAGAGGATCCCAGAATTATTTTACTGCGGCGTTGACGCTGTCTCGACGACGAGAAAGCTCCGGTAATTGAGCGGTCCGGTAATTTAAAGCTCCGCTTGAACCGCGATCAACGATTTTCAACATCGTTAGACGTCCATCCCCAATGCCTGCCACCTTCCTCTTCGCTGGCTGAGCCGTCCGGCCTCACCTCCCCCTTCCATTTCCTCCCAGCCACTACGTAGGTATCCAGTCAAATCGGAAGGAGGTGAGGGGTGAGAAAACGCGAGGGGAGACCCTGGTAGAGGGAGACCCACCCGGTGCGCAACGAATCGAGTCATATGACTCGATTCGTTTTCTATTCTTTCTCTCTCCATGCCCTCACTTACCGAATCCCTAGGCAAGATGATGAGATGACGACGACCGTTGAAAGGTCGTCGTCTCTTTCCTTATTCTGCTGGCTGCTCAGACACGACAATACGGCGACGGCGACGAGATGGAAGCAGCAGCAGCAGCAGCACGATGGCTGCTGCTGCTCAGATGCGCCAACGACGGCGAGGTGAAGCAACGGCAGCAGCAAGGCCGCTCCTGC
>JADNRV010000131.1:0-154348 GCA_015499995.1 Flammula alnicola
TGTGTAATAGATTTGAACAACTGTAACATGCCTTGCGATTCCAAATATTTCTTTCGCTCCTTTCATGGCAAAATACGAGATGTACATCTATGCTTGTAGCGTAAGCTTGGTTGAGGATGTCTTCAATGTGGGGCAGCGTGCGCCACATGTCATTCTGGTGCGAACTATCCAAGAGAGGCTCCTGTGGAATATAATCGCGAGTATTTGCGAGTTGTTAGCTTATCTATTTGAATTCCCTAGATATTCTTACCGTTTTCAATGCTCTCATCAGAAAAGTCCTCGTTGGTCGATATGGAACGAATTCAGGAACGACAGAATCCGGAGCCCATTGGATGTAGACCGCAGTCCCATTTTTCACTGTATCCTCATTTTTTCTGGGCCTGCAGATGAGGCTCGGGCTTTTCGGCTCGTCGGCGTCCCACTTTTTGTTCGAAATATTGTTCAGAGCTTCCCGTAGGTGTTCTTCATCGTCATACAATGCAAAAGCCGATTGCTTGCACGACGACATACAGAGCGATTTCGGACACCTGGGACAGCAAAAAGTTGGTGAAGAAGCAAGGCTTCCTCTATCTTGCCACGATAGCATCTGAAGTGTGTGGTGGAGATGCAAAAAGTTAAACAAATCTGTGTGTGTTGTACCTGGTGGAAAGTCGAGAATGAACATTGTACGGGGATTGGGGAACATCGACCCAGGATCAGAAGGATCTTGCGAATCCCATAAATCATTCGATTCTGGGTGGTCATCCGGCGAGTCCTTGACGGCTTCCGCGTACCATTCCTGGATCTTGGCTGCGACCTCGCTGATTTTCGGTCGTTTCTTTGGGTCCTTGTTCCAGCATTTTTTGATCATTTCCCATTGTGTTTTCTCAATACTATGGTCGCGCGTTGGCACTTTTCCATCTATGACAACGTGCTTGATGAGCGAATTAGGATCGATGTTGTGGTATGGTTTCTTTCCGGACAGTACCTGCCAGTGAGAGCACAGTTGTTAATAACTTGGCGACATAGCCAGTCATGGACGGACGTACTGTGTACATAATACTGCCGAACGAGTAGACATCAGCCTCGCAGGTGGGATTTAAATTTTCTTCAAGTATCGAGTAATACTCAGGTGCGCACCACCGGTAGTTTTCGCATTGGGTGGTTGTTTGATACGTTTGTCGGTCCGTTAGAACTGTGGCCATGCCGAAGTCGCTTAGGTACGCTCTTCCTTCGCTGTCAAACAAGATATTTCCCTTCAAATGGCATGTAAATCAGTAGCCAAGGAAGGGATATGAGAGTTGCTCGCACCGAAGAGAGATCACCGTGAATGATAGGTTTATCTTGCATATGCACTACAAGAGACGGTAACAAGTGAGCCGAATTCGTCAATCTATTGACCACTCGATTCAAATACAATTCAAATATCGGGACTCACAATACTCTAGCCCCGCGCTGACATCGCATAACTGTAGACACAAAATTAAGACAGAAAGTCGAACATGAGCAGGATGGTAAGGAAGAGGGACATACAATCTTCAAGCATCTACTGAAAGAAACTCGTCGTTCCCTGATCATCGGGAGGCAATTTTCAAGATCGCCGCGATCCATCCATGGGAAGACCATTGAATACACTTCAATTTCTTCGTGGACAATTTTTCCCAGAAGCTTTATAACATTGGGATGATCGAGTTTATTCAAGATCTTTAGTTCGCGCTCCATCCGCTGTATTTGATAGAGAGAGATTAGGTAAATCCACTGGTCAATATCGGCGTGTCGAATCTGAAGCTTGAAGAGACTTTGAGTTAAAGTTATCATACCTTTCTAATCTTCTCTTGCTTCTTAGGCTCATGTGTAAAGTAGCGCAACTTCTTGATCGCAACCTAATATTCCAGATGACAGATTATCGATAGAGTCGGCAAGAGAAATATGATAAGTTGCGATGAAGGAGAATATCTCACTGGAATCGATGTGCCACCTAATCCATTCACCGTGACTAACGTCCCCTTGTATACATCCCCGAATGATCCCGATCCACGATGATCATTTATCCAGCTCTTATCTATACGATCAGAGAGGTTAGGGACATCTGTAGAAGCATTTGTCATAGTGATCCTCAAATGAGATGAATAACTGTTCTTCAGAGGAAAGAGTACAAGGGGGAAAAGTTTACGGATGAAATTGTTGAGGTTGTGCGTTTAAGTATCAGGGCTGAGTTATCTGGGCGCTTATCTCTCCCATGGAACACAGCCTAGATTTTCCGGAAATTCCGAAGCTCCGCCCCAGATTTTGACGATGTAATTCCCGTGACTGATTCCATTCTCTTGGACGGCGATGCCCAATTGGGCGACTAGACAACGAATTTATCGACAGCTGACGACTCCCTTTCAAGTTTCGCCAGAAGGTTAGATCACAAGAATTTTAGGAGGATGGGCTGGTTGCACGCACCGCCCCTGTCTAACGTCGACAAAAAATTATTGTGCAAACTTTGTCTCTCAGCATTAACCATAAAATGTGAGCATACAGCCGGACTCGAACCCAACACCCCAGAATTGCTCTTGAGGGAGTCAGGATATATCCCTGGAGGTGGTTGCGTCTAGGCTATATGTCCAACAACCTGTGTAGCAAAAGTATGGGCAGAAGTGGAAACCTAGTCCCAGTCCAGGTCGAACAACGTACATAGTAAAATATTGCATCCATGTCGATAGACGGCGAAGAGCCGGTGAGCGACATCTGACATGGTAGACCACACCTCATAGGATGTAAAGTGGATCTGAAATAGGAATAAAAAAAATGTTGCATCTTTATGTAGGACGGTTTACTGTCCTGGATCAACATTGCATGTTAAGGCTGTTATTGCGATATATGAAATAATATCTAAACGACGTGTATAGCAATCTAGATGAATTACAGTATGTCCTCGAGTCTATTGCTCTCTGAAAAGTCAAATATGGGCAAATCATCTTCGGCGTCCTCAGCCAATAACGACAAATGGCCAAAATTACATTCAGAATTCAATATGGGTTCCGTTGGCGTTGTCCATTTCGAGAGAAGTATTTCTGCAGAGCCAGGAGGGACTTCTGTTCCATCTCGACCAGTTAAAATCTGTGCCCATTTCGTGAGATCGTCACCTAGCAGAGACTTGAAAGACTTTCCCCCGGATCGCAACCACTCGACCTCGAATTCTTCGCTTAGGTTTTTCGTGTCAGTACTGGCTTGAGTAGGTATTTCCTGTGATTGGATGCGTTCCAAGTAGTTCCGTGGAATTAGGCCTTTCATCCTGAAAGGATTCCGCTACGTTTTACTGCGTGCAAAATGGCATGTAAAGGCGCCTGACATACCTTGCAATCCCGAATAAATACGGCTGAACTTTCTTGCCAGACACACCATATTTCTCTCGTTTCCTTTTCTGTAAGTTGTTTCCCTTGTTGACGGACAAGATGAGGTAGACGTTTTGACTAGACAGAAAGGCTTGGTTGAGCAGAACTTCGTTCTGACGACCCGTGTGCCACAGTCCTGTTGTGACGCTTTCGGACAGAGTTTCCTGCGGAGAAATGGTGAGCGCGATGGCGAAACTGAGATACGCAAAATAGAAATCCAACCAGATCAAATGAACGCAGCACGAAGCTACGAGTCTCCAAGAAAGGGACTAGCTTTTGCGGTAATTGGCGACTAGGCCCATCAATGTCACCGGAATCCCTATCGACCCACATGCCACTTCCTTTCCCATACTGATCATTGGCGTTCCATGTACGACAACTAATGCTCGGTGTCCCTTTTTCACCGGGTTTCCACTTCTGCTTCGAGCAGTCGAGGATCGCGCGGTCGCGGTGATGTGACTCGTCCCTCCCGTATATCGCGCAGGCGTAACCTTTAATTGAGATGAAGAGAAAATTTGGGCAGAGAGAGCATGAAGGAATCAAAGTCGATTCGAGGTCATTCGTCCTATGTTGCCGATGGATGAAATCGAGGAGCTCCATATGAGTTGCATCTTTCGGAAGGTGAAAAATGTACATCGAATGTGACTCCGAGAGCGGGTCTGGCAAGGAAGGACGAACAGGAATGCGTGACTCCGAGTTGGCATCGTTAGCAGCCTCATAGAGATCATCGATTCTATCTGCAAGACATTGAATCGCGGGTCGCTCTTCAGGGACTAGGGACCAGCAAGCCTGGATCAAACCCCAATGGCTATCATCGCTGATGCTCGCAGGTCGTTTTGGCCAGCGCCATGTTTTTGCTTTTCCGAGGCTGTAGCTGATATACGGCAGGGATGGCGCCGTTCTGTTCTTGGTATAGTACGGCTGCCTTCCGGATAGAACCTACGAGCGCGGAAATGTAAGACGGCTGACCTATGATACTAAACGCCAATCGGTCAGGAAAAGCCTTACCTGGAATATGATGCTCCCAAAAGAATATATGTCGCCAGGTTTAGATGGTTTGCTGAGTGCCGTATTAGCGGAGAAGGTGAAGTGCTCTGGGGGGCGATACAGGATGTTGCCCGGGTGGATCGAGCTGCTGCACGTCATACTTCTCGTCATTTCTGGTGCCATTTGTGCTAGACCAAAGTCGCTCAAGTAGGCCTTATCTTTGCTGTCAAAGAGAATGTTTCCCTGGTAGGATTCGGATTCAGTGTGACACGCGATACAGGAGAATATCAGTACTTACACCCGAGAGATCTCCGTGAATAACATTATGGTTGACGTGAACTAGCCTTCCTCATAAGAGTCCGTTCAACGTTGATAAGACCGACTATTGATACTCACGATATGTTAGCCCATTGGCGACGTCTTTGATCTGTTTAAATAGCAATTCGTTGCGGTGATGGAAACGCGAGGTATCATATTCATGACGTACGATTTGACAGCGCCTCTTCGATGAAATGTCTGGATTTACTTCCAAGTAATCATTTAGGGATCCTTTCTCCATCCATGGGCAGACCATTGACATTATACCGCGCTCGGTGTCTCGGATATAGCCAAGGAGGGGGACTATGTTGGGGCCTTCAAGCCTCGCCCATACCGTAAGCTCTTTTCGTAGTATCTAGATTCGGGTTCAAGAGTTAGAGGCATACTCTATACCTGTCCTGCGAGCAGACCACTCGAGACGCACTTTATTATACGCTTTCTTCTCACTCTCTGTCTTCGGAAACAGGTCCAAAGTCTTGATGGCAACCTTTAATCAAAGGCACGCATGAGAGAAGAAGTGAGCATCTTAACCACTTGCGGCATAACTTCAGATTACTTACAGCTTCCCCGCAGCGGGTCCCTTTGCAGATGCTTCCGAAGGCACCCCTGGCGATTGTTTTGTTGTTGGTCACGACTTCGCCCGTGAGATCGTTGATGATAGTAGACATATCGGCCGAATGAATTTAGGTTGAGTCTATCAGACTAGGAAGTGCCAATCAAGCTTTCACGCTACTCGAAGCTGAAGATATCTTGCAGCCCAGCGAAGTATTTATCTGGGCGCTTATCTCTACGCGTTGATCGATAAGTAGTTCGGCTGCACTGCCACGCGGAAGGTTATGTAAGTGATGCCGGACTTTGGTCGGATCCATGTTTTTTGTTTTCGCTGCCAGCGCGCGCTCACATTCCTTTCCGATTCTCGTACCAATTGTACATGCCAACACATCGACTACGTAGCACTGGTTGATATCCACCCCGGATTTGTTGAATTTCAACGGTGATAGGTCTACAATGCGAACATATAAGTAGATCCAGTCGGAGTGATCATCCTCGAACAAACGCACTCGGCTAAAACACGGGCATGACCTATAAAATACAGTGCCAAATGAATAATGCAAACTAGAGGTAAATAATATCAGCGAGCGGGTATGCCTCAAGTCTCCATGAGGACAACAACAAGAACCTTGTGACGGCCTCTACGAAGGAGGACATCCAAATATGTCCACAACGGAAATCTCACCAATTCGGCTGAGACGAGTTAACGTGCGATCATTGTAATTTGTACATAGTGTTGCACTCATTTTCCGGTCATCTCAAGCGCATTCATGATCTCAACTGTCACAAAAAAACTGACTTCTGAAGCCTGAATATAGTCTAATATATAAAAGTGGTCAGGTTAAATAAAGCCTGCTGATGAACACAAATCGCACACCTTCCCGTGAAACGAAGTCACTGCATCCTGCTCCGCAAGTCTCGCTATGCGAATGCAGACCTATTAAATTCTGGGATGAGGTTGGAGGACAGTGTACTCGAGTAGAAAAAGCTCAATACGAAGGCCTGCCGTGTAAATTCAGGGTATCACGGTAGATGGCCATGTTCGTCGAAAATGATGTCCAAAGCTTGCTGGGGGGCATTGCATCCTGCCCCGGCATGGAGTCTATCACGTCAGGTAAAGTGGGTCGGAAGGCGAACCCAATTGCTTTAACCCAACAAAGAACCAAGCGCGCCACCGTTTCTGAGAGTTTCAGGCGCTGAAAAAGCCGTGCATGGCCTGGATGTGTCGTAGCAAGGACGTCGATTAGAGGGCGCACACAGACAACAGGTGAGGGCAGCAGTGAGTGGAGCCAATCCGAAGACAGTCATGATGGGTTGATGATGGGAAGAGTTCTCTTAAGTCCGAATATTGCCATTCCTGGACGAACATACGCATGTCACGTAACCAAGTGGTAATTATATCCTGGTGAGCGCCTTGGGGCTCGGGCTTGGAGTGTTCAAGAAAAAGAAGATAGGATATACGCTCCAGCCCCTCGTCAGAGACCGAGTGAGTTGGGCAGCCTAATAGTCCAAGCATGTCTATAATTCGACAGCGAAAGCGGGATATGGAAGGGTTTCATCGATTATCTGCACCTGGCAGGCTCGGACGCTGAGCTAGAGTGATTGACGCAAGTGCCCCCGGGATAGATAGAGTGCGATTCCTCGGGGCCCTCGCGTGCAGTTGGGCAGAGGTGTCCGCGGACGCGGGGAGTGCTCTATCTGCCAATAATAACAGGGCGGGCGAGGGAACGCACTTGGCCTTTCGAAATTCACGTTCAACCCATAGCCTGCCGTGGTGCGGTGGCAGAGCACAGTGAGAAAGATTACGAGAGAGGCTAGACTCGTAGGTGAGGACGTGTAATATTATAATATTAATGAAATAGCGGGCGACTCGGAGGAACGCCTCTGTATTACTTCTGTCAGACAAGCTTTGAGGGTTTGACATATATACATGCGCTACGTACTGCATCTCGACATTCGATAATGCCATAAGTCGAAGCCTAAAGATAAGGCTGCGGTTCCTAGAAATACCAGATCGTGTACGTACAGTACGTTGTATGTGGTGGGAGACAAAGGTTGCTCCCGTCGGGGGGCCGTGTGCCGAGTGATATATAAAACTCTCTTAAACTCATCAAGCCTCTGTACTCGAGCTTCGCTGTCTCTCGTCGCCGCGGAGTTGGAACTTGAAGTGATAGAGCCGGTTGACGTAGGAGGGTCCATTGGCGTGAGACTGGAGAGGGAGCACAAGTGATGCCCCAACAAGTATCAACAAAGATGCGGAATGTCTGATTTTTGATATTGCGCTTACTCCACTCTAATAATCGCCATCCATCTAGCCAGGCTTATTACTTCATCATGGGCAATTCTGCCTCCAACGCCAACAACCCTCCGCGAAACAACAACCCAACGGCGGCCACCGTGCGTCCCACATCCACATCCCCGGGGCCAGGCAACCCCCATCGATCGCTGAGGACGAAAAAGCGGTCGTTGGAGCTGCCCGATCTCGCCTCCCTCACCCTTTCTGCACCACCACAGCAGAACCACTCGTCCTCGCGGGGCAGACAGAGCAAGTCGGCGTCGATCCCCATCCCCGCGACGCCCCAGTCGCCCTTTAACCACTACCAGCACGCACAGGCCGTCCAGCCCCAGCGCGCCCCCCTCCACCTCCCCAGCACGACCGATGTCCTCGCCGAAGCACCCTTACAACCCCCGTCTACGCACCAGCCGTTCCCCCATCCGCCCCCGCCATCGTCGAGATCACGGGGCAATCAGCAGCAGCAGCAGCAAGGACAGAGACAGCAGTCCTACCAGCAGCAACAGCAGTACACGCAGAGCGCCCCGCGCGGGAGGCAGCAGCCCATCTCCGCGAGGCAGCAGCAGCAGGTCATGAGGATTCAGGAGCTGTACGACCGTAGTCAACAACAGCACCCCGCCGCGCCGCCCTCGTCGCCCGCAGCGTCCCTCTCCGTTTCGTCCCCGTTGCGCTCCCCGAATCAGAGACCCCAGTTCGTGAAGGAGGTCGTGCGGTCGTCGATACCTGTCTTGTTGGGGAAGGGCAATTTGTCGGCGGATGCGGGTGTTGATGTGGGCGAGGCGAATTTGAGCCCGGTGAGGGAGGACCTCTTGGCGGACCCTGTGCCGGTGAAGATTGTCTGGAAGGGCGGCGGGGAGGAGGTCGTGTTGGCGAGGGCGGGCGATGATGAGTGGAAGGGGAGGCAGCCTATGGAGAGAGAGTGAGTATCTTTATTTTTTTTGTCCTTTGGATTGGGTTGTTTCTTTTTCTGTCCTTCGATCTCGTCGATTTGGTCCGCCTTTGAAAGATAGATCTCGAGGACCGTTCTCTTTATAACTGCCATTCGCATCGTGCTCGATCGTCGTGTGCTGCTGCGGTCAGACGATATCCCTCCCCCTTTCTCTATTATTTTTACTCCCTATATCTTTTCTTTTCTTTGTCATTCACTATCGGCGTTGTCGGCCTGTTCACCGAAGTCCTGCTCTTCCTGCTCTCACTATTTGACGACCTTCCCTTCAAGTTCTCCCTCTATCCTTCTTTTTATTTCCCTCCTCCTCCTCCTCCTCTTCCTTCCTCACTTGCACACCGCATACGCACCCCGCACCCCGCGCCCCACATCTCGACGCATTCGGCGGTGTCGGCCCACTTGCAGCCCTGAATCGACCCAGGCGCGATCTTTCCCCGAGTGACCACGAAATCCGTCCTTCCTTCGTCTTGGCTGTTGACCTTGACCGTTTTTCTTTCGGACTCTCTTTCCCCACGTTTTGCCTTGAGCTGTTTTGCGAGTTGTCGAGTTGCTGCTCCTACGACATTTTTTTGCCTGCGGGTGGCTGGAGGGATGTCGTGTGTTGCTTGTGTGATTTTCGATTGCCGTTTCCTTCTCTTGCTCGTTTCTTCTCTTGCTCTTTTCGACTTTCTTTCTATATTCTGGGCTGTCCCATTTTCGATCCTCTATTCTCGGCTCGCATCACTCACCGCTTCAAAAGTCGATGGCGATCTGGGATGGATAGCGCTGCTTGGAAGACCCACAGTTGCCGCTTGGGTTTTCCGTTCATGGCGCTTGAATAGTTCCGAATATTGGTCGTCATCGTCATTGTTAGCTGTTGGGAGATTTGGCGCCAGAAACAAAGGGCAGGACACGCGGGTGTTTGATGGCCTTTTCTTGTTCCCTTTTCCGTGTTTCTGTGTTTCTTTGCGTGTTGTCTTCTCTTTGCTTGCTGCGACTATTTCTTTCTTTCTTTCTTACTTTGAGGCTGGACGCTGGCAATGTCTTCTCTTCGTCTGATATGTACGATCCTCGAAATTTAAACCCACCAACACTACTTCGAAGCGATGGCGATCTGGGATGGATAGCGCTACTTGCAAGGCCTACTGCTGCTGCTTGGGCTTTCCATTCATGGTGCTTAAAGACTCTTGTTCCTGTCGTCATCTTGAAATTCAGAAAGTTGTTTTGGTGGGGGATGTAATGAGAGAAATGCGGGCACAAACGCAGGCGCAGGAGGGCGGTCGACGTCCCTTTCCTGTTTACTTTTCTATCTTTCTACGTTTCTTTTGCGTGTTCTCTTCCTTTCTTTTCGTTTTTCCTTTCTCATTTGGCACCCTCTTTTTTTCCGTCCATCTCGAAGCGCCATCAACTAACGCCTCCCTTCCTCCTCATTTAGATCGCCGACCTCCAACGTATGGACCTTGACAGTCTACCTCCAACCAGGAACACACCACGTCCGGTTCCTCGTCGACGGGCAATGGCGCGTGGCCGACGACCTGCCAGCGGCGGTGGACGACCAGGGATCGCTGGCTAATTACGTCGCGGTGCCATTGACGTATGGTATCCCGGGTGCGCCGGCCGCGGGTACGCAGGTCTCGTCTCCGCCTTCTACTGCAGCGGCAGCGGCACCCCCCAAGAAAGTCATCCCGGGGCAGAGTTTCTGGTCTGCGGATTCATCGGCGGATGGCGAGACGGAGGACGCGCATACAACAACAACAACAACCACTTCGTCATCTAAAACGGCCACGCAAAGCCCAGGCGGCGCAGACTCCACCAGCACCAGCACCAGCACCACCACCAATAAGCACGCGCATATGACTGCGGCTGCCGTAGCGTACACCCAGGCATCGTGGACGAGCGTCCTCCCCCCAGAGCTCTTGGAAGCGGCAAGGGAGGAGGAGGCGTACCTCGCGGCGTCCGCGGGGCAGTACGATTCGCCGACGGGGAATACGCGGGTGATGGGCTTCGTCCCTGCGCCGAATATCCCGCCTGCGCCTGGCCTGCCGCGGCATTTGGACAAGCTGATTTTGAACTCGCGCGTGGGGAGCAGCGGGGCGGGGCGGGTGGGTCGGGGGGAGTAATCATGGTGGGGGGAGTCCGGGCGGGGCGGGGCATGGGGCGAGTGGGGCGCTGCCGGGGGGTGTGGGCAGTGGGCAGGGTGGTAGTGCGAGGCGGGAGAGGAGGGAGAGGGAGAGGGATAGGGATAGGGAGGAGAGGAGGGAGCGGGAGAGGGGGAGAGGGAGAGGGAGAGGGGGATAGAGAGAGGGATAGAGAGAGGGACAGAGACAGAGGCGAGAGGAGCACGAGGAGTCGGAGAGGCAACGTGCCTCCGCCTCCGCCCCAAGCGAGACGGGCGACTTTGAGCCCGAGCCCGAGGCCCCGCCAGCAAAGCCGGTGACGTCGCCTTATATGCCCGCCGCGCTGTTGAACCTACACAATCAGCCCATCAGCTCCGCCGCGGCCGTCGAGGCTACGCTGGCCGGTTCCGGTTCAACGTGCATCACAGGCGGTGGGACGAGCAGCTCGCTGCCCACCGCCGGCTCATCTTCCGGGCCGGGAGGCCCGCACGCGTCGACGCTAGCGAGCTCGTCGGGCGGGGCGCTCTCGACGAGTGGTGGTGGTGTATCGTCGAGCGGGGTAGCTGCGGCGCTAGCTGCGAACTCGAACTCGAATTCGAACTCGAGCGGGGTAGAGTCGACGGCGACGAGCGGGACGGGTGGTGGTGATAGCAGGACGACGACGGCTGCGACGTCTCCGCAGGGCTCGTTGCCTGCGACGCCGACGGGGCCGCTGTCGCCGCACCAGACGCCGCCGAAGAGCGGGGCTGTGTGGGGTGTTGTTGGGGCTGGGCCTGGCGTTGGGGCTGCCGGGGGGCTTGGGACGATGTCGCCATCTGCGTCCTCGCCTTCGGCGCCGGGTGGGCGACAGCAGGCACAGGCGTCAGCTCAACAGCAAGCGTTGCAGCAATCGCCTACGATGCTCGACCGCGCCATCAGCGGCTCGCGCGCGATTACGATCGACGATGCGAATATGCCGCCGCTGACGGATGATAACAGCGTGTTGCCGGTGCCGAGCCATGTGGTGCTGCACCATTTGTGTACGAGTGCGATTCGTAATGGGGTGTTGGCGGTGGCGAATACGACTAGGTATCGGAAGAAGGTGGGTGTTTTTTATTTTTTCCTTTTGTTTTCAGGCGCTTTTGGCTTTGGTTTTCGAGTTGATGCTGATGCGTTGTGTTTTTTTTTGTGTGTGTAGTATTTGACGACGATATACTATAAACCGACCTAGGGCCGACGTCATGGGTTGCGATGTACATGTACATATGTTGTCGAAAAGTGCACGAAGCGCTCGTGCTGTATTTTTTTCCATCTCCATCTCCATCTCCAAAGTTTCAGATTTCAGATTTTTTACGACTCCCCCATCTATCATCCATTCATGCCATATCTACGTCCATGTCCATCACGTTCCCATCTTCCGTCGTCCATCTCTTGTCCACACTATTCGCACTCGCACTCGCACATCATCTTCATACACACACATCCTTCCACGCATGCATTTCCAAAATTCTAATTTCTACGCTCTTGCACGATTTTTGATTGGACGATTCAACACATTTTTTTTACATGCACACGCGTATGTGCTGGCGGAGGGGAGGGTGAGCGAAAGCCATGGAGGCATGAAGGATGTGTTGGCGGCAGTGTAGGATATAGGTAGTTGGCGACGGTGGGGTGGGTGCGGTGGATAGGTTGGTTGGAGGACGGTGGCCACGCAGGTGTTTTGGCGTTGTTGTTGTACATGTAGTGCTCGATTTGTGTGGAGGATGGTGATGGGTGCTTTTAGAATATGCTGTATGGACAGGCACTGGTGGCTTCCGTGGTGTACTATTTTTCTTTTCTTCTTTCTTTCTCGTGCTTTTTTGGTTTGGTTTCTCCTTCTACGACATCCCTTGCCTTTCTTTTTCTTGCTTTTTCTTACTGTTTTTCCCCTTCTTTCCCGTCATAGTCATGCTTCATCTTTTGCGATCTCTACATCTCATTGTTTTCCATGTCTGACTGCATCATTCAATAATCGAAGTCCATTCTATTTGGAATTTCATCGTCTTTTTGTGACGCTGATAGCTGCGAGATCTAGCTTTGGGAGTAGGAACCCTAACCCTAAGGCCTAAGGAGTCAGAGTTTTCGATATTCTCTCTCCGCACGTGTGTATACCTTTCTCTTGTAGTCGTGTGTATGCATAGTAACCAAACCTATTTCACGGATGAGAAATGTACTTTTTAAACATATGGTACGTGAAAACTGAGTTTGACTACCGTTTACAGGGTTAGCCAGGGTGCGGCCTCGGCTCAGACACGGGGCCAAGCTCCGAATCAGCGCTGACCCCGCCATCACATGCATACTATGTACTTTGCCCGGGTGGCAGTGCTCCCTTTGACGATCATCGATTCGGAATATTTAACCTTGCTGCCACCATATCAACGTGCGTACAGCTCTGCGTGCGTACACCTCTGCGTTCGTACACTCTGCTCTTTCTAGGAACCGCTGCCTAATTCAAAACATCACAGTAGGCCTCGACTCGCGTCAGCGTCGACCCCATTGAATGTAACTTGAAAGGTATGTACAGGTCGAAACCTCGAAGTTTGTCCAACAGACAGATACAGTAATTAGGGGAGGAATACCGAGGGAGGTACTCAGGTAGGTGAAGGTAAAGGGGCAGAGGGCCTCGAGATTTATTTCTGGACAAACGTGCGTTAGAGAATGGATCCACCGATAAGATGCATCATACTTACCTCCCGCTTACTTGAGAAAATCATCAGGGGTGGGCTTGGCTCCTAAACCTTTTCCTCAGCCGCAGTGTGGCAGCTAATCTCCATGCGCCAGACCATGCATATAATAAGACCAACTCTAAATGGATCCGAGAAGAGAAGGCTTCTGAACCCTTCTTGCTCCGGCGCTGCGAGCAACCTTCGAAATGACGACCAATTTCAAAGAACGAGTCAAGAGCGTCTCCCTCATTTTTGCGTGAGTTCTTATCGTTTTCTCCGCCTTCAGCTGGCTTAACCCAGGTGCTGATGACGTTTCTCTGAAGGTGTGGTACGGCCTTGTTCTCTGATGGTGAGGACAAATTTGGTCCGCATAAATGCCTCAACTTCCATGATCTGACTTTCTATACAGGATATGCCAACGGCGTCATTGGGAGTGGTGCGTGTGTTGTGTTCAGGGGACAGAGCGCAGCTGAGCGAGATGGTTTGAACGTTTGCAGTGAATACTCGTGAGTTGCAATAAAAATATCGACGTCTTGAATTTAATATTGACCCATTTTCTAGTGTTAACGAGGATATACGGAGCCGAGAAGCTCAGCCAGCACAACTACAGCCGTGCATTGAGCAGTCTCGGCTTTGCAGGAGCCATATTAGGCATGCTCGTCTTTGGTGAGTCCTCGTTCTGCCATTATCTAGTTCGTATATTTAACTATTCAAAGGTTATTTATCCGATAAGATTGGAAGGAAATTCGGCATGGTAAGGATCCCTCTTTTTCATTATAAGTGGCTATTAACAACGACTTTGAATTTAGATGGCTACAACTACCATAATCGCTCTGTTCTCGGGATTGTCTGCAGCCTCGGCTGGAGCACATGGTAGCGTTGGCGGATTATTGAGCATGCTCAGTGCCATGCGGTATGTATTTCCCTCTCCCAATCCTATCCTAAACTAACCAGCATTTTAGCTTCCTAATCGGTATCGGTCTCGGAGCAGAATATCCTACTGGATCTGTCTCAGCCTCTGAACAATCCGAAGGACCTGACATCAACAAAAATGCCCAGCATCGTTGGTTTGCCCTGGCGACGAGTAGGCCTCCACCCGCTGTTTCACGCGTCATTTTATTTTCTAACATGTTAACCAGACTCCATGATTGATTTCGGCTTTGTCATCTCGGCATTTGTCCCACTCGTCCTGTTCTGGATGTAAGCTATGCCGTCTCAATTTTTTTCATTAGTATACTGACATTCTTCAAGATTCGGTAATGACCATCTTCGCGCCGTATGGCGTCTCTCCCTCGGCCTTGGTATTATCCCTGCTCTGGCTGTCTTCATCTGGCGTCTGAACATGGATGAGCCTGCTCGTTACAAGAAAGACTGCATGAAACACGCCCGCATTCCATATTTACTCGTCCTTCGTCGATACGGTGGATCCTTGGCTGCGATTTCATGTACCTGGCATGTACACGTTTGCTAGACGCATGACAGACAAAAAATGCTGATATTCTCGACGTTAGGTTCTTGTATGACATCATTGTGTAAGCCCCAGATATTTTGCTTTCATTCCATTCATCTGACAATGTTCGGATCTCGTTAATTTCTCTCTAGTTATCCCGTGAGTACATCACATTACTGCCAAAGCTCGTCGTCCTAACTTTGTGCTCAAAGTTTGGCCTTTACTCCTCGATCATCGTTGATCGGTGAGTATCTCCCACCCTTCTTTCCAATACCTCATCTAAAAGCCTATTAGTGTCACAGGTGGATCGTCAGATCTTACAGTTGTGCTGGGTTGGAATGTGGTCATCAAGTGAGGCATTTTAACAACTGTCCTTCTCGCCCATTCTGAAAACGTTAAAAATAGTCTGTTCTACATGCCGGGTACTCTGGGAGGAGCCTTCATCGTTGATAAATTGGGATCAAAATACACTATGGTACGCTTTTCTGATACATAAGTGTCATGGATTTGAACAACGGCGGTCCTATAGATAACTGGGCTTCTCCTCCAAGCCGTCGTTGGTTTTATTATGAGCGGAGCTTATTCAAAGTGAGCGATTTTTCTGACATTGATAGCGGAAGCTGATGAGCACATTTTCAGACTGACCGAGAATATAGCTGCCTTTGCTGTAAGTCCAGTGTGTTTTGGGAAATACACAGCTAATCGTTCCTATTTATTAGGTGGTATATGGTATCTTCCTGAGTTTCGGAGAGCTCGGTCAGCGAGATTGTGGTCACTCGTCGAATTAATTCATTGACTTGATATTTTTTTCTAAGGTCCTGGTAACTGCTTGGGATTGATGGCAAGCAAAACTGGTCCCACTGCTGTCCGTGGTCAGTTCTATGGCACTGCTGCGGCCGTTGGTAAGGTCGGAGCTTTCATTGGGACTTGGAGTAAGTTCATAACACAGATGATTATTATTCATCAAGAGGGTGTGCCAAATCTAATCGATTTCTGACAGTGTTCCCTCCAATTATTGATGGTAAAATGATAGCTTCCTCAGCTCTGCTAGAGGTTATTAACGATCATGTTTAGCCTTTGGAGGATCGGGTTCTGCCCGAGGAAACACTGGTCCTTTCTGGATTGGCAGTGGTTCGTGGGCTCTCTGAATAGTGTTTCTTTGATACTCACAAAATTTCAGGATTGGCGGTCTTGAGCGCGCTAATCACCTTTTTCTTCATTGAACCACTCGCCACGGATGGCATGGAGCTCGAGGATCGCAAGGTACTGGATGGTGTGACCCCTTGTTCTTGAGTGTGATCTAATACTTCATGCACAGTTCCGAGAATATCTGGAGCAGCATGGCTATGACACCGCAGCAATGGGTTTGACTGAAACACAGACCGAGCAATCCTTAGGATCCGTGGTGGACGAGCGATTGGACGAGAAAAAGGTCGAGGTTTAAGCCGATTTCTTGAAGGTGTCTAGTTTTTTTAAATGAATACGTTACGTATAACATAACGAACCTCATGAGCCAAGGTTCTTGTATACCTTCTACCCATTGTGAAAGGATGACTTTGGGAATCTTTAATACATGTCGCCTCTCCTTGACGCTTGCAAAACCTGACAGTCATCTTGTGGCGTCTACCTGGGTTGATCGCGATGCGTGAGGATTTATATTGCTCCTCAGGCGCCTCGCGTTCAACTTGCGTTCAACCAGCCAAATGGTGCTCTAGAATGAACCCAGAATCCGCAACTTACCCCCAAGAATTTGAAATCGGTCTGCCCACAGGCATTACCCTTGAATCCGATCTCTGGAAACCTGCAGGCAGCAGTGCGACGGAATTTAAAGTTTAAAGGGGGCAACAAACGTGCGAGATGATGTTTGCATCCTCGGTCATGGCTTACAGGACCCAAGGAGGATCCGTGAGCAGTCAATCGAAACTCCCTTCGTCGCCTCAAGGCAATATTCAATCTCGAGCCGTCTGGATATTCTGACCTACACTAATTCATCCTTGTGTACATACACATCCATGGTCTATGCTGTTCAACAACGGCATTTTTTGTCTCGCCCTAGTAATTCCGCCTCTTGTCTAATCAAGTACATCAGCTACAGTTTCAGTTCACCGAAGTTTGTGTGCAAGCTTTGCGATCCTCTTGGTGGATGGATGCTGAAGTAAATAATAAATAAATGTCTCTGGGAAACGGCAAGTAGGCAGGACATCCTGTAAACCCCAGAGGGGACTTAAGTATATCACATGCAGCCATGACGCGCTATGTAACTGAGGCACAACACGCTGCCGCTCATGTTGCTTGGACGGCTTGGTAAAATGATAAATTAATGGCGCGTTCCATCGGACGTCGCTTCCGCCCCCACCAAAAATATCCCACTCCACGCGACGCTCGCACATCGAGGGGCTTGCGTCATTCTACTTATCTTGTATTCTAGCTCAGCGTCCGAACCTGATCATCGGCGAAGGCCCTCCGACTGAGGCTCGTCTACTAACACCCTACTAAGTACTGTCCTACTCTACTGTCCTACAACTATAGTACTCTCGTACAGTACTTGGCAAGTACTTTACGAGTACATTCTCGAGATCTGCAAGTTTAGCCTATCCTCATCCTTGAGAGCTCTCCCACTGCGCTCTCGCTCTCCTGAAATTGCTCACCACTATCTATCACTCACGTTGCATTGAATTTATTGGCCTATTCTACTGTATATACTCAAGTCTCGCCCAGCGTGATCGAGTGACAGAATCTGGCCATCCATTGCCAAGTATCCTAAATCTAAAAGCTTTACTAGAAAAAAAAAAGACCGCCCCACTTCACGCGAGATTAACGCGGCACTCCATTCCGAGCGAACATGTGTCAAAGTTTTCTTTGCTCCCTTCCGTGCTCCCTTGCTTGCTCCCTTGCTCCCTTCCTTGAATCCTTCTATGCATAGCTCCGCATTCAAGCCTGTAGGCTGTGATTCTTGATATCGATTAACCCTCAACACGCACGCACATGTACATGTAAGTATACTAATTGGCGAGCGAAACGTTGACAAGTAATTGGGGCATCACTTTGGCACATACATAGTAATTCTTCTTGAACACTCCGAGACTGGAGGTGTGTGTATATGAGAGGGGCTGATATCTTGCCCAGGCCTTTAACCTCACGTAGATTAGATTAGACAACGTGCCTGGCAAGCTTGAGAAGAAGCATCGAGGGAGAGTCGGTTCTTTATCTTACTACTTCATACCTGTACCGAGAGAACGAACATATCTATTTCCCATTTACTATCGACATTGTGCGAGCAAGTTTCGAACGTTACGAGACAGATGCGGTGTCGATTATGGCCCTTTGTCCTCACGAACTCAAGGAGAAATTTACCACAATTACAATCACTCGACTCCGACTCTGGACGACACGCATAGGTACATACAGCATGTCCGTAGTTGTAGTAGTAGATTGCACGGCATGGTCGCGCTGAACGCCCGGGCCCGAGAGTATCACTATCAACATGTGGACAAGCTACCTATCACATGCCCTATGCACAACACATCCCCTACATACGCCGCCCAAATTTCATTTCGCTGAGTATGTGGCCCCACATTTTTGCCGTCTTTCGCAAGTGGTCTATCAATATGAGATTAGCTGTAATTATACATGACTAACTACTAGATGCCTGAATTTCCTCACATGTCCCACCTCATTCGGCCCCTTATCACTTTCCCTTACTCCCTTCCACGCGCACCTTGGGCTTGGGCGCTTAGCCCAACATGCGCATTGCTACCTACAATTGTCCGCTACGTTGAGAGATTCCATGTTTTACCAAAATTCACTTTCCTTCCGAGTCCAATTATTTCAATCGTTCTGTCTGCTTTTAACCCTCTACATCCGCATAGGAGGGCAGGTCGTCGAGATCAAGGCGCGTATTTTTGGCTTTCCCGGCTTTCGAGAAATTTCAACAGTTAGATGCCAGCGTGGTGCGTTAAATGATGACCATAAGTGCCTAACTCACCACTGCGTAGGGTGCTCACAGGCGCCTTAGCCTTCTCCTTTCCCTTTGCGCTCGTGTAAACTTGACCAGCTGGAATTGTTTTGAAGTACGAGAGAGTTTCCAGAAGAGGCGTGGATGACATCGATGGACCTTCTGGCATACTGTCAAGGACAATGGAACGCGCATCTGAGAATAATGTAAATTCTTGGGGGAAAGAGAGGATAACAGTCGAAGTCACAAACCTGCCTTAGCCCTTCTCTCCAGCCCGATCTCCGAAAACGAGCGATACCTCCGTCGACAAACGATTGTTTTGATGACCGATCGCACTCGATCCAAGTCAACACAATCGCTGACATGGCGGTTTATCTCAGACCTAGCGATCAAGTCTTTCGATCTGGTTATGCGGAAAGTGTAAGCCTTTGGTGAAAAAGAAGGGCACAGGATGCTTACATCAACGCCTCCGAGTCAATGATTAACTTGTGGTGTGCCAACAGTACCAGCGTGTCCGTGAAAGATATTCCCAGTCCATATAAACTGCTGGCCTCATGATAGAGTCGGTTGTAGGTCGCTTTCCTTTTCTGGATGTCGGCGTAGTCAACATTGTCGAGGATCCGACTGAGTTGGGTGAGGTCAACACCATCCACGATTTGCTCTCTCGCAGACGAAGTAAACCAAGCTTCTGCTTGTCTGCAAATGGCGAGAATTTGCGGAATGGCATACTCCGGTGGGTACACCCTAACTTCGAAAGCACCTCTGAGCCTCTGATGGAAAGACAGATCGGTGCTAGCTACGGTTATCGAAAAGACTGTTACGCACGGAAAAGAACGCGGCGAAATTGCGCCTGTCCAAGTAGCCAGTTTTCGCGTTCGAAAATTCGGCCCAAACCGTCTTGAACGATACCATATCTTCTCGCGATATCAAGTTGGGTATACTTCCGAAGAATTGGGAGATGTAGGAGAAATTCTCCACAATCACACCTATGGAAGTTGGATGAGCCCGAGGAGACACTAAAAGACTATCGAGTTACCGGTAAATGTTTTCACCAATATATACTGAAAGGGCTCAATCATCTTCAAGATATTTGGATGGAGAAAGGTAGACATACCATGCTGAGTAGTTTCCAAGAAATGAACAATACATAAGTCCATGCAGTGCTACCGCAATCCAATTTGACTTCGTCTATCGGTGAACTTAATCCACCAGAGTTCGCATCACTGTGATATCGATAAGCAGTGATACGCGCAACAGTGGTGGGATTATCACACCAATTATTAATGTATCGATTCCAGCTATTACTGAAAAGTAACAGAGATGTGAGTATTTCAAGACTCGATGGGAAACTATCACAGGACTAACCTTGAGCTGGGAAACACGAGCATAGATAGCATAGACCACAGTGACGGATAATCAGCCGTCTGTATGTCGTTTCCGTGCAAGGTTGTCAAGCCGAAGATCTCGAGAAGTAATATTGCAAAGAAAACGGAGAAGACGAGCCATAGCCCTATGAAGCCGGAAAGGGCAGGAAGACACGAACTAAAACATCATCGTGAGCATCATATACATCTAAGGGTGCAGGATGTGATACTTACATTACTGTTTTGAACAACATGTTCAAGCTTTTTGTGCGTTGGATAAGCTTTAATCCGACGGTGGACAGGAACAGCTTCTGAAATAGTTGAATGCCGAAGCTGCTGTGGCCGGAGCAGACAATAAGAGTGGTTATGAAACCACCGCTGGTGATCAGCATGTCAAAGATATTCCATCCGTTAGTGCGGAATCTGTGCCAACCAAGGCCAAAGCAGCTGAAAAAGACATCAACCAGACGTATGAGATGGAGGCGAGGAAGAAATAGTCTGAAAAGTGTGTAAGAAGGATGAAAGGTAGCGCAAAAATATATTACTTCGGAAAGCCTCGGGGATATTTTGAGAGACCGCTTGAATCCTGAGCAAGATAATCAGTGACGGAAATAAGCAGCAATGGAAAGCCAACTTTACGTCAAAACGAGAATATGAAGAGCCAACAACGCATTAGTTGCTCTTAACCACCAACCGCGCTTATGGACGGCACGATCGAAACACCATCCTCGTACATGTCCTGTTGGCCGTATCTGGGGTGGATTGAGTGGCGTCTGCCTTTGAAATAAGTCCGAAGTTCATCCCATTCCTTTTGAGCCTGGTGAGGTGTACCGTCCCAATCCTTGAGCTAAATGTTTCAACGATGGCAATACATCAAAGTATTAGCGCGCAGGTCTGTCAAGACGATTGAACTTTACCTTATGAGGAGAGTTAACATGACCACCCCACCTGTGAGGTTGAAAATGACGGAAAAGACCGCATGCCTGGGGAATGATTGACCAATTGGTGGCTATAGATGATGTTGAGGCCCCATACTGCATAGGGTATCATGTAAAGGATTGCGAGCAAGGCCACTTCAAAAATACGACCAGGACCGACACGATCAAGGTTTGCAATGTGTTTCGTATCTCGCCAACGAGCGTGATAAGTCGCAGCGCTCTCAGCGCCGTCAAAGATCGGGTGAATCGGCCGAGTCCACTGATGAATACCAAGCTTGTAGTGATGTTGACAATAGTTCCAGCCATGATGATGAAGTCCAAGCAATTCCAGAGGCTGAGAAGGTAACCGTTTGGAGTAAAGACAAAGCCATCCGCAATAACCTTGATCACGAATTCAACGAAAAGCACGTAACCAAAGGCAACCTCTGCAACTTCGAACCATGCACCACGGATAAGCCCAAATTGCTCAAAATAATGTTGACGGTATGCGGGGGTAGCAATACCCGCAACGAAAATACTGCCGATGACTGTGAGCAGGAGAATTGCCTGGAAAATGGTGTATGGCACAGGAGAGGGAGGAGTGCCGAATATGCGGTCTCTTCCAGCTGGTTGTACGATTTTCTGACACATTCTTCGCGGCAAACTCTTCTGGTCAAGCACCCATAACACCTTATCATACGATGAGTGGTCGACAATGAAATCGGCATTCTCAGCGCGCCGTACATCATCTTCATCATCGCCCTCTTCTTCAAGTCTAACTTGACGATTAAGAAATGTGCTAGGATGCATTGATTAATTGATGACAAAAGCAATAAAGCAAACGAGCTCACTTATCACGTTCCAGTTCCTCGTCCAAGGGATCCTCCAAGAGATTGTTGCTCGTTCCTGTTGATGCGTTCCACGGTGTAGCTAGTGGGAGATATTGAGTCTTTGCCGTCCCTCTGACACGTTCTTTTAGTGCTGAGAAGAGTTCTGATAAAAGGTCATTTGGCTTTGGGAATGATTTCCGAACGAAGATTTTATCTGCAAGTACATTAGTGAAGGACGCTACGGCAGAAAACCCCACTTACTGATGCGGCCCGCGAAGTCAGAAAGGGTCTCGCATACGACCCTTTCTCGTGGGAAGAACAAGATTTGATGGAAGACTTGATATATTCGGTCTTTCAGGATCTGCCTTTACCCAACCAGCTGGGTTTAGACGTCGGAGCCACTTAACGGAGCCACGTCGGGCTTTGTGTTGCTTGAGGTTCGGTGTTTGACTGGCCATCGTCTGTTCCTTCGTAATATTGAAACCCGCATTGAAGCCTGCTATGCACAATTTGTATGCAATAACTACAGTAAAATCAGTTGCGAGCCCAGAACGAGTGGGTAAACGCCAGTAGATAACTCACAATTGGTGCCCAAAAGCCACGCAGAAACCAGGATGACAACAACGACCGTTTGACCAGGCCGTACGCCGGCTTCCGAGTCATATGAAATGTCTCCTCGGAGAATTTGAAGAGTGAAAATTGCGATAATGTAATTAATAACGACAAGGAACAGTGTTATGTTAGCCTGGAGGTATGTTTCACCAAACATAGACACCTACCAACAGTTAGTATACTCGGGCAAAGGGACCAAGTTAACGCACCAAGAGCTTTTTCATACGAGGAACCACCAATACGACGCGATAGAATCTTGCCAGCTGAAACATAGTTAACCAAGAGTACAAGCTCGATTGACGGATGACCGGTATCTGGATAACGCTGGATCCTATCGCAGATATCAGATCAAGCCAGTTGTTTCCGAGCTGGAAAAAGGATCTCCAGTCAGACAGGCTAGCGAGTAGCCTCAAACCAATCTCGAAATCAAAAGCAAGTGTGATTAAGGTCTCCGCATAAAGCATTAGAAGCTCATGATGTGGAGAGACCTCTGCAGTTCGTGCAGCTTGTACCACCAACGAAGTAACAGCTAAGAGTACCCAGACCCATTTTGTGTGAGGATAGATCGTCATCAGTTTCACAAGAATGATTGTAGTTCTCGATCTGCGAGCATGTGTTTCGAAATAGGTTGCACGCCTAGGAGGGTAACTATGAATCTCTCCTGGCTCCACTAACAAATCCGGCCGGGCATGTGGGTTATCCGCACCAGACGTCCCGTGGGTGCGAACGGTAGTAGATCTATCGATAGTGGCGTGCATTTCAGTGGCCGAAGTAAATGGACTAGTGGGAGACGTGGCACGAGAAGGTGAACGTCGTCTCGACGGCCTCGATCCAGACGCGGCGCCAATGGACCCAGACGAGCCTGCCTCAGAAGATTCGATCAATCCCCTGGAAGAGTTGCCCACGGATACTTGATTACTGCGCGAGGGACGATCCAACTGGTCCTACGGATATCTTTAATATTCGGTGTATTCCATCCAAAGAGGAACATACTTTCTTCGGTTCCAGGAACACAATTCCTGTTGGATATTACCAAAATCGAGTTAGCATATCCACTTTAAATACTCGTCTCACTCACCATCCTCCTGACAAATATCATGAGCGGCAAAGACTCGTTCAGTAAGCTGAGCAAAATCTGGCATAATTAAATCGTCCTGAGGGTTAAGAAAATAAGTTATTTTACAGTAGAAATGTCACACGTCCGATCTCAATCACCTCGTTGATGACTGAACACCAGTCTTCATCCTGAGTAATGGCCACCCGACTGTTTGGAACCTATAAAAACAAGGTCAACCTGAGCATGGCGACGCTTAAGAGCAGAGTCCTACCTTCTGTAGAAGCATTTTATTGAGGGCATCGGCAGGATGAGATTTCTAAACAAAATTATGAAAACAGTCTCGATCTTTTCGGCTTGATAGGATTCTTACAAGGGCAGTGACGGACGTAGAGGTCGTAACACGGTCGCGTCTGGCATTGCTGATGGCTAATGGCTCAGGGTGGGATCAGAAGCACTGCCGGACATTCTCTGAGCCCCATATTCCCGCCTGAGGATGGATCAGTGCCATGCGTCTCAGAACCCGAGTTTTGAGAACCATTGTGCGGAGGGTTTTGATCCCTTCTGTCCCGAAATTGGCGAGATTCCTGGATCAGCGCTGACTCCAGATCACGGTTGAGCTCTTGCCAGGCAGCATTGTCAAGAGTGAGGTTGAGGGTGCGCACAAAGAGACATTGATTCCAGTATTTGCCATTAATTGCCAGATCGGACTGATCGTTTCTCTTCAACTCTTCAATCTCTTCAACGTCGGGTCCGACCCTCACTTCAGCCATGCCAGAGTACTCCCAGGTATACAAGGGCAGGGATGGATCTGATCGCGCCTCTTCCAAAGTCCGAAACTTGAGATAGTTGACTTTATGCTGAGTCAAGTTGGTGAGGGCAGCCATACCCCACGTCGACGTCTTGTCACAGCCGATTACTAATCGCACTTCTCCGTTCTTGGCTTCACGTCCTCTCGGCCCGTTGACATACCTATACCAATTTTCCACATTAGCAGCAGCGTATGCTCGAAACCTTGGAACATTTTCCAAGTCTAGAGCAATCGCCCCTTCAGGCATGGTCAAATAGCACCTTCGGAAGCCGATGTTTCGAAGGATAATCCCCTGCAAATCGACGTATCGTAAGACGAGAGTGAAATGCTTCGTAGAACTTACGGAAAACTGGGATCATTATGCAATTTTTCTATTGACGCGCTGGCCAGATAGCTACCAGGCTTGAATTCTGAAAACTCGCAAATATCTTCGGGTTCAATTGGAGGATGGATCGGGAGAATCCCTCAGGCAGTGTCCGAGGGTTAACAGGATCATCGCGTGGAAGACATATGTTGAAAAGAAAGGAGAACCCTCCAGAGGAGTGATGATGCCGACGTCACCAATGTTGATTCCTTTCTTCGATAAGGCATGGGAAGTCGTTTGTTGGGCTCGGGTATCCATAAGGGAAAGCCTCGCTGCTTTAACCCAAGGTGTCGTTCATATATTTTATTACTATTCTCAACCGAGATTAGTGTTCGAGAGCTGGTATTCTAAGATAAATAGTATCTTCAACCTTTTGGATTATTGACAATACATACATATAACTCACATTTTCATCGCGAATGGGTACGGTTCTGTACGTATCTTTGCAAGATGATTAAGCCGGACACCAGCGAAAAGAAAGGAAATGTCTTGACGCACGATGGTTTCTTCGCGTGGAGTACGCGAGGAAGTGGCATTGCTTGAAGCTTGAAACGACGAGGAGGGCTGGGAAAATGTGGGTTACAATGTTGATCCTTCGACGCGCCATATGCATATATATGCAGAGTATGTACGAACCTCGGATCTCTGTGGCATAACCGAATCTCGTTCACGGCGTTCTGCTAGTGCGGCAAGTTCACGATCAAAATTGATGGTAACACTCGTTTGGTGGCCATAGATCTGGTTATATTGTCCGCCATTAACATCCAGATTGCTAGAACCCTGAAAAAATCCACCAGGAGCTGGATCCGGAGGCCTGAGGTATAAATCATTCTTAAGATCAAATGTTGTGAAAATAATACATTCGAAATGACGCACCGATTACTAGTAAGGTGTTGTAATTCGCTGGCAGCTGGCGGTACATGGTGATGCGACACGCTTAACACAGCTCCACGGTGGCTTCCTTGGCCAACGCAGAGTTCGCGGTTTGTATTCTCCGGGACTTCAGGCTAACCATAGATGTGAGATCGTAATAACAAGGGATAATGCAGGAAAGACCTTCGATTCCACTCGCGTATTGGTGCGTTTCTTGCGAGCCATCCTTCTAGATGGCGCTCATGGATGTAGGACCGCTTGAAAACGGCTTACTGGTTGGAAGTAGTTGGAAGAGGAACACTCCTGGAGCCGTCGACTGACTTAAGTACTAGGAATTGTTGGACCGAGTCAGTGTGGTCGCCAAGTTGAAGTTGAACAGCGCATAGATTGAAAGGCGCCTGTCATAACACAGCCATCAACATATTCTTGGGCACGACTAATATGCTTAATTTAAGTTTAAGAAATATTATTACATACTTATATAGTAAATATTAAATAACTAAATACGTATCTTATCCGCATTCTCATCGCCCACAGCCATGGAGTAGCCACATTGTCATCATTTCTGCCCATGATGTGTGCGTATGCATTGAGGACTAGGCGTTGACCTTCGAGCACTGTGCAGTCTCAGCCTTTAGCTTCTATCCTTCCGAGTCTGCGAATGGTTACGATGTCGGACGTCACTGCGCGAATAGCTCAACTCTTGCGCGAAGCATTCGGCAAAAAGATATATCTTCCTCTTGAAAAGCTCGATAAATGTGCTGTATGTCAGCGGGGTCAAGACGCGGACGTGAAGTTGCGTTGGTGTATTTCCTGTGGCGAAGTATGGCCATCTGTTGCGTTGCAATTCCGTCGGCTAATTCATCGATGTCAGATCTTATATTGCTCTACCGAATGCCAGAAGAAAGACTGGAAGGCGCACAAAAGCTCTTGCGGTACGGAACGCTAATTTTTTAGTTCTATCATTGCAGCAATCCTAAAATTTTATGATGCGACAGGAAATACCGATAGAATCGATATTCAATCTTATTACTCCTTCATGGCGAGCATTGCATACATCTCCCATATGCACCCCGAGGCCATGCGTCACCCTGCTTTGACCCATAAGATCATTAACTCCCCCAATCCGAATTCTGGAGAGATTATCCGCCTTCCAGACGGTGTCAGTGCTAAGCTCATCCTTCTCGGGGGGAAATTAGCTCCGGGCACTTTGGGTTCAGCAGCATGGTGGCCGTCAGCACTGACGGACAAGGTGCGGCATAAACTGTTACGTCGTATTACAACCGAGGGTCTCCTCCTGCCCATAATGCTCTCTTCGACCATCGCTCTCGTCTCAGAAATGTATACAACCACCTCAATTCCTGCGGCATCTGGAGATCAGTCAACCGGGAAGCGCCGAATTCGATTATCTCATGGTCGCTGGCCAATCGCGGATTTTGGGCTCGTCCAAGGCACTGTCCGCGTAGCACCTGCTGACAGATTGGCATACTACAGTATGTATGAACATGCCTTTCTGATGGGCCAAGATCCGAATGAACACTACTGGATATACTTTACTACCCTATCCGGGGACGAGTATTTCTTGGACTGCGGCATGATGACGTTCAATTGTTGTACGATGATAGATTCGACGCCGTTCTGTCGAGTTGGCTTACCAGATATGGGACCCACTCCAGCATTCTTCTATGGCCGGGAGCAGGAGAAAATGTTGCCCTTGATGGACCGCGTCGGCTGGAAACCACGCAAACGATTCTCGATCCTTCGTAACACCCGCCTTATCAATCTCATTCAACAGAAGGATGACCCAGAGTTTTGCGAGTGCCACGATGCGCAGACGATATACTCGATCATGGACGAAATTGCGGGGCGAGAGTGTTCAAAGTGGGAGAAAGACATGTTGATGAAATTCCTTCCTAATCACTGCAGGATCACGCGGTTGAACCTGCAAGGTCGTGAATACCTTCATTTTCCCAAGGACCCTCAGATCATCATCGAGATCGATCCTGGCCAAAATGTTACCAGCGGTGATGAGGATAAAGCGTACGAGAAATATTTAAAAAAATGGGCGCGCAGGCTAAAGAAAGGGAAAGTGTCTCCTAACCAATGGGAAAACGCGTTCAATGCCTGGAAAGACAAACCTTCCGAAACGAGATTGGCAATGGCAGGAGTGTAGAACCAGCATGTACGATTCCATATATATATATACCTGTACAAGTAATGACATAGCCACGTTGTGTATAGCTTCTGAATTTTTATTATAGATGAGAGAGGAGTTGGGCGTGTTGGCGCCCGAACCCCTGTGAATGTCGGAGGCGGTTCGGAACTTTGCATCGGTACTTATGAAGATAAACGGGTCATGGAAGAGGAGGCAGAAGTTGACTCGTTGCTCCTTTGGCACTTCGGGTGTCAGATCCTACTGTGAGATCTTTGTAAGCACAAGGCTCCGAAATTACCAGCAGTCTCAAAGATGATGTAGCTCACCGACAGTCTTAGAATATCTGGGTTTATTCACATCCTGTATACACCGCTTACCCCTTCTTGCGCATTGTCTACAGGACGCAGTTGCATCGGACGTTTGGTCGAGATCATATTCGCACTGCATCTCACGATCAGAAAGGGAACAATGTTTATTCTTTGTGATATTCATACCTTGATTTTGCGGGCCCTGCATTCCCTGCATGAACCATGGAAGGTCGTTGGTTGGGCTAGGTTATCCGTGCTTGGTGACAATCTGATTTCTTCCATCAATGCATCTAGCTCTGTGCTTCGCCTACGGGGCTTTTCATCCTGATAGAGACAGAGATGGCCCCCGATAGCGCAACGTCTGCAAATTTTGGAAGAAGAGTCATAATCGCACTTTACTCGTAATCAGAGTGAGGTATAGAATTGGTTAACTGTCGTATCCACATACTTTTACCTGCAGGGATCGGCATCGCGCACACCCAGCTGCACCGGCGGCTGGCTGCGTCGAAACATTTTCTTTGTATGGCATGGCTCCATCGGGTGTCCTGGCCTTCTGATTGTGGTTCCTGGATGGAGATTTGGTCGAAATATCGTTACTTTCTCCCCATGACGGATTCTATATTATCCATAGTTAGCAGTTGCCAAGACCCTCTAGATGAAGGCGACCTTTACATCTTCAAAATTAGAGTCTGGATAACTAGCCGAAGCACTACGCGCATCATATGAAGGAGGTTCTTTGGTGCTGAGCACCCATTTCCCAAAGTCTCTGGAATCGAGTCCATGAGGTCGGATTTCTTGCGTCTGTCCAAGTGAGCGATCTTCTGCATCCTTTGGTGATCTAAGGCTCAGCTGCGTTGAAACAAGACAAATGTGGCTACTCACGATTTTAATGTCGTGTAATACTTTGAGTAGCGCTCGGGCCCTGATAGCAGTGACTGCAATTAAAATGATAAAAGAGTGAAATAAATATCTTAGAACACCGAGGTCTCACAAGGAGGGTCCATTTCAAGATTGGTTATACCCGAGTCAAGGATCAAGAAGTCGTCAACAAGTCCATGGTTGACGGCAGAATCGTTGGTCGCGTCACTTGTTAGTATGGCCACCTCCGGGTCGGCGCTAACAAGGCTACGGTCTGAGTGTGTAGAGTATTCAAAGGCCGGAAGTAAATGCGGTAGTTCCCGAAGGCATTCGATTACTTCCTTGAGATCCGACATGTCCCCGAGGAACAGGTATCTTACGTACAGATGGGATGAAAGGGCGAGAAGAAGGTGGGAATACTCTGAGCGGGCAATTGGTGTCAACGTTAAAGCAGCCCTAGACAACCGGATGGCTTCATGGAGATGTCCAGTCTGGTGTGACTGGAGCGCTGATTGTTGGAGAGCAGCAGCGAGTAGGTTGGAGAGATACACTTCTTCGTCTTCTGTGGCAGTACGATCTGCAGATGTTCGAACGCGCAGGGAATCTATCAAACGAAGCAAGGGAGGTCCTTCGACTGGAAATTCCTGGACAAGGAGCAACCTGATCAGAGACTTGAGGTCGTCTAAGTGTTCCTCGCTAGAAGAAGAAAAGCGTCCAGAGGAGCCTCCAGAAGAGGTTGTTTCCTCCTTGTCACCCATCAGGTTATCCACATTGATATAACACGACTGAAGGAGGAATATCATCTCGCGTAGTCGAGCAAAGCGGTCATCGTTCAGGGGGTCGTAAAGATATTCCTCTAGGTTTGAACCATTTACTTTGAGAGTATGGTCCAGTTGTTCCAGATTTGCGAAGTATTGCAACTTGATGCATGCTTTCAGTGGTACATTATAGGAAGATCTAAGGGACATACCTCGCGAGATATCTTGGCATCAATGTATACGATACCTGGACATGAACACAGGTAAGAGTTTCGTCGACAAATAAAAAAAGAGGTGCTTGCCGTTTTCTTCTCGGATGTCATGAGTGACCATTAATCGTTCGAATAGTTCCTCAAAATCAGGTAAAACCGTGCCATCCTGCACATACATAAGTAGATTGAGCAGCTTCGTCAACATCAATAAAAGGCCCAGTCACCTCCGAACCGATCAACGAATACCAATCCTCATCGTGAGTGATCACCATTTTTGCATTAGAAACCTGTTTCAAGACCGGACGCGTTGATGTTGACTGGCTTGTTTTCCGTACAAAGCATCCCTACCTTCTGCAAGAGAAATTTGTTTAGGGCATCCGACGGATGTGATGCCTGAAGGAAACGAATGAATCAATTCTCATCACGCGCTGAAATATCAACACTTACAAGCACCGTTGGTGTGATGGTCATGGTCATACGATCACTGCATGTAGCAAATGTCGGCTCCACGAGTGCACCAGAAGGAGCGTCAAATATTCTTTGAGTCCCAAAAACTCTATTCTGTGAATGTTGTGAACGGGAATCGCTTGGAGAACTGGACGGGCTTTGGTTGCTATCTTGCGGGGCGTTAGATTTCCCAACGCTAGAAGAAGAGCCGCCGTCGTAAACATGCGTCAACCCCAGATCACGATTGAGCTGTGCCCAAGCATCATCGCCAAGGGTGACATTGAGCGTCCGCACAAAGAGGCATTGGTTCAAGTATTTGGTGTCAGCGGCCGGGGGAGATGGGTCGTCCTGCCTTAACTCGTCAATTTCCTCAAGATCTGGGCCGGCCCTGACCTCAGCCATTCCAGAATATTCCCAAGTATATGAGCGGCTGGGGCTGGAAGAATCGACATCTCTGGCACGCCCTTCCATCGCTCTGAACTTTAGTTGGCTGACGTTCTGCTGGGTCAGGTTCGAAAGGGCAGCCATGCCCCACGATGTAGTCTTGTCGCATCCAACCACGAGACGCACATCTCCGTTCTTGGCTTCCCGACCCCGAGGGCCATTGACGAACCTGTACCAGTTGTCCACGTGTTTGGCAGCGTAGGCTCGGAACCGGGGAATATTCTCAAGATCTTGAGATATCGCGCCTTCTGGCATAGTTAGAATGGCGCCTTCAGAAGCAGATGTTTCGAAGCATAACCCTCTACATAACCAGAAATTGTTAGTCGTGCCAGAGGTCGAATTTGCCAAGTATCAAGACATACGGGAACTTGGCATCACTCTGTGATTTCTCGATGGAAGAGCTAGCGAGATAGCTGCCAGCCTTGAATTCAGTAAGTTTCCGAATATCGATAGGGTCTATTGGAGGATATATGGGTGAAAATCCTTCGGGCAGTGTTCGCGGGTTTATTGGGTCGTCGTGCGGGACGCAGATGTTGAATAGAAAGGAGAAGCTTCCAGACGGTGTGATGATCCCAACATCGCCGATGTTGATTCCTTTTCTTTGATATGATAAAGGCAGGTTCTTATTCGGCTCAGGTATCCAGAGCGGAAAGCCGCGTCCTTTGTGCGATAGGTGTTTTTGGTATATCTCGTTGCTTTTTTGAATTGGGCGGACGATTCTAGATGTAGAATTCTAGAATCGCGTTAGATTACAGCCTTTGATAATACACATGGCTCACGCTTTCGTTGTAGTTAGCCAGCTCCGTATCTAGAACTTTGGTGTTAACTCGCGCTCAGAGAGGGAAGAGCGAGACAAATGAGCATTTCTCACATTCACATTGTTCGCGAGAAGTATCAGAAGTGGATGATCCAGCCTGAACTTGTGAATTAGACGATATAAATAGGGTTGACGAGATGACAATGGCATACCGCAATCTGTTCATCTGAAAGGTATCCAGGTTCTGTTTCTGGTAGCGTCCACGATGTATGAGAAAAACGAAGAATGATAGCTTGTAATATCCGTACGGTTGAGATTTACTGTCAGGTTGGTATGGTGGCCCAAGCTGCTATTGAATTGTCCTCCATTTATACTGACATTGCGAGAACCACGAAAAAATGAGTTCGGAGATGTTCTATTAGCAGGAAACGGTCTGGTCTTGGGCTCAGTAAAAAGTTTCATGGGTGTTACAAGATAAAAGAGGCACCGTTGACTGCTAGGTGGACCTGCTGGCGTCTGCTGATCCGTTTGGTGGGATCGGACTGGTAACCTCGAGGACGTTCTATGCTCGCGATCTCGGACATTTGGGCGACTAGGAAGCTGATCATGTGTATTAGAAGGGTGTACCGCTTTTGACATCGCAACAAGACAATTCAGAGAACACACCTTTCCAGCACGCTGCATTTCTAGTTCCTTTCCCTTCAAATTCCAAGAATTAAGCTGGGTATTTTCTTGCACAGTATGAAGGGCTAAGGAACAGGAGAAGAACAAGCCCTCTGGGTCAATTGAATGTGAACATCATGCGAGGCTGTGAGAGGCTGAGAGGTTGTCAATGACATTATCAAGTCGAATTATCGTGTTAGAGGATGGGAAAAAGAGAAAGATAAGAGACAACATACAATGAACGAAAATGAAACAAGTATAACAAGCTTGCCTATTGTATAGTGACACTAGGTGTAAGGTTGGCGGGAGCTCCACGGCAGGAATTCATTTTTGCTTTCGTCTTCTGATGTCCAGCGTGTGCCTCTTAATCAAACTCCGTCTGCGGCAGGCCCGGCAGCTCATAAGTTGCACCTCAAGGCACTTTACTTCACGAAGAAAAGGCGTGAAATGTCAAGTTTTTTAAGTAAACCTATGGTCTTTATGTATGTTTACTATCATATTTGCACTCTTGAGTGTCGAGATCTCCTACGGCAGCCAATTTTGTGAAGATAAATCATCCGGATTGCAACTAGCAATAAAATGAAGGCAGAATTTATGAAAAGCTTCCCAAATGCTTTCCACTTTTATTTTTGTGTGCTAAAACTGGAATCATTAGGAAATTAATTAATTCTGAAAGCGCGAAGATTAGGCGCCCAACAAATGAAATCTGTTGATGGTCAACAATGCAAAAACATATTGAGTGACTTCTGGGGGTGTGGGACAGTGCGAAAAAATCCTAGAAATATGTAAAACTATGAAATACATAGCTCGAGTGATATGCGGCCTGAAAGTCGATGTCCAATGGTGAGAACAACATACATACTACTTAAATGCATTGAACCTATGAAAAGGAACGGGAAGAAGACAAAATGAGGGGAAAAGAGCTCCTTATTGCCTTAGGATTCAACATATATATATATCTAGATTGTAAAGAACAATAAAATATGAAGAAATGGGCAGGAAATGCAGACAGAATGTGGTTGTAGAAGGGACAATACCCTACAATACCGCACAAATGGGCAGAGGACAGCC
The DNA here is from genome assembly GCA_015499995.1 of Flammula alnicola. Taxonomy (NCBI): domain Eukaryota; kingdom Fungi; phylum Basidiomycota; class Agaricomycetes; order Agaricales; family Strophariaceae; genus Flammula; species Flammula alnicola. Next base: position 33,139 of record JADNRV010000131.1, read on the forward strand.
GGCAAAATTCAAAGTCAGTAACCGGCAACTGAAGAAGTCTGATCGACAAACGTCAAAATCCTGCCGTGGAGCTCCCGCCAACGCTACTAGGTGCGTGCGGTAGAGAAGCGGTCTATGACGGCCCGATTCAGAGTTCGGCGCAGTCCGGCAACCTAATACGGGCGCAGCTCCCATTCGTCAACCAAACGTTGAACTCGCCTTCCCACCAATCTCCCACAATCGACACAATGCATGGAAAGATCTCCTTGGTCTTTGCCGTGCTTTGGTTAGCTGGCACGACAAATGCACTGTCCAAGGTCGACCAAGCTCGCATTCTTGGACCGCAAGGCGTGAACCTTTGGATGCTGGACAAGGTCGCCCAAAATACATACATCGCTCAAGAGGGCTCTCAAAAAACTTTCAAGGCGGATGATACCTATGACTTTCCTGCCCAGTGGTTTAAGCAACCGTTGGACCATTTTGACAAAAACTCGAAGCATTCTTTCCATCAACGTTATTGGGTCAGCACGCGTCACTACGAGCCCCGACCTGGCGCGCCTGTAATTGTCCTGGATGGCGGAGAAACTAGTGGAGAGGTTAGTCATGGATCTTGCACCGTGCTCCAGGCATAACGCGAAATAACCATGACTCAACAGGATCGCCTTCCTTTCTTAGATACTGGAATTGTCGAGATATTAGCTCGCGCAACAGGAGGTGTGGGAGTCATCTTGGAACACAGATACTACGGTGAGTCGGTGTTCAAGACTCAAGAATTCGTAGGCATTTCTCATTCCTTATGATAGGACAATCTATTCCGGTTTCCAATTTCTCCACGGACGCACTTCGGTATGTCGTACACTCATCGTCAGCACCTCGCGCGCTGCTAACGCATATTCTATGCAGTTTTCTCAACAACGACCAGTCAGCAGCAGACAGCGCCAATTTTATGAAGAACGTTAAATTTGACGGTGTCGATGAGGACTTGACAGCTCCTGGTACTCCATGGATTTATTACGGGGTAAGCAACATCACTTGTTGACTTGTTTCCAATTCAGAGGACTCAACCCTTAAAGTAGGGCTCGTACGCCGGCGCTCGTGCGGCACACATGAAAGTTCTATATCCTGACATCGTCTGGGGAGCGATCGCATCAAGTGGTATAGTATCCTACGCCGCAACTTAAGCAGGCAGAGTTTGTTGACGTTAATCGGTCTCTAGCCGTGACACATGCTGCTCTGGAGAATTGGCAATACATGGAGGTCATTAGGGAGGCAGCAGACTCGAAGTGCGCTGACCATCTTGTAAATTCGATAAATACCATCGACGATGTGCTTATTGGCGGCAACAAATTCTTCAAGAACCAATTAAAGAAGCTCTTTGGCCTCGGTGATCTTGAACACGACGAGGACTTTGTATCGGTGTTGGAGGTGCGCCATTAACCTCATATCGATTCTATCGTGTCTGATGTCAATTAGAGTCCTCTCGGCTCGTGGCAAGCCAAATGTTGGGATCCGGAGGTCGGCAGCACGGGATTCGATGATTTCTGTGATTTCTTGGACAAGCCATTTGGAAGAGTAACAACCGCAGCTCTGGATCTTCCCTTCGGACATGAAGACAGAAAGGTGTTCCTCGAAGATGGTTTCGCGCTTGATATCGCTATCATAAACTATGGAAAATGGGTCAAAGAGGTACGAAATACTTGCTGTGAATCGCATGGTTGTTCGAGTGCTCTAACATATGCATACAACGCAGCACGTCGTCACTCGTTGCCCTTCTGACTTCTCGGTGGAAGACGTGAGCACATAACGCTGCCGACTAGTTTTTAGCCCCTGACCTATGCACCTATGCTTGTCCTTCCAGTGTTTTGGTACCTTCGATGATGAGAAATACAAAGACATCGGCATCGACCAAGACTGGCGTCTCTGGCTCTTCCAGGTCTGCACAGAATGGGGATATTTCACTGTATGTTATATTTTCGCCATCTCTCGTTTTTCCTACCAGCCGAGCTAATTCCTACCCTCGAAAGACTGCTCCTCCTGATCAGAATATGGCTCGAATCGTCTCCAAATTATTGACCCTCGGATACGAGTCCAAGATCTGCAAGCAAGTTAGTCGTGCTTCACCATTATTTCGTTCGAACAACCAAGTGACTGACACATTTTCAAAGGCCTTCCCACCCGGCAAGCATTTCTCTGTCCCTTCTTTGCCCAATATAACGGCCGTCAATGCTCTGGGCGATTTCTGGATCGCAGCTGATCGACTGGCTATCATCGACGGTGAAGGTTCGTCAATCTGCCTCTTCTCATTGATTGAGTTGGAGTCATAATGGCATATCCTTCTTTCTTTAGTTGATCCATGGAGACCCGATACCCCACATAGCGATGATGCCGAAGAGCGTGAAGATACCCTCCTTCGTCCCTTCAAGCTTATACCCGGTGAGCTTTGTATTATTTATCAATAATCTATCGTAGGTCTGAGATATTCTGTCAGATGGTGTGCACCACTACGACGAATACGGCTTAGCCAACCTCTTCGAGGAACCTGCCGAGATTCGCAAGATCCATGCGGAGATGATCACATTTGTGAATTCATGGTTACGGGACTGGAACGTCGAGCACGGTATTGATGATACAACGGAGCTCTAGGGAAGAAGACAATTTATTTAGTGTCTAGTACTTGCTTTGTGGTTTTATTTGAACGGATCGTATGTACATTTATTAAGTCAACAATTTTTTGGACCATCTCCGATCGAACATTATCGATGGTTTTCGGGTCATATATTCTGCGCCTCCAGACTACGTTCGTATAAAGACAACCAGTCTCTATTTACTTGCTCTAGGAATTGGTAGGAGCCATCATTCGAGACAAACCAAAGCATCGTTAAACAAACTTGAGGCTTGAAAGCTTGACGGCCAGTCGAAGCACCGTCAGTCTTCCTTTAGGCAGACTTGATGACTTCCATCTCTGCTCTCGAGCCTGACCGCGGGTGCGGAGATGTGGACGGCAAAGCGGGCACGCTTGTGTACTATTTTTCCAGTTTAACTAAGAGCATATTATGTTGAGTAACTACAACCCCGTGGCAGATTGTCTCCCTGATTCCTCCTTCATCTCCGCTTCCAACGTAGGCCACCTTCACAACTAAGAAATATTTTTCGATAGTATGTCGGTTATACTACTACTATTCGTTCGGTCTGTCAGACATTATACTTAGCTGCGAGAAAGAAAAGCAACGTACAATCTGCAGATGGATAGAAAATAAGTATATGATCCCTTTACCCGACGATCGTGAATGGTGGCAGGGTGCTACGGGTGGGGACAGCAGGGTACGTTATTGTGCTGGTAAATACTCCGCCTGGGTATGTGACTGTAATCCTTGTGACGGTTGGGTCGGAGATCTCATCCTGAGGGATAGCAACGGCAGAGACATTTCGAGCGAAGACAAGTGTTAAGATAGATACAAATACGAATTTCATGGCGGCGCGTAAACTGGGGAAATCGTTTGAGAAAAACAGACGATGGTAGAAGTCGTTAGAATTTTATATCTTTTCGAACTGGCTCTGGCATTCATCGTGGCGAACAGAGTCCGAGAAAGCAAGAGAACTGAATGAGCGGTGCATGCGGAGGATGTGGGGTCAGAACGGCTTCCGAAGCTAGGAGTCAATAAGTTGAGTACGGAAAAACTCCAAACATTGATTTTCATGTTCAAGGTTGGCTTTCCCGGTCAAAGGTGGTTCTCGAAGCCTGCTAAATCCTCGCGAAGATGATGCGCGCATGGCTGGATCAGAGCCTTCGAGACGAGAAAGCGCCGATATGAAGAATTTATTATGGTGCTTCTAGATCTGTCCAACATAATACAAAGTCAGCGGCTGGATCAATCACCAGAATTGTTGCGTAGACATGGGGCCGCAAGAACAGATGTCGCCATTAGAGTTATCGAGAGGCATGGGGCATGTCGGACCCCGTGTAACAGAAACAGAGATGAGCTCGTTATAATTCGAGAAGTTGGGCGCGTGTCGCATGTTATTTGTTGGCTTCTTTCCTGCTTCCCTTATGCTCAGTGGCTGAAGAATCTCCAGGTTATGATCCGATGAAGAGAGAAGTTTATCTCCCAGAAACCTTTCTTGCTGAAAGTCAAAGGAGGTCATGACACGTACTGGACTCCGAGTTGCCAGGAGGCAACCAGGAGGACATCTCGTCCGAGTCGTCCGCTGGGAGATAGGTTCACAAAATTGGTTCGTGAACTGTTCAGCGAAAGACAACCTTAGACGAAGGACTGCCTCGAGCATGGGTGGGGGAAGAGAAAAAGAAATTTGAACTTTTTTAGCGGGGAATGCTCCCGTGATCGGCGCCGCCGAGCGCATCATAAAATTTATGTCGGCAGCCCCTGCCGATGTCCGCTGCTTTGGAGCTCCGTTAAAGCAGTAGCTCGAAGCGAGGTGAGGCCGGACAATTTAAATTTCTAAAGATACTACATGTATTAGTCCCTCTAACATATTTTAGGGCAATGTGCACGTTAAGGAGCGGCAGCTTGCCTTCAATTGTTGCGCTTTATCCTCACTGGGAGTGCATTTGTCATCTATCTAGTGATTTACCCACGTTGAAAACCAGCCTGAGCGCTCAAGCGCCCGGACTCCTCTTTTGAACTCCCATCTACAAGCGATTCGCTCCTTCCGTTTTCTTCCATCTTCTGACGAAGTTATTGTTTTGTTAGTCGTAAGCGGATCTAACAGTTGCCTGCCTATCAGCTGACTATCTTAAGAATTTCTGACCAGGGCTCTAACATCACATCAAGACTACTCACGAAGTTAACGTCACGGATCCAGCATGAACTTCGGTTTCAAGCGTCGGCATAATCACCCGGGCAAGCCCAAGGTCCTACCAGGAAAGGATATACCATCTCTTGCCGAGTACATCAAGTCTAAGAATTGTAAAAATATAATATTGATGGTGAGTCGTCACTACTTCAGTCTTCTCACTGTATCACAATATTCATTTTACGACGATTTTCTAATAGCTTGGTGCAGGTTTGTATATCCATGGTCAGATACACTGGATAAAATTGCTAAACATATTTTATTCCCGATGTTAGGTGTAAGCACCTCTGCAGGTATCCCCGATTTCAGGTCACCTGAGACTGGCAAGTAATATTCTCCAAACTTTCTGCGCGAATGGCATCTCAATCTTGCGTTATCCTGCACCAGGCCTTTACGTGGGTGATATTTACTCCCTTCAACGTGTGCAACAATCTCTTATTCTCACATCGCTAAGTCAAACCTTGCGAGGTTGAATCTACCTCATCCGGAGGCAGTATTCGAAATCAATTTCTTCCGAAAGAATCCAGTGCCATGTACGTTATGGAGTTTTTATACCATTATTGTGACCATGTGGAATGTTAACAGAATTATCCGTTTTACAGTCTACACGCTTGCGCATGAACTGTACCCAGGGAAATTCCGCCCTACCATCACGCACTCGTTCATCCGTCTGCTTGCCGAAAAGTCTCTCCTTCATACCTGCTTTACGCAAAACATAGACACCCTCGAGCGGCGTGCAGGTGTCCCTGGTGAGAAGATTATCGAAGCTCATGGTAGTTTTGCCACCCAGAGATGCATCGTGTGTCGCCGGCCATTCGATGATGAAAAAATGAAGGAGCATATTGACCAGAAGAAAATCGCCAAATGCGAAGTCTGTGGTGGATATGTCAAACCAGATATTGTATTCTTTGGCGAGGATGTCAGTTTGTTTTTGCTTCGACAATCAGTACAATCAAGCTAACATTGTGAAAATTTCAATAAAACAAACAGCTCCCGCCCAACTTCATACACTCTATACCCAACCTGCGAAAAGCCGACTTGCTGATCGTTATGGGAACATCACTTACTGTGCACCCATTCGCTTCTCTCGCTGGAATGGTCGACGACTCATGTCCCCGTGTCTTAATCAACCTTGACCTCGTAGGCGACTTTGGGTCGAGGGCAGATGATGTCATCTTGTTGGGGAAATGTGACGACATTGTTAAGGATCTGTGCAAGGAGCTTGGGTGGGAAGAAGAGCTCATCCGGCTCTGGAACGAAACAGAAGACAGTGTCATTCCGGGCGCTCAGGAGTCAACAGAAAAACCTGATGAACTGGTGGAAATAGAAAAAGAACTCGCGGAGCTCACGCTGGATGCCAATGAGTCAGTCGCTGCCTCAGCGGAGAAGGCCGGGACGACTACCAAGGACTCGGAGGACAAGGCTTCCGCAAGCGTGCATCCTGCATCACCATCCGATTCACCTCCTGCAGCAACCACCAAACATGCACCCAAAGGAGAACCCGAGGCAACTCCTTTGAAATCTGAAGATGCAGCTCCTGCCAAACAGCAAGAAGCAGAAACGCCGCCCGCAGACAACAAGTTATAGATCGTAGGGTTGTGATCGCTAGAATCTGCGCCTGCTTTGGACGATACGTGGCGGACAATTGCGACATGTTTTGCTATCGAATTTCAACTGTATCATCAACTGTATCTAGAAACGGAAAGATAGGAATGAATGTTTGCTTCATATACTACTCGATTATCCGGCACTGTCCTGGCAGCGGAAGGAGTCCCCACAGAAGCACGTATGATAACCACTCTACGTTTTTGGTTGCTATTGCCCCATCGCTATGAGCGAGATGTTGCCGTCGAAAAACAGGTGCTGGAGTCATCGTCTACCTTCGTCAACTACGTGAACAGAAAGCGACTGTCCAAGTCATTCCCATCCCGCGACAACATTTTATCCATTCATCCTGAGGTAGAGCTTGCCAACGGGCGCCTCAGAATGGACAGATGGAAGGGGCTGAAATGCAATATCACCGAAGAAGCAAGAAGCAAGAAAAACATCAGACGGATGACTGAAGGAAGTGAGGGTTTGAACATAAGATTGATTTGCAGACGATCTTCGCTACATTGGGCTGTATGAAAGAAATGTTAGAAGAACAACAGAAAGAACAAGTGAAAGGAGAAATAGAATAACATGGTCTTCTTGAGGGCTGCACTTCGGGCGAAACATTAAAGGATGGAGGATGAATGCCACAAGCCATGACGTGTACAAGTATGTGCAGAGATTGATATAGTCCAAATGGGCCGACGTATTCATGAATCGGTTGTGTTGTGGAGAGGAAAACTTGCGATGAAAAGAGGAGACGATAGATGGAGAATCGAGGACGAGAAGACGGGATGAGAGGCCGACCCGCTGTGACATCACCCTTAACTAGTGGACGTAGTAGCTTGGCCGGGCATTGGAGCAGCAATTCCCGGTGCGGGGTAGGCGTTCATGATGCCAGCAAACGTCGTAGGCATCGTCCCATCAGCATTGAGAGAAGTCGATCCAGTACCATTCACTGGCGCAGGCGCTTGCTGCTGCTGCTGGTTACCCTTAGAGGCGGCGCGAGTATGACGAGCAGTGGTCGAGGCTGGCGGGGCGGAAACGGTAGTGTTTCCGCTGCTCCTCGTAGTCCGCTTCTCAGGTCCCTGAGAGAGAGACTGAGGCTGACCCTGATTTTGCGGAGGCTGGTATTCTTGGATATTCAGACCTTCCGTCGTGCCTCCAAGACTCAGCATAATCTGCGCAGGACCGTGTTGGGCGGTCTGTGATGAGCTGTTTGCATGTTGGGGTGTAGTAGATGACGCGCCAGAACCTGATCCTGACGGCCCAGCAGCAGCTTGTTGCTGTTGGTTCTGCTGTTGAGCAGCTAGCTTTTGAGCTTTCTGAGCCTCTGCTTGGGCGATGATGTGTTGAGGATAGTGTGACATTCCTCTTGGCACATTAGGATCGGTGGTCACATCTCGCTTCGGGTAATAGGCACCGATGGGCATCGATGCATCGTACTCTTCTGGCAATGCTGGTATGACAGCTGCATGCCTTCCACCAAGAGGGCTAATAGGAGAAGTTCAAGATAAACGCTTCATTTATATGTAATGGGTCGACTTACCCTCCCTCCACGAAGTTCTGCCAGACGTAATCACGAAGGCGGTCAGCATTAGGTAGCTCCTGGATAAGATGTTTGATCGTGTTCTGACCAAGGCCAAAGAAGTCAGGACCAGACACAGAGTTGGAATGCTGGCGATTACGGATGGCATTCGCTTGCTTGACAATATTCGACCAAGCACCCGTGGCGGTACCGGCGATGATAGGTTTATCTGGTCGATCCGATGGGATGATCTGGAACTTGGGCCCATCGCCACCGTCGAGAATGGTACAATGATACACCACTTCAATCGTAGGATCAACCGTTGACAGATATCGTCTATAGGGGTAAAAAAAAATGAAACTGTCAGAAAATAATAATCCACACACTCAAAGAGTCAGCGCCATACCGCGTTACTTCATACCCAACTGGAAAGATATATCTCTCCGTATGGAAATGCTCGCGCATACACACCTCACCAAGACTGATTACCGTCATGATGCCCACGTTTAGCGGCAGCATCGGCTTGCCCTTCTTGTCACGTGGTACCATTGGAATGCTAGCGCTCTTCGTTGTGACAGTGTGCGCCTTTAGTCGTTTTGGCTTCGCTGGGCGTTGCTGTTCCGGAGGCGGCGGCCGCTGCTGCACTGGAGGTGGGAAGTTTGCAGGTGGAGGATACATCCCATTCGGACCGGGCATGGGAGCGGCGAGGTAATAATAAGGATTGTAAGGGATGGTGTAGTTGGGACTATTAGGTGTTACAGGAGTACCGGGCGGGTAGAAGAGAGGGTAAGGATGCATAAGCAGAGGGTGGCCAGTCGGAGTCGTAGAGCCTGGACTGGCTCGTGTTAGCAAGTTCGTGCTTAAACTAAGGTATGGGTTGTTGCTGAGACTCGAGGTTGGGGTTGCAGCACTGGTAGGGGTCGCACTAGAGCTGCTGGCTGTCGCGTTTGTACCGGTGGTTGAAGTATTGACTGGAGGAGGTTTGTTGCTTGAAGTCGTCACGGTATTGCCATTTTTCGATGCTGCTGGAACAGGACCTGAATTACCCGAATGGGAGAAAAGGCTTGGGTCGAGGTTTGGATTCACATTTGAGTTCGATTGAGAAGACGATGACGTTGCGGCCAACTTTGCTTGGTTAGCAGCATTTTGGGCGGCAACAGCTGCTTCAGCAACCTTCAGGATACTTTCCATTGACGGCGAGTGCTGGATAATGTGCGCATGCGAGGAACCAGAAGGCGTTGATGATGTTGATTCTTTCGCGTTAGATACTTCTCCATTCGACTCGCTTATGGCGGAGCGCGCTGGAGAGCTCGTCGTAGGAGTAGATGAGACATGACCGAGTGCGTGCGCTAATGTAGAGGACGAAGCGTGAGCTTGATTGGCTCCATTTCTACCGTTAGAATTTGTCCTGTCCAGGATTTGTGCATCCGGCCCAGTAGAAGCGTTGTTTGCCGATGCTAATGTCTGTTGCAAGAAGATTAGAATAACTAGGGCAGGTAACTTTTTTTCTTACCGTAGATGGAGGTATTCGCTCCCCAGATTGTGCCGCGGTAGCAGCAGCCTCTGCTTCAGCCGCTGCCGCAGCGACCGCGGCAATAGCTTGTCTGATAGCTCTTCTGGGACTATGCTGACCATCGGCCTGGGCGGCGTCACGATGCTCAAGGGTTTGTTGGTCGCGTCGAGAAGAGTTCGAGGAATGTCGAGAATAGCTATAACCTGGGCCACATCCATTCTCCATATCAACGTCCATGTCGCCATCAGGTGCAGGACGACTATTATAAGTTTCACGATCTTCTAGAGGCAATAGTTGTAATCGGTGACGGTAAAAAGAATTTTCGATAGTTGCAGCAAGTCAGAATAGAACGAAGACATTTCATGGGGCGGCAATCAAGGCAGAGAAGCGTTAGAATCCAATGGTCAGATAAGATCATTAAACTCAGATATTTGTGACTGACCTGCAGATGTTTGGGCGCGCACCCGCGGAGAGTTGCCCGCGTGACTGCCCGAGGATGATATGGAATCCCGCCTGTTTCGCGCCTCTCGTACATCACCCTCTTCGCGTTCCTTCCTCTCTTCTTCGTGTCTTCTAGACTGGGGCCCACGATGTCTCGAGGTAAGTATAGGGCTGGAATCCGCATCGGCGTCATCTTCGGCAATTGCTTGTCGAAGGTTTGCCACAAATGAGGTACGCGCTTTTGGGCTTTGTAAAGAGCGCGGTAACGCGCTTGAACCAGGCTGAGCCATAGAGACATCAGACGATGCTGAACCTAGCACAGGGGATCCATTTGAGCCGAGATTGGCTTTTTTCTCGAGTTCCTGTATTTCCCCGAGCAGATAGCTAACAAAAAAATAGATAAAGGACATCAGGAAACAGAACACACAAATAAGGCGACAAAGAAAAGGAAACGCGACAGAATAGACTTCAACAAAAGGTAAAGACAACACGTACTCTCTTTCTTCGCGCATTCGCACATTACGTTCGCCTGAACGCTGAGTTTCTGAGCTAGATTCCTGGCGTATCCTCGTAAGTACTCATGTATGCCCGGCTTTCTGCCCCTGGCCGAGCAGGAGTAAAGGTCAAGACTAACCTCCTCGAGCTCAAAGAAACGACGCTTCAAGTTCTTGTATTTTTCGACGATCTCCTGCTGCGCCTGGGTTTGAGGGTGGCCCGATGATAAAGGAGGTGGGATATGCGGGGGTCCCATAACGTCGTCTCTGTCCGTAGATGGAGCCATAGCGATGAATAACAAGCGAGGCCTGCTCGGAAAGAGAGGGAGAAAATAACAGGCAATGAACCAACGGTAGCGGTATGGGAAGGGAAATGGGCGAGATGGGCGAAATACTGGATGGAATTCGACAAAATCAAGAACACAGAAGGCACAGCGCCAAATTTTACCAAACAATGCAATCATAACGCCATGAATAGCAAACAAATATAAATAATTGCCTCATGTTCCTTCTTGTCAGATTAAAATTCTGTCCTGCATCCTTTCCTTAGCTCCTGGGTACTTCATGTGTCTCTCTATGCCGATAAATATGTGGAAGGAGAGTCCGGAATGGACACATGGGTCGCGAAGACTTTGCCAAACAAAGGCCACAAATTGCATGCCGATCGGAAGTGGCGTTCAATGAGGCCACACCCTTCAGACTCCGAAACTTTATCCATTTATCTTCCAGATGCCCACACCGACGCGTCGCTCTGAATCTTCCACTCTGTTGAACACAAGGTTAAATAACTTGGTCTTACTGCTTGTCCAAATACCTTCCAGAGCGATCATGTCATCTGCGAAGCGTGAAAAGCGTGAAATGTATCAAGGTATACTGGCGGATGAAAATTCGAAATACCCACACGCGGTAGTACGAATCGACCGTAAACAGCGCCAATCGCGCAATATTTATACGTCAGCCAATTTTGGCGCAACCAAATCTGACATCAATTGCCCAGCCAAAGGTCGGCTGACCAGACGACGTGCGACTCAACCTGAGGCCTGAGGGTCGACAAGCAATATGCTTGACAATATTCATTTCATGCACGGAGCTCCTTTTCACTGCAGCCTCTGGAGGAGAGAGTATAAGTACTCCATTTTGATTCAGCAGCAAATCGGGACTTCAGTTGCTATCCAATGGCCTACGGTACGTCGCTTTGAATCCTCCAAGATTAGAACACTGGGTTTTATGGACTTCACATGCTGATGTTTACCAATGCATTGAATACAATGGCATCACCGTCTCTTCTCCACGTTTATGCACACCGTGCCAATGCCGCGTCCATGGCGTCGGACGTAAGCGAAGATTTGCCAATTGTCTGAGCAGTCGTACGAGGATGTGATGACCAACTCACACAGCTCATGGCCTACCGCATGGATCTGTCGTATCTTCGGACTCTCAAAACCCGAGAAGTAATCTTCAGTGTGAAAAAGAACATTTTCTGACGTAGGCGTCTGTATTATAAAAAACATGATTAGGCATGAGCAATTGTAATCATTGGTCATCGGTTTATCCTAGCATCGAGGAAGATCGAGGAAAGCAGTAATCAACACGAAAGTGCGGTGCTCCTTCAATTCCAGTTCGAGGCTTCGAGCACTAGAAGAAGGCAGCAGTCCCTAAAACAGGTATGATTTTGCTCACTTTTGCCCAATATTGCATGCTTGAGCCTCCATTCTAGCCGTCTTTGCAAGTCTTTTGCGCTGCAAATCGTCGAACAATGGTTACTGGTCGGGCCGATCCCAAGGAGCGTATTGACAGTTGTTATGAATGAGATGGTATCGCACCGGAATTCATACACTGTTCACACAGACCCCAACAAGCCCCTAAAAAAAGAACTCAGTGACTCTCAGTCAACTTCGGGAAGGTAACCGAAGGCTTGAGCACCACGGTCCACTTGGTTGAAAGTTCGTGGTTTGCTATTTTGTAGTTTCTTCATCAAATTTGACTTAAGTTTATCTCCCCCGAGCGCCAGGATGCTTAACATGAAGATTGGCCAACTTGTACTGGCAGCGACAGTGTTTTGCTGCTTTGCTTCTTATCCGAATCAGTACCGTGGCCGCAGGATACCCATGAAATTTGGGTATACCAGAAAATTCTCAGAGCTGATCGAACCTTCGGATGTTTGCCTCTTTTCTAGGACAATGTTGCTTATCTCGCTACGTGGACATTTGGCCCTTCAATTTGTTGTTGTGGGTAAACCGGTAACGGTTGGAAATAAAGCAGCCGTGACACATCTCTGCGAAGGTCTGAATCAGAACATGTCATAGCTGAATCGAGAAACGGGTCTCAAGAGTCCTCGAGCTTGCCTTGTTTACAATTCCTCCTCTCTGACGATCTCCGTGTGTCTCTGGACGAAATCCAGAAATAGGTATAATCATGTTAAAACTTTCCTTCAGTGCACTCATCCAACACATCCTCAACTTTCAAGGATCGGGAGTACCTAACCACGTACGCAAGAAGTCCTTCGCTCTATCAAACTTCTCTCCCCAGATTTCTTCTGCATCTGGAGCAAAGTCGAGTAAATGCTCCATCACTTCAAATTCTATCAATTCCACAGGAATTCCGGCCCGTTCGATCACAGCCTGCATATGACACGAGTCATCCACGGGGATGGCAGAGTCGCCTGTTCCATGTAAGAGCATCGTCGGCGGCCAGCTCCAGTCAACTCCAAGCTGTGGAAAAAGAGGGCGATGGGCTTCAGGTATCGCCCGCTCGAATTATCCCTGTACTCGAGTTCCGTCTCTGTAATAAAATCGTCTTCAAGGGTCGCGCCCAATGTATTGCTGAGGCTGGGCTCGTGCATGCCCGTATAGTAGTCAACGAAGCAACCGAGCTGGAGATATAGTGGAGGGAGATATATCCGTGAGTTGGCAGGATCACCTGTAACTGGATGGTATACGAGAGGCGAGTCAGATGTACGGGATGGAGCCCCTCTTTTAAACGGGTAAAGGTAATCTGGGAAATCGTCTCGGTTAAGAAGGTCCCGACCCATGAAGAAGACCTCATTCTTGGCTTTGAGGTAATGAAGAGTCTTTCAAGAACGTCAGCAAGATTCGTAGTTTGATTACCGGAACAGGGTTTACTCACGAACAAGTTACCGCCCATCGCATAAAGACTGACAATAGCTTTTGGTTTCGGTGAACAGTGCATTGCAGCTAGCTGTGCGCAGAGACCTCCAGCACTAGATCCAGCGACCGCTACCATGTTCGGATTCCCTTTGAAAGTCTGCTGGGTGCCTTGGATCTCGTTCTGGGTTATGAACGAGAAAAGGTCTTGCATATCTGCAATAATATCGTGTGCAGAGGCTGGTGGCATGAGCTGGTAGTTTGCAGAAACGAAGGCATATCCGAGCGAGCGAACGCGCCCTTGATTGAGGTAAGAGATGTATCTCAAAGAATAAAAAGGAATTCACTGACTATATAACCAGGTCGGAAACCACTCCTTATTTCCAACGCTCAGACCTCAAGCGTCAAAGTAGATAACTATAGGAATGACCTACGGATCGCTCTCAGTAACAATTTCTCTCTCCCGTGGCGGTGTGGTGGTCCGTGGCAAGTAGACATCGCAATCTAGAGGGGTAGAGTCGTCAAGTCGTTTATAACATACTGTTATGGGATCTTCGAGATTATCCATCGAGGTCGTTGGGGAAAGAGTTGAAGGCATTACACAACATGGTCTTCATTATTCGTGAGAGTGGGAGTAGATAACAGAGAAGACCACAGGTGTCGGAAGCGAGAGCTCTATCCAAGTCATAAAGGTGATAGAAATAATGACAAGGATCTTCGACAAAATTTGGGAGACAGGCCACATGACGGGAAAAGCTGTGCGAAGGACTGCGACTCAGTTCCCCCTTCGAAACAACAAAAGGCATCACATGTCAGACGAAGCCCGAGGGAGGGCAGGGGGAGAGAGACAGACTCGAGACGCCCATTGAGTCGTTCAACCCAAGATGCATGAGTGCGGCATTTCCGCATTGTACGAGTTGCCGAAGAACGCTGGCGACATCATGAAAATGGTTGTCCTATTGGGGGTTTCTACTGTTTATGGGTCTCCTTTGCAGACCAGATAGAACACGGTAATATCTGTATGCATTCCAAAGTTTGGTTGGCAACGCCAAATGCAATTGCCAGATGCTTTGCTGTCGATATTGCGTCCTTGGCGGGATTTCTGATTTTTGACAGCGTGCACTGCCAATAGAATCTACATGAAACGAAAGATCAAGCTGACCAAGACAAGAGTGCCGTTCAAGAAACCAAGAAATGCCGGAGAAACCAGCAGTCAACTGGACCCAGATTACTAAGATTCGCAGAAACAGACATTATAGTCAGACACAGCAGCAGGCGGGCAAGACTTGCGCCTATTCAGCATGACGCCATTCTATTGCTTTCCACGAATTTGTGAGGCACAAAAACAGCGGCCTTTTGCAATTGCTGACGATGAAGAAGAGTCATTGGGAGACCTGGCCCATTCCCTTTGTACTGCTGCACTGTATTATATGACCATCTGAACCCTTGGGCATAGATTAGAATGGACATGGACAGGGTAGATTTGTTTCATACAAAAGTTGGGCGGTCCGACTTGGATTGTCCATGTCCGCACGTTCGTTGGGCTCCTTGGAAGAGATAGAAAGTCGCCGAGTCGAACAAGTTCAAGTCACGAACGAGTCGGAATGAGTGGGCCCACGGCGTTTGCCGACACATCACGGACCCACGGTTTTTGCGCGCCGTTGACTGCGGCCTCAACGTTTCTTTCATTAATATGTTTCTTCGAAGTCTTTCGAAGTCGTCGCCTTGGTCATTCAAGCTCGAAGCCAGCGCTGGCACCCGATTAAAGGATCTTCGTGGTTCTAGTGCTCTTGCTATTCTTTACTTACTAGGTCGTCGCCATACAGTCTCGCCTTGTCCTGCCTCCTGGATCGCGGGGGAATGTTGGTCAGCGCGGCCGTCACTGTCCGTTCAGCAATTAATAACTGCACTGTATGCACAGCCGTGTCGGAGCATCTGCAGTCTAAAAATGGATTCGGAACTAGAAGGTATGCTGATGTCATTGCCCCCACCCTTTTCAGTAGCCTGACGATGCCAGACGATCCCGGATGATTGGACATCCTATAACGATTTGACTAGCAACTTCTCTCTATTCTTATCCTCGGAGCATTCGATGGGCCAAGAATCTCTCTAGGCTCATTCTGGTTCCAGCTTTGGTTTAGTATAAAGTCTGCCAAGCAATGCTGCACTGCTGCCAAAACACATCCTCAACCTCATACTTTATTATGAAACTCGCCCTCTCGACGCTCGTTTCTGCTTTCTTCGTGGGCTCAGCGCTCACTCAGCGTATTGCAATCGGGTACCCCTCTGACGGAACCTCTGTCGCCGCAGGATCAAATGTCACAGTGGAGATTGACCGACCGGTATGCTCAACTATCCCTCTCGCACCTTAGATTGTCATCTTATTCGTCTTCCACAGGATACCTTGTCAGGCTCGACTGAAGTCGCCGTTGTAATTGCTGTAAATTCTTGCCATAATACGACCTGTATCCCACCGAACGATATTCTCGGCTCGATCCTGTATAACGGACCTTACAATCCACAATTTCAACCGAGCGCTCCTGCCTCCAAACCTCCACACCAGAATTTCACAGTCACCATACCACCTGCAGTTGCGAAAGGCCGTGCTCAGCTTGCTGTTTTCCATGTCTCGTTAATTGGGGTAAGTCATTTTGTTTCTTTATCACGGATCAAAGACGAATAACCTTTTTCCAGGCCGGACCTGAGCCATTCACAGAGACTCAAAACATCACATTAAATATTCTTTAATCGTACTTCGTAGTTTCTATACGCCCATTTGGACGTTGTCTCCAGACCTTGAATGGACAGCCTATATCGGATATTTTACCTCGTATACTGTGTTAATATTACAGTGATGGCTTTAGTTGTGTATTAGATAGTAGACTTGCCTTTATGCTCATTCTAATATGCCTAACATATGGCTTTGATAACCATCACCGATGCAGGCCGAATTACTCGCACCAGCAGCATTACGGCGTTCACTTCGGGCAACGTTTGCCGTGTTGATGGAGCACTTGACCACCTCGACCCTACTTTTGAGCCTGATAGATTCATCCTCGAGCAGTAAGTATGAACGTCAGAAGCATGTGTTCTACCTTTAAAAGTTGGTCATGAGGCCTAGGCCAGCGCGTTTATTCAGTAATAGAATCATATGTATGTACATACACAAAGCCTCGATGGTATATCCAGATCGCTAACAGATGTGACAGGCGTACTAGCACTGGAGCAAGAATCTAGGTACCGACCTTTCGATTGCGAGTACATAAAGGGGGACGCAGCCGACTTGAAGACCGCAGCAACGTCAACCTAAACCTCTACTAACGCGGACTGCTTCGATTCCTCATGAAACTTTCAACTCTATTCGTCGCATCAATGTGCGCTTTGGGGGTTATGGCCCAGAGAAGCTTTCTTAAACTTCCTACCGAGGGGACCAATGTAACCCCAGGAGGGAAACTGAAGGTCCAACTCGTCCGCCCTGTATGTATACTATATTGCTCGAGAGGATGATCACAAACCCCCCAATTCCTTGTAGAATGCAATGGAAGGTTCTATAGAGGTCGGAATGGTGATTGGATTCGTCCCGTGCACCACAGCTACCACATGCCCACCGCCTGATGGGCAGATCGGCTCTGTCTTGTTCAACGGCCATTTTAATCCCCAGTTACATGAAATTCCGGCAGAGCCTTATCAGAACTTCACGGTCACGATTCCCACTTTCACACCAGTTGGTCCAGCACAAGTGCTCACTGCTCGTTTCCATTTAATCGGGGTACGTTTATATTTTAGTTTAGAGGTCGAAGAGTAAGTAAGCTCACGTATGGGACTATTACAGGCTGGGCCAGCTCCCATTCTCGAGTTCAATAACGTGACAGTGAACGTAGTATAAGCGCGCGCTTACGGCATTGCCAGGGACATTCTGCCGACTCATTTTATTTCTGGACCATTTCGTTACTCTTGATTATTCTTGTGGAATTAATGAATTCTTTGTGCTTCTGCAAGAAAATGTATCATCATTACACACTACTCGAGTAGTATCATTCGCAGTAGCTCTGTTACTAGCCTGCCTTTTGCCAATGTCACCTATGGCTCTTTTATTACTACAAGTCTACATTTGGGTTTTATGAAAACCATAATCGAGACCGTAAGTCTCGAAGGCGTGCAACTAAATACGTTCATTTTTTTCCTCCAAATATCAAGAAGAAAAATGCGCGCGACAGTGCGTTTGTCCACAGGACGGCGGATACTACCGACCAAGCGGCCCGGCGATGTCAGCGAGGTCATCCGAGTTCTTCAAGTCAGTCACCTTGATTCTGTTGTTCCATCCATCTTCTCATCTACACGATTCCCTAGATCCCTCTTCCTCTTTTATCTGAAATAAAGCATCCCCGACACGTTCGTAAACATCTCTCGTAGTTATGGACAGCAACCAGGCCACAACATATTGTTACAAAGGGCTGCCTGGGAACCGTCCAATATACCTTGATATCTATCTACCGCGCCCGACCCCGCCAAACGATGGAACGCCGTCCGGGCTGGGTTTTCCCGTCGTGATTTATTTCCATGGTGGAGGGCTGACGGTGGGAAATAGGAAAAGCTGGTTCCCTTCATGGTTGTACAGTAAGTTACCCCATACTTCAATCCAATTATCGACACGTTTCTAAATGTGATAAAGATCGCGTTCTCTCACTCGGATACGTGTTTATATCTGCAGACTACCAACTTATCCCGCCTGCCTCGGGGCACGATATTGTCACAGACATCCAGGATCTTTTCTCCTTCATAACCGACACCGAATTCAAAGTCACCGATCATACCTTCAAAGTACATAGAGATAAGATAGCAGTTGCGGGATCTAGCTCCGGAGGCCTTTGTGCATATCTAGCAGCCATGCATTGCTCCCCACAGCCCGCAGCTGTTCTCAGCATGTATGGCATGGGCGGAAACTTTTTGGTACGCCCAACAGCTTTTTGCAATGGGAATTCTATTAAAAGTGCGTGCAGAGTCCTCACTACCTCAGCCCGAAGGATAAGGTCTTCTTTCGTGGTCGCGAGCTTCTCGACCCGTCCGAATTCTCAGAGTACCTGTACCCATTCAAGGAGCAAGACCCACTCCCTATCTCTGACTCCCCGCTTGATTATTATCCGCAAACGTATCGCATTCCCGGTTATCCAGCCAATCCACGCATGCTGCTCGCCCGTCTATATCTCCAACTCGGTGTATTCCTCGATTACTACACGGGAATGCACGATCCCAGTCTCAGCGAAACTCTACATGGCATCATCAATAAGAAGGGCTACAGCTCAAAGGATTTGGAAGAAGCGATACCTGAACAGCACAGGTATCTATTTCCTCAGTTTAAAGTCAATTCCAGGTGGCCTCCCACAATGCTGTTACATGGCACTGCTGACTCCGCTGTCCTGGTGGACGAGTCACGGCTATTGCAGGATTTATTGGAAAAGGCAGGTGTTTCTGCTGAACTCGTTGAATTTCGAGACAAGGAACATTCCTTCGATTATGAACCGGATGCAGAAGATACCTGGGGGGAGAAATTTAATATCGTGAAAGACTTTTTATTTAAACGGCTCGGTAATGCAACGTGATGTCTGGCTTTCTTAGCCTCACACTCTCATGTGAGGGTTTGATTTGACTGGGGCAAGAAGGGCTTAACATTATAAAACAGGTCCTATATTAGTAGTAGTCTTAATCGGTCACCATCTTCGAATTCTCCAGTGCCGCCCTTTGGCCCGTCAACTGCTGCAAGCGAGTATTATCCACAGGCGTGTGGTATCGACGAACGGCACTCTGTTGAACACAATCTCTGAGCATCTGGGAGAACGTCTCCTTCGTGAACGCAAGGCCCTTCGCGAACTGTACGCGCTGGAAAAACTTGGGCCACGCATCCACCTTGTAGATCTCCTTGATTTCGCTCACCATCCGCTCGGGCAGCTCGTTGTCCGGAAACCCATAGTTATCGTCCAGGCGCGAGATATTCGATGAATACGTGCGGATGAATAGATCCAAAAAGGTGATCTGGAACATCATCAAACGCAGACTGGTCTTGGAACATGCGAACGTCTTGTTCAGCCGATAGTCGCTTGCACCTTTTTCCAAGACCTCGAGGTGCGGGACATCCTTTAATACCCAGCGAACATTACGCGTGATGACCTCTTCCAGATACTTTCCGCCGAGGAGCTCCCACGTCATAGGCGGCTTGTCGTCGATGGGAGGAAGGATGAGGACCAGCATCACAATTACGATCAGCTCTCCCATGTCCGGCGTATGCGACTTGAGCCTCGCCTCGGGACGCATAACGAACGTCCTCAGCTTCCAGGTGGCGTCATGTAGGATCGCAGGCGTCGTTGCGCAGAGACGGATGAGGAGGTGGAAGAGGTGGCAGTAAGACACAACGGCTTTCTCGGAAGCACGGAGTAGAGTCGGTGTTTCATGGTACCGATTGGTCGTTTGCATACTATCATCGCACGACTTCATCAGCGAGACGACGATGTTATTCATCATCCGATAAAGAACGTCGACCGTGTGATGGGGTTTCAACGGAGGGTCGAGGCGTCTGTTAGAGGGATGGCCAGATTTCTTGCTGATGTTCGCCTCCGCTGTACGAAGGGCGGTCTCAATGACAGCAAGGCGTTTCCAGACTTCGCGTTCAGACTTCCTAAAGTGCGGGCGGTTGAAAGCTATAGGAAGGAAGAAGTCAAAAGGCCGTTTCTGGATACTTTTCCGAACTTTGAAGACATCGAAAGCCTCCATACTGAGCCAGTCGAAGTCGGAGGATAGAGTACGAGCTCCAGCATCGAGCGCAACTCCCACTCCAAGTACCGTCTGCCGGAGAGACGAGCGAAGGAAGAAGCACGTCAGCTCTCGTTGACGAAGAACATGAAGAAATGCGACTATGTCACGGAAGCGTGGGTAGGCGATTGACAGCGTGATAATACTCTCGGAAGGTAGGTGAGACGCCAATTCTCCCAGAGTGTCGTCGTTGAGTTGTTGTATTTGACAGATGGAAGGCGGTTGCAAAAGAATGGAAGGAACAGCATTAGTAGCGTTTGCTGTAGAACCAAGTGTCGTTCGGTCGTGCGGAAGGGCAGGGGATCCGTAAGGGCATATCTTGCATGTCCAGTTAGCAATCATCATGATTGTCGATATCCTTCGAGGATTAGGCCATTCGAGCCTGTGCAAAAACTGATCTTGCGCCCGCATGTGTTTCTTTTTGTGTCCTGTTCCGGCGGAGTGAGTTTGGACCATGACTTCCTTCGCTTTGCCACTCTCCCATACTACCGCCAGCGATTTCTGCATACTAAGGTCAGCGCACGGGCACTGGTCCTTGCATTTACAGTCTCCTGGGGGCAAATGTTGTTCTAAGTCCTGTTCCCACAGGTAGCTGACACAAGTAGCATCTCCGATCTCGATTGAGTCACCGTAATCTTGGTCAACCTGGCAACAATACTGTAAGACATCTATGCATCTGGAAAGACATTATAACGGACCTTGGTACTAGAAAAGAATGTCAAGAACTGAA
This sequence comes from Flammula alnicola, assembly GCA_015499995.1. NCBI lineage: Eukaryota > Fungi > Basidiomycota > Agaricomycetes > Agaricales > Strophariaceae > Flammula > Flammula alnicola. The sequence goes on from JADNRV010000131.1 coordinate 54,134, forward strand.
GAAAGAGACCTCTAAGAGTCAATGCTGGGGTATAACTAATAAATATTAACATTCAGTAATGAGGGTCAGAGAAATATTAGTGGCCAGCTTACCCTCCAGTGTATCCTCTTTGAAGATGCTCGAGAGGTTTTAATAGATCACAACAGATGTAATTCCCGTACAAGTTGGGGTGCTTAATGCCGTCTACACTAGTCGCCACTTTGGGTGGGACAGTGGGCTGTCGGTGATGAAATTGGCGACCCGTTCTTCGACTAGGAAGAAAAACGTACCCAATTATCAGGCAGCTCAACATCGAAATGGAGCGCCAAATCCTTCCACGGTCCACTCGGCGGCGTCAACACAAGGCAGAGCTTTCTAAGGTTAGCATCGTCAGTGAAGACGGCAACCCCAGGATATGGGTTATCCTGTAATTCTGCAAGATCTTGGTAGAGTCGAGCAAGCAGTCGACGGTTTGGAGAGATCGCCATTGCGGATACCAAGGAAGCGATACCAGCAAGCCAAAACTTGTTGGGGTGTTCCTTGAGGGATGTATCTAGCTGTTTTACTTATATACTGATCGATTGACGTCCGTTATTTGGTCTGTTTTTGGGGGTTGAATAGGAGAGTCGAGGGTTTACGGAACCGAAGTCGTCTTGTTATAGTCCGTGCGAGTCAGGCTACGTATCCGCATTGGAGGAATGACTCCAATGCGTATGCGGCGAGTGATGGACAGCTTTGAGAGGTCATTGGGAGATAGGTGACTGCCACAACATAATGAAGGTGGGTGGGTGCTATTTGGGTGCTATAGTCACTAGAAATTTGTTCAACATAAGTCCGGAGGACGATCGGAGTTTTCGCAGTATGTCGTTCCACCAGTTCCACAACTATTTTTAGTTTCACACCCGACATGCGATCTCCACCAACATCAAGACGGACCCACAAGAGTCCAACAGAGCTCACGCGCCTTCCTCTCAAATGCCAGCATCGTCGTCTCGATACTACCACCCATACTTCACACCTGCTGAGATCGAGTATCTCTCAGAGAAGCAGCGCGGAAAGCAGTCAGTCACGCAGGAGGAAAAGGTGCGACAGAGCGCTTGCACATTCCTGGAGACGATTGGAGCGCGTGTTGGATTGTGAGTTGATTTTGGGTGGTACCTCTTGTACGACGCTAAGTGAACCATTTTGTTTTACAGCCCAAGACGAACAATAGCCACAGCCCAAGCGCTATACCACCGCTTTCACCTATTCTTTCCACGGAAAGATTTCCAGTACCACGTAAGTATGTCCTCACCTATTGTCTCACGTCCATATTATGACGACGCCCGCGCAAAGGATGTCGCCCTCGCAGCCCTCTATGTATCGACGAAGGAACATGACACGCTGAAGAAACCTCGCGAGCTGCTCGCCGTGTCCTACTCTGTCCGATTTCCAGAGCTTGCTGCAAAGTCCAAAAACCCAGGAGGAGAAGTGGACCTTGACACGATGGACCCGGCTGTAAGACTCTGGCTTCTCTTCAACGTTCAATACAGAAGCTAAATTCTAGAATAGTTGGTCGAGAACGACCGACAGCGTCTCTTGGCCGTGGAACGACTCATCCTTGAAACAATCTGCTTCAACTTTACAGCTCGGATGCCTTTCCCATATGTCATCAAGCTTGGAAAAGAGTTCAAAGGTATGCCGAGCACTCTTTACTTGCATTATCGAATGTCATCCTCAACCGCGTCACATATAGCATCCAAGAAACTCATCAAACTCGCATGGCGGATAGCCATTGACAGGTACCTACTTGAGACTTGGGCTGCCCATTCCCCTCCGTACTCATCGTGCTTTGCAGCTATCGGACCCTCCTTCCATTGATTTATCCTCCACACACAATGGCACTAGGGAGTATATTTGTGGCAGCTCTGCTTTTATCGTTCGAACAACCCCCATCTCCAAAACGCGATGGAGAAATATCGAGTGCCGAACTCGCCAAAACGCTGAACACGCACACGGGCCGAGGATGGGAAGGTCGGTACCATACCAGACCTGAGGATCTCGAAGGTGTGTCTCTAGGAGTCACCACTATGTTATTCTGAACCACTTGCGCAGATTTCGCACATACTATCCTCGATCTGCTCATCCAATACACTCAAAACCCCTCTGCCAACACCTCACCCAGTACGCCTTCCTCTCCGTCCCCAAATCTACCCACACGGGATCGACATTATGCAGCCCAGCAGCCCCAGTACCCTTACAAAGCTGACCAGCTCATCCGATTGAAGATCGCCATGCGCGAGACGGAGCACCCGCCCCGCAGGCGGAAGCCCCTTGGCAATGCCGATCCTAGTGCGTTGTACAACAATGACAAGATTGGCCAAAATGAAGGCACGGTGCGGTTCTTGTTCTTCCCTCCGGGATTCGAGGGCGATGTGGTGTGATCGATTTGTTAGTTGGTATGTAAGATTTAAGGTGCCACTATTAACAACGAGAACGTGTCTGAATGATGAATGGTATTAGTTACGTGCCACTGGCAAACAAATTTTACAAAAACACAAGGAACAATTCAAGTCTTCAGCGACAAGATAAGACCTTTAGCGAATCTCATGAAGTCGGGAGCCAGACGTTGTTTCAGTCTTCTTGCCTGCGGATAGTCCTGTCTGATTACTGGCCCAAAGAAAAGGTACTCGACAATCGCTTGCGCGCAATTTCACCTCGCCTTGTCTTTATGGGAACAATTATTTAATTACAGCAGTTCCGGAAAACGAGGATATACCAAGTACGACACTGTCACACTGCCTTCCGGCACTCACACTCACACTCGATCACTCACACTCACACTCGGCATTCCGGCATCCCTCCTCAAACGTCTTATGTAACATATTTATCTCTCAAATTCTAAGTCCGTTAAAACTCAACGAGGCGCGCTCCCGCGCGAAAGTTGAATATTCCCCACCCTCACCCTAACGCGAACCCTAACACGAACCTTAACCCGAACCCTAACCTAACCAACCCTAACAACCCTAACCGACCCTAACATCCTAACCTATCCTAACTTACGCCCTAACTGTGTGCCGTGGACGGCATGTTGATGCACGTGAGGTGCCGGGTTCCCGAGTGTGAGTTACCGAGTGTGAGTGTGAATGAGAGTAAGTAGCCGAGTGACAGTGTCGAGAATGGGGAATCCTCCCGGAAAACCTTGAGAATCCAGTTTTTTTTTCGAAATGCGCATGTGCACACGCGTATGCGTGATTCCCTTTTTGGGAATAGTTGGATTTGGACATGGGCTCGCGTACGCGTGTGCACATGCGCATTTCGAAAAAAAAAAAACTGGATTCTCAAGGTTTTCCGGAACTGCTGTTAAAAAAATCTTTAAGTTTTCCCGGTTACGCGCCTAACCATCTGGCCCGGGGCAAAGGGGAGAATGGCATTGAATATGCCAAGTGAATCAATGACAATGAGTAGTGATGTGCCGGCTCAGGCTTGGCCTGAAAGCCCCGGCTCGGGCCCGGCTTTGGGCGGCTCAGGCTTTGTCAAATCACGAGCCGGGCCAAAAGCCGGAAATCAGGCTTGGCCCGGCCCGGCTTTGTCCCAAGCCGGGGCTTTGCTGACAAATTAGTTAAAACACAATATAATAAAAATATTTTGATATCTACATATCGATGCAAGTCTAAAGTACATACATATGTGGCGCTACTTCAATTTGCTAGCGCGCACAAACCTGCACAAACTGGTTTTCTACTGAGTATTCTAATTTGTAGTACATACTAGTAGTATCGTTATTCCATCCGGAGAGGCGGGAAAACTCTCAATTCATCCAAATTGTGACCCCCCACACGGCGGACCACAGTACTTGTTCGAAGATGATATACCGTTCAAAATTTCTGGCCACCAACGACAAACCAACGAAAAATGCTCGATTAATTTAGGGCTGAGCCGACCACTTTACAAGCGACCCATGAACACATCTTTTGTCGGAATCCGCTTTTTACAAGGCTGTACATGTACTTCCCCATTGGTCAGGATATCCCCACGTGATTCACTTAGGGCCGGTGCAATTAATGGCCAAATTGTCAACGTTGATCAACTCTTCACCTCGGTCACCTTGAGCAACAAGCACCAGCGAAGGCTCTTCAAGGATCCATTAATCCATCATGCTTCGCCGTTTCTGCATGAACTGTATCGTCCTGAGTTCCTCTCAAAGCAACACTTAGTTTTCTACACTCCTGTTGGACGACGTCGTCCCGAGAGCGGCGAGCCATGTGTGTCTGTAAAGTCAAAAATAGCATAGGCCTGCTGTTTCTTGAAAAATCCCATGGTGACTGATATATCCATATATTTATATGTACGCTCGCTGACAAGTTGCTTTCAGCCCACCTGTCCTTCTTATCTTCTCACCGCCGCAGCTTCTTGAATTACACGTTAAATACAAGCATAGAAGCTGACCTGACCCTCAATCGACTCCTCCAGGTTTCGCGACTACCATGGACGTTACCAGCTGGGGCTCTAGGTTGTTAACAATGGCGCGTTCGCAGGCACGGGACAACTTGTATGCTTATGTTTCTAATTTATACCAAGTAAGAAATCTAACTCTACAATCCAGAATAGTAAACGATTCTCTCTTTATTCCATTCGCCATTGCTGTCGTCCTCATCATCGGCCAAACCCTCCACGCATTGGTTGCATGCTTTAGGTATCTACGGAAAGGATCGAGCTTAAACATTGCGCCCATCGATGAAGAAGATGCGCCCACACGCTCTGTTACGTCTCTGCAGTTAATACAGGCTCGAGCAAACGATCACGGTGGATGGACGATATTTGTGTACGCGGTCGCGCGTCTTGCCGGATGTCTGACTCTTTTGGTTCTTTCGTCGACAACCATAGTCCATTGCCGGGATTGGCGCGAAAATAGCGCAAGCCCGCTGCGCCTATTCTTCGCATGTCCTGAATCATTCATGGTCTTAACATATGTGCGTTGCGTTCTTTCCTTGAGCTTCCTCCATGCTTATACGATTTTTGGACAAAGTTATATTCTTCCATTTTGGCGATTACATCGTTGGCCATAACGAAATGGTCCACGCTTGCAACTAGGCACAATGTCCTCATCTTGCTCAGTACTTTCATGGTATATATATACCGTGATATTTGGCCTGTCGCCACGTATACGGAGGTGCCGAAAGATGGATCCCAAGGATATCTACTGTGGATTAAGATAACGATCCTGTCCATAACTGCAGTGGTCATCCCTTTTTTCGTTCCTCGTCGCTACGTTCCAGTTGATCCAAAGGTATGTGTATTTAATGGTTTGGTAGATATTAGTAACGTTGCACTCCTTAGGATCCTATGCCAGTACCCAATGATGAACAAACATGTTCCTTATTTTCTTTCCTGCTATACAGCTATCTAGACCCTGTCATCTTTCTGGGATATCGGGTTGAGCATCTGGAAGTTAATCAATTACCTCCCCTCTCTGATACAGATTATTCGAAGAACCTTATTAAACGCGCATTTCCGGTAAGCCGTGATGTTTTTCTGTCATCTTCTGTGGTCTAATATCACCTAGTACTTGGATCCGTTTAAACGCTCAAAGCCGCGTCATCTATTCTTTGGATTAATCCGTGTTTTTCGTAAGTTATATGAATTATTCTTTTGCTGATGCGATGATCATACTCGTCCTGCAGGTAAAGACTACTCGTTGATGGCCTTGGCCATTGTCGGGCAGGTTGTCATAGGATTCCTGTCTCCAATTGCCATTTACCATATTCTCAAGTAAGTTCTTTAACGGGTTTACATTTCTCAATGAGAGACAACAATGCTTAATTTATCGCTGTCTGTAGCTATTTGGAAACGGGGGGTGTGGGTGACAATATTCGCCCATGGTTCTGGATTATTTGTTTGTTCATGGGCCCGCTCGCCAATGGTGGATTTTTCCAGTATTATATCTTCGTTGCGACAAGGATGCTCACACATGCGGAGGCCCTCCTCACTGAACTCGTATTCGAGCACAGTCTCCGTATCCGTTTCGCGACAGAGAGTCCAACTGCGACAACCAATCGAGAAGAGCAGGACAACACTACCGTGGTCGGAACCCCTGACACTTCATCTGTCGTCGAGAACTCCAGCGAAGAGGCGGAGAATGTGGACAATTCTCCTGCAGCATCCAGTGACTCTCAATCGACTACAACTGACGCTTCGACGAAAGGAAAAGCTAAAGACGATTCGCCTCCACCAAACCCCGCGCCTGCCGCCATAGCAGTGGCGCCAGTCAAGGAGACCAAAAACGAGGCCAACCTTGTGGGGAAAATCAACAATCTCGTAACTACAGACTTGGGCAATATTGTCGATGCCAGAGACTTCCTCCTTCTTAGTAAGTAAAGATGTCGTTCGACCTTTAATTTCATACTGAACTTCTGTAGTTTTGTCCGTTCCACTTCAAATTTGTTTATGTACCGCCTTCCTTTACCAAATGCTAGGATGGAGGTAAGTGTTTTTAGGTGATTCTACGGACTACGACATGCAGTGTCTCATGCATTTCACAAGTGCATTTGTTGGGCTCGCATGCATGATCGCCCTTATGCCGGCACCAGGTTACGCAGCTAAACTGATCCAAGATGTTCAGAGAAAGAGAATGAAAATGGTATGTAAGCCCTTTAATCAAGCGCGTATATGCCTCAAGTCAAGCATTCTTAGACTGATGCACGCATTCAAACTGTTACAGAAGGTGAATTCTCATCACGAATATGGGTATATATTAAATTGTTAACAAGTCGTTGATCGCTCTAGTCGTCAATGTGCTACGAATGGTCAAACTATTTGGGTGGGAAGGAAGAATGTCTGAAAGAATTCAAGACACACGAAATGCCGAACTTCTGTCCATCTGGAAGCTCAAGGTTGGTTGGTACCTGTGGACTCTTTATTCCATCGGAAATTGACTACCCGTATCGCGAATTAGGTTCTGCAGTCCCTTACTGGGGTCGTTAAGTGCGTTGGACTCTGCAGCAATGCATATATGCGACTTTAATCAAAACTTTCTTTCAAGTTCTATTATCCCCACTATCAGCATGCTGGTCACCTATGCCACTTACACGGTCATCATGAAACAAGAATTAACTCGTACGTTCTCTGAATGCTATCCGATGATAGATTGAAATGTATTTGGTTGTATCTTATAGCCTCTGTAATCTTCTCCAGCCTGACGGTATTCGGTACTCTCCGAATGCAGCTATTCAGAATTTCTTGGCAAATTACTGCGAATACACAAGGTCTGTCCCTCAACCCTTTCATGTCCGCCTGACTTAATATTTCGCACCTCAGGCAAAGTCTCGCTGGACCGTGTTAACGATTTTTTGAAGAAAACCGAGCTGTTGGATTCATTCACAAATACAGAAGTTGAGGTGTTGATACCCGGTCCTCCCAGCTTCAGCAAGAATGCGATTGGTTTCAAGAATGCCTCTTTCTCATGGTCAGTTGAGGCTGGAGATGGTTCCCTTACTCCGTCGCGTCGGTCTTTTCGACTTCGGGTGGACGATGAGCTCTTCTTCAAGCCTAATTGCATAAACCTTATCATCGGTCCTACGTGAGGAATAAATTCGTTGCTCAACTAGTAAATATTAAAGCTTGTCATAGGGGCTCTGGGAAAACGTCAATGCTTATGGCATTACTTGGTCTGTATCTCCTTCCCTTCGGCAATTTGTCTCCCGCTTATACTTGTCACGTTTGACAGGCGAGATGCACTTCATGCATTCTGGAGCTGACTCGTGGTTCAACCTTCCGAGGGATGGTGGTGTGGCATATGCGGCTCAGGAGTCTTGGGTGCAAAATGAAACAATCCGTGCAAACATCCTCTTTGGATCTCCCTACGACGAAGTTCGTTACCGCCAAGGTAAACAAATGAGTGGATTTTATTTTTAGCTCACCCAACTTTGCTTTTTTCAAGTACTTCGCCAATGTGCCCTGGACAAAGATTTTGAATTGTTCGAAGCTGGAGACAATACTGAGGTTGGTGAAAAGGGAATTACTCTGAGGTTCGTGTTCTATACCGGATATGTTAAAGCCGTGTTCTAATCTACGTCGTAGTGGAGGGCAAAAGGTAATATTCCTTTTGTCGATGACCCACGCTATCTGAACTTGTGTAACTCGACAGGCTCGAGTCACTCTTGCTCGAGCAATTTACTCGCAGGCTAAAATTATACTGTTGGACGACGTCCTTGCCGCATTGGACGTACATACGTGAGTAGCTCACTGATGGCACTTGGGTGCGGCATTAACGTCTGTGCAAGATCTGCCTGGATTGTTGAGAAATGTTTCGGAGGAGATCTAGTCAAGGGACGCACGGTTCTGCTCGTGGTAAACATGTTCTTGTTCTCGTAGTCATTGTGAGAGCCACTGATAAGCCCTTGATAGACTCATAACGTGGCTTTGGTCTCACCTGTCGCCAAATTTGTCGTCTCGATTGGCCATGACGGTGTGATCAAAACTCAGGGAATGGATATCGAAACCTCCCTCGCTAGCGACCCTACCCTTGTGGCAGAAGTCCAGCTCGAACAGGAAGAAATGGAAATAGCAAACCAAGAGATACCATCCCTCGCGAAGAAGGAAGCTCCTGCAGATGGTAAACTTGTCCTTGCGGAGGAGATCGCCAAGGGGCATGTGACTTGGAAATCCTTGAAATTATTCCTTTCTGGACTAGGAGGAGATTACCCCCTTATCTTCTTTTCACTTTGGATCTCAGGATTCTTGATAGCCAATTCGGTCAGAGCCTTTCAAGTATGGTTTCTTGGATATTGGGGATCTCAATATGAAACCCACCACCCTTCAGAAGTTCGAGTCTTCCAGTAAGCATTTATTCTTTTGTCATGTTCCTGACTATATTACACTTGACTCACAATATGCAGTTACCTCTCCTTATATTCGCTTATTGTCATTGGAGCAATAGTCCTTTCTAACGCATCATTTTTTCTCTATGTCTCTGGGAGTATGAAAGCTTCTAGGACCATTAACACTTTATTGGTAGAGTCGGTCCTCGGTAGTACCCTCCGGTGAGTCATATATCATTCATTTGCCCCTCTTATTGACATGAATGCTGTAGGTGGTTAGATGAGACTCCGACCGCAAGAATCATCTCCAGATTCACCCAAGATATACGCATGGTTGATGGACCAATCGCAGAAGGATTTCTCTCCTTGAGCTCCATTGGGGTGACCATGATCACCAATATCGGTGTCATCTTAATTTTCACGCCGATTTTTTTGTTCCCTGGATTGGCTGTGGCGGCTCTTGGGCTGTACCTTGGAAACATCTATTTGAAAGCGCAGCTGTCTGCTAAACGCGAGATGAGGTATATAACTTCATTCATTTCTTCGTTCAAAGCTGACATGATGCATATGGTATCGTATTAGCAATGCGCGCTCGCCTGTTTTGGCTCATTTTAGTGCTGCCGTTGCTGGTATAGGTGAGTTTAGTATGTTCTATATCATCAGGAAGACCTAAAACAGCAGTAGTCTCAATCCGCGCATATGGGGCACAAGCAGCTTTCAAGGTCGAGTCGCTCAAGCGCATCGATAATTATGTGCGGATTGCTCGGGTGTGTTACAACTTAAATCGATGGATTTCACTGCGCATCAACATATTGGGTGACTTGTTCAATGTTGCCTTGGCATCATATCTTGTCTATGGACCCTCTATCGGCGCGTCCAACACTGGATTTTCATTGAACATGGCCGCAGATTTCTGCACAATGATCCTGTGGTGGGTAAGAATTTTCAACGAGTTTGAAGTTCAGGCGAATAGGTAAGCATCTTTGACTACTAGTCTAATCGTAACTTGAAGTAGATGCTGACATTTGTATAACAGCCTGGAACGTATTCAAGGGTACATTGATATTGACCACGAGCCCAAACCCACGAAATCTGGTGAACCTCCAGCAGCATGGCCCACGAGTGGCGATTTAGTTGTCGAAAAGCTATCAGCTCGTTATTCGCAGGTATGGTCTTTGGCATACGCATGTATTTGACTCCGTTTGATTTTCGGCGTCTTGCAGACAGGCCCAACAGTCTTGCACGACCTCTCTTTCCATATCGAGTCTGGACAACGTGTTGGTGTAGGCAAGTATCGCGGCCTCGACCTCCCATATACATTCGCGCTGACTATGTCTAACAGTTGGCAGAACAGGAAGTGGCAAGGTCAATATTTCATCAATCGCAAGAATTACGAGATCTTACGTGCTTCGTAGAGCTCTTTGACTCTATCACTTCTTCGTTGTATAGTCACAGAGGGGACTGTCTACTACGATGGTATTCCTACAAGTAAGATCAACCTCCATTCGTTGAGGTCGAATATCACCATTATTCCTCAAACGGTAAGCGAAGTAGTGAACACTTGAGATGTTTAACTAACCTTTCTTTTAAGCCCGAGCTTCTAAGTGGTAATCACACTGAAAACCTTACGTACACGTTAATGGTCGTTCTGACAATGTTGTACTCTAGGAACCCTCCGCCGAAACTTGGATCCATTCGAGGAGCATGACGACGCAACACTGAATGATGCACTTCGTGCGGCAGGTTTGTTTTCACTTCAAGATGAACTCGGCGAGGCGCGTATTACTCTCGACAGCAACATCACCACGGGCGGAGGCAACCTGTCTGTTGGTGAAAAGCAAATTCTTGCACTTGCTCGCGCTATGGTTCGTGGTAGCAAACTCCTTATTCTCGATGAAGGTTCGTTGTCATTTTACGGGATAATCTATTGAAATTTGATTTCACTCTACAGCAACTTCTGCGATCGGTATGATTTTGTCCTGTGTCGAATTCGTCTGTTCCTGATAGCTCGCGTTCTCACTCAAGACTACAAGACTGACGCTGTGATACAAACAACTCTCCGCCATAAACTGAACGTCGATGTCACTGTTATCACTATTGCTCATCGACTGCAAACGATCATGGATGCTGATAGAATTGTGCGTTCACATTTTTGTTGGCTTTTATCTTCGCTTAACCCAGAACAAAAAACACAGATGGTCCTTGATGAAGGTCGCATTGTAAGCGTTTTCATTGGATCTTAGGGATCTTACCGATCAACTGATACATGGGCACAGGCTGAATTCGACACTCCCAAGTCTCTACTGCAAAGAGACGACAGCATGTTCAAGGCGCTGGTCGATGGCAGTGGGGACAAAGCTGCGCTGTACGAGATGGCGGAAGGGAAAGCGTCTTCTTCTCGACATGAGGAGGCGCCATCGGCATGAGGAAGAATTATGGGTGTAACTCGGGGTCATAGCGTGCAGTCAGGAAAGTTTCTCATGGTTTGAAATAATCGTAACTTTAGTTCTGTAGGAAAGCTATAGTGTGTGGATGAGTTTGAGCCACGAGCATGAGAGATTTATTTTAGGATAAATTGATTATGTAAACAACTTAGGCGCTGGCGCTGAGCGCCGAGCTGCGATGTCAAAGTTTTCGCCTCGTGTACTGAGTACTTGAGCCCAGCGTGAATGCTGGAAGTACTTTAAGTATGTTCGATTGTTTTTTCACCCATTAGATAGCATAGATTATATGATCTGATTGTCCTAGCCAGTACCAAGGTCGGCGAGAGTCAGCTAATCGAAGAAATCAGCTTCTTAATCAGGTTCAATAGCGGCCAAGAACCTGCCTGGTCAAAGGGCTTCTCTCCAAACGCCTTCCTGAATCTCTTCCATCCACTTCTTATCAGCTTGAGAGACCGTCGCGTGCCACTGAAGCTCACTGAAGCGAGGATGAGAAAAATCATCAAAGCAAAGACTTGGCGTACTTAATTGAATTCGACGCTGCCTTAGTTTCCTTGGCCGCGTTCGACTTTCAAATCCAGCGGATTGATGATCTGTCAACAGCAGATGAAGTGAGTTGGTCACGAAAGAAAGAAGAAGCTGAGCTAAACACACATCAAATGCGTCTATATTCCAATTACAAGGCTAGGAAGATCCAAGGAATCTCGCGACACAATCTCCTGTGATGCAATTCACGAAATGGCCACAGCTAAACCAGTGCAAGGCAATCAGCCATGGCAATGAATTCAATCACGAAAACGTTAACGATGACATACTTGACGAGTTGGGCAACCTGTAAAATTCCTTCGTCTTGCAGAGCTCTCTTCGCTTGGTCGGTAGGAGGTTTATCGGACCATCGCTTCCATTCTTTGATCCTTAGGGTTTTCGGGGAAACATACTACTGGCCACAGCAAGTAGTAACCGACATGGCCTAATGAATAAGGTTCCGACTAAAAATGACGAGGAAAACACTGGTAGCAGGCGGCATTCCTCTGAGAACGTGGCTGGAGACGATAAGCCACGACTTCTAGACTTTTCGCGAACTTTGTCCGAGTCGTCACTGGCTTGGTCTGTAAAATGTGTTCGCTATGCGATTCTTACAGGTCCAGGAAGAAGCTAGAGGAGCTTACTATCGTGTACTGGTGTGAGATCGAGGTAAGAGCTCGCGGTAAGAGCTCGCGTTATTGATATATATTTTAGTTGTATCCATTCTGAAGAGAGAGTGGGTGCCCACACAGCACAACGAAAGGTGAGTATATCGTATTGGTCGACCGGGTATGTCGGTGCATGAATTTCGAAGCTTGAGAACGCAATAGAAATGTTGTAACATGTGGACAAGACAAGTCCGATGCGAAGGTGAAATGAAGAGATGACGATAATCAAGGGTTGTGTTAGGCTGAAAGGATACTAGCAGATGGGAAGAACGCTTTCGTTGTTTGAACCGCGAGTGGAAGAGGGAGTGTGTGAATATTGACGCGGACTTTGGTTTTTCTCTTTCCGCCTCTCCTGCAGATCGCGGTGTTCGATGCTTATATCTCAGAACCGCCTAGTTTTTTTTCGGCATTTTAGTTGTTATGCGCCCCACTACCGACATTCCTAGAGGCAGGCGATGCTCTAGGATGCTCTAGACAGATACCGTTCAATCAGTTCTTTCACCTACATGAACTCTCTCCTCAGGGTATTCGATAAACACCCATAGAAACTGCCCTCACCGACAGTCATCAATTTTATTCATTCCACTGACATGTGCGCATTACAACTTCCCTTTGGATTAAATAATACTGCAGGCGGTTGTGCAGCTTTCTTCGCGTCTTCTAATCATCCTAGCATCGCAACACCTCCTTAACATGCACACGACGGGCTCGGCGATGTATGTAACATACATGCGGAAAGCACACCAACATCCAAACTGCGCCTTTTAACTGGAATCTGGCCGCCAACTAGGAGGAGCCATGCATTACCAGGAGTAGAAAGCATGATGTACTCTTTTTATCGCATCACATCACCAGTTCAAATCCGACTTAAAGTTATCACCTTGCCATTGCCAACGGTGAGCGGCAGCGCCGCGTCATATAGCAATGAACATGGCCGTGTGGCGAAATGGCATCGCGTCTGACTACGACTCAACGTGATCAGGAGATTGCAGGTTCGAGACCTGTCTCGGTCATCCTTTTTCTTTGCTGCTACCTAACATCTACTAACCAGAATTTCGTTGATTCCAGCGTTGTCATACAGTATACGGACTTCCCCAGCATACGATCGCTGTAAAATTCCTAATATGGAATTTTTAACCAGATTAGTCAAAACACGATCCATGCCTGGGACGCCTCAGGAAGTCAATTAATGCATTGTGAAAGGACTCGGGGAATAGTTATCTTTCTTTATATGCTGTAGCTTATCGTACAAGACATGACTAGCTCCTCACAATAGCCAGAGAAATTCATACTATCATAGGACGCCTTGGAGATCAGCACTCTGCCTTTATACCTACATCCAGTGCCCCTTCTGCTTAGAATGACGATTTAGGTGCCTAGGTCAGAAATATAATTCATGACCCTTGCCGAAGGTGAGAATTCAAAATGTCAAAAGTGTGGTTTGCGATTGGTTTGCAGAGATACGGCAGGTCTTCATCGAGTATCTGGGTAAGAGTATTGTTTCTCAACTCTCGCGCGAATCGGCGTTGCTCCTTGGCTATCGTCCTTATTTTCTTATCTCATCTAAGCGATATCCCAATGGCATTGGTTTTCGCTCGTAATGGAGTATGTCGTGCACATAGCCTCGGACAGGCAAAACATACAAACTTTTGAACTATTTCACAGTGCATCAAGTGCCTAGCTAGGTACAGTACGTATAGCAGAACCCTTCGTCCATATGTAACTGGGCTTATTGGCGTGGATAAATCATTTCTTTTGATATATTGACAGATGTACGGTATGATGATGAGCTTAGGCCGAGACCACAGGCTTTAAACAGAGGGATCCTCACACCCTCATTAGTTCATTGTGCCGTTAATTTGTACGAACCTGGACATCGTCCAAAATTCGCAATGACCTGAATCGCGCTGACATTTCACACACACCTCTCCACAGTGGATGTCACTGAATAAGCCTTTCCGCCGGATCGCCCCAACCGACCCTTGCTCGCAGGTCGTCGATTGTCATTGGATGGGCTTGTGGGAACGCCTGCGCGTAAGTATCTTCACGCGTAAAGAATCTGCAGCTCAACAACTCCTTAATTTTCAATCTCGTATCATAGGTCTACATACAGACTGATGTACTAATGTAAGTAAGAAATTTCTGATGTGGAGTGACCGTCTGTTCCAGCGAGCAACTGAGATAATAAAGGAGCGGGATTCTTGGGCCCGAGAACCGGGGCCGAGATAGTCTGATCCGAGTCGGTCTAAATACTCGGCGAACAATATTTCTGTGATCTTTTATCTACCTTTGTCGATATCGTATGTTTCAAAATATCTGACGTTTTTAAGGGTTTTAAACCTCCTTGAAAACCCTGCGCTTCGACATCCAAAAAAATTTAAAATTTCGAGGGACCGTCGAGATCAATATTTTCACAGAAAGTACGCGACCCCAAAACAAGCGCTCCGGTCCACAAGCTGCTGGTGATACCGATTGCAGCTGATTGCAGTCTTACAGAGCCTGAGACGAAGGGACGCCATTCTCAGAGAGCTTTCACATGCCAACGACCTGGAACATTGCGCCAATGCTCAGTTCGTGGACTCGGATGGTGATGAGTCCGAGGAAGAGTGAACATCAGCAAAAGCGGGAAAAGCGGGTGAGCCTGGGTGGAAGTCCGCCGGGGCTGCCGTGAATGGCAAGCTATACAACGCCAAATATACCCTCATATAGCCTGGTCAGATCGTCACCCGCCATGTGAACGGTTTGCCAATTCATCCCAATAATTATGATCCTTGCCAATCTTTCAGCAATCCATGCGAGAGGGTTGTCAAGTTGCTTACCATGTTTTTGAATATCTACCGGCCTTGTCATGCACATGACATGGCCTTGCCCGAGAACCACCTACCTTTTTACACATTGGCAAATTCGTACACTCTTTGCCAATTCATTCATAAGATTTATGCAGCTCCCGTCAACTTGTCCATTATCACGCTGGTAATTTTTACCTGCAGGATTTTCATTGGGAATGCTTGGACTGGTCGAGCCACTGACAGTGCAGCGGTCAACGGAAGCCAAGCTGCTCAAGCTCAAGCACAGGAAACATAGTATACATTATTTACATATACCTCTTTTTAGTTGGGACTTCAAGTTGGATTCACGGACATGCCATACTTCTCGGAAGATGTGGAGGTTGCAATGGCAGAGCGAAGGTGCCATGAACTGATGTTTCTCTCAATAGGCAGGGATTTGCGTGAATGGTGCGGGAGGTACAGGCTCGGAGCGCCATGAAGATCCTGACAAGATTGAAACTCAAAGGAATTAGAACGGAGGTAGGTGAACAGAATGAACGCAAAATTTCAATTTCAGAATTCTCGTGAAGTTCGTTCAAACTCCGCCACACGTGACCGCGTTTCAACAAATAAAAATGTTATCGGATCATCAGGTTCATCTTCCATCTTTCTTCCATCCTCCTTCATTTACCCTCGCGCAAAGGGTGCATCTTCTTACGATTTATCGGATGTTACTTGAGGTGGTAACTTTACTGAGTACTCTCACTCCCTTTGGTAGTGCAGACTGCACGGCACATCGTCATTGTTCGATGGTCTTTATTCGACAACATTCACGACAACAGAGATTACCTCTACCGCCAAATGTGGGACAACAGATAGGTAGGTATCGTTATTAGTACCCACATATGGACTGTCGAGGGACTCCGCCACTGACTCGAAATGTTCTAGATGGGATTAAATCAGTATGCGCTTCGAGCATGGGTGAGCTATTGATGCGCAAGTCGTACCTTTGCTGACTCTTGCACTCTTCCTCCACCCAGCGCGATGAACCTACACAAATTATTGCCCTAACCCGCCCTCATCAGTGTTGAACCCAAGGCCGTTGACCTTATGACAGAGAGTAAGCACACGTTTGAATCGGAGCATCTTTCATTGACTTATTAGCGTTGTAGTATCCTCCAGCCGACGCCTCAAGCGATGAAAGGCAGCGCCTGAAGAGCCTCGACGACACCGATGAAGAGCACAGTAAGCCTTGCACACCTAAACTTCCGCTTGAACCTCGTTAACGCGTCGGCTATTCACACAGATTCACCACAAAATCTTGCGGTTGGCATGCATCATGCGATTGGGTCTATTGTCGCACAAGTGAGTTCTTCCATTACCTGACATCATATCATCGGCTTACATTATATGCAGAGCTGCTTTGCAATCGGTGCAGTGTATCATCAAATTCTTCAATGAGTACGTCTGTATTTCTCCGCTGTTTAATTATTCTGATTCCAACCTTTACCAGACAGGTATTGGCAGTATCCGACGTGGAAGATCCTGCAGTGGCAGAAGAAGCAGAATCTGACATTGCACGGTTGAAGACACAGCGCACCACAAAGCACACACGTTGTAAAGATTGATATGCGCATGTACTATTGTTGCTCTCACTCAATGACACCTGTTTGTCATAAGATATATGTACTGCTTTTATTCCTCCTGTAATCCGTACATTAAGATGTAAAAAATGCGAATTTTCAAAACCAAATGCTTGGATTGTAAATGCATAAAAGTATTGACTAGCTATGCATACTCATATCTACCCAAAAATCCTGGTAATGATTGCCAATTTCCCGAAAATGACAATGGTATTTAAGCCCGGGTGATACTTGGCAATCATCACAAGGACTGCCAGCTTCGCCATCCTGGTGAAGATTACACAATATTTGCTTTCCGGTAAGGCACTTTGGTCAATTGGCAATCACTCGAGAGCTTACCTGGATTATGTCGGATTGTGGACATGGTAAAGGTTTATATACCTATATCTGCTTTTCATGGTTTTGCTGATGAACTATTCGACCACGCCACACAACCGGCGGAACGTATAATTCATCCGATTTCAATTGTTCATCAACGATAGGAACCTGCAAAGAAAAGCTGCCCAGCGAAAGGTTTGCACAAACCCATGCGGACGTGGAATCCTCCCTGTACGGCGGGGATAGTGTCAGGTTTCGATGCAGATAATCTGAGATGGATACTTGATATTTCATACTTTGAAACCCCAACGTTCGTGGGAGGTCGCGATCTGCACTTGTTCCTAAAGCTGTGTGGCCAGGTGTCTGGAAATGAACGTGAAATATAACTCAATGAACTATCAGGGGAAGCGCCGTGATTAGTGTTCATTTCGAAAGCCACTCACTATTCTATTCGCCATGTATTGTAGTAGGCACATTTCCGAGGGATCTCATGCGGGAAGTAGGATTTTCCAGTGAGGCTATGTATTTAGTATACCTTGTATAAGTATAGCTTCATTAAACCTTAGGTCAATAAATACCATGAAGGTGAAGAGGCAACTATTCATAGAGAGTCTTAGAGACAGGTGGTCCTTGTTGGAATAAAACAAAGCCCCCCTGAACCGAAGAGATTCATCCCATCGGTGTCGCTCTAGAAGCTTGCGTACCTCAGTTTTACGAAAGGGATATGTTAGTCGTCAAGAGACGACAAGAACCAGAGACTAGACGTAACCTTATAGTCATCAGTTCGTCGCGAGGAGGTTGATGTTGTTGGACTTCAATGTTATTGGAAAATCAACAACAAAGGACACGAGGCCACAACGTGTTGAGGCGGGCTGCCGCGACTCCTCATTGAAAGGCAGGGAAGTGGATATCTTCTCAATAATCACGTCACCAGCTAGAAAATTCTATCATTCAATTTGAGTTGACTGACATATATAACAGAGCAAAGAGCAGACGCCACCCTCATTCTAGTGAGCATTATATATTTTCCTTTTCATATCCGAGATAATTGCGTTGTGGTATATCCCGGAAGAGAGTCGCCAATAACTTTGAGTAAAGCGCCGAACGGGTCACGTAATTTGGCATGCATCCCAATATCGTGCATCAACGCGAGTAAGAAAAAAAAGTGCCCTTGGAACATTTCAACGTATAAAGAACGTGTTACATGGCCGTTCGTGAAAGATCATTGAAAGAGAGAGAAGCGCATGGGACAAAAACGCGTCTCAGGTACGGGCACGTGATGTCTGGACTGAGCCAGAAAATTGCATTGGCTCTTTATCCTGATCAGTTAGCAGCTCTTTTCGTTTTTCTTCAAAAGTCCTTTCACATTCCATCGATCAGTTGTATATATACGATACCCTCTAGCTGGATCAAGGTGCGTTCTCTGCGCACCCCGGAATTCTGCACCCTGCACGTTGCAGCCAAGAAGATCTAAATCCCCCTCGCTAGACTGCGGTCAGAATGGACCTTCAAACTTTATCTCAGCTCTTCTCTACAACGTACAACCCAGACCCAAATGTTCGAAAAGCAGCAGAGCTCCAGATACGTAAGGTATGTGGCTTGTTTTCCATTCCTGTCTTCGCAGTTCCTGGCACACGGTCCATCCCAGACAAAGTGGGGTAGTCCACGGGTTAGAGGCCAGAACAAAAATTCGATGCAGGATCGCACGATGAGGCGATTACTGACGCGATTTTTCTTTATTTTGGAACCCAGATTGGCAATGAGGAGGGCATGATCGCTGCCATACTCAGAATCATCGCCGCTGATAGCATCGATATGTGCGTCATTGACGCGTTTTCCGTTACATTCCACCTTTAACAGTCTTATATTCTCAAATTGAATCTTTTTTTCGACGATATCAAGTGCAACCCGTCAAGCATGTTCAGTCTGGCTCAAAAATCGCGTCCACACGTCCTATTCGATCGAAACTGCGCGCAGACCAGACCAAATTGTCATTGCACCGTCGGAACGAGAGGCACTTCGTATCGACGTCCTTCCTCTCCTTGCTGCCACGCCTTCCAAGAGCATCGCTCTCCAACTTGCCAACACCCTCAAGTCGATCGTAGCCTTCGACTTCCCCTCCAGGTGGCCAACCCTAGTTGCCGAAATAAAGCACCTGCTCGTAAGCAATGACATCAAGGAGGTACATGCAGGATGTATCGGCACTTTAGAAGCTGTTCGGGCTTTCCGGTTTGTGGCGACTTATGACATTGTGAAAGAGACACGATTTTAACCGAGTTGTCTTTTTTCAAGGTTCCGCCAGAAAAATGACATTATGCCCACCATCATTTCCGAGCTCTTCCCTACGCTCGTGACCATCGCTACCCATATGGTTCAACAGCCTCCCAATGCATCCCAGGATATACCTACGATGCTTCACCTTATCCTCAAGGCCTACCGCACGACCATTGTCATCAATATCAGCGCGCATCAACAGAGTGCAGAAAGCTTGGTGCCGTGGGGTCAACTCCTATTCGCTGTTATCAATTTGCGCTTGCCAAAGGAAGCTGTGCCTGAGGATACTGAAGAAAGAGAGAAATGCGAATGGTGGAAGGCTAAGAAATGGGCCTACGCCGTTTTGGGCAGGCTGTTCCATAGGTATGCTCTATCCTTTGACGCCACTATCTGCCGGTGTCTTCGAGATTCCAATATTAACTGTTCCTCTTCAAGATATGGAAATCCTTCTCAAATGCCTTCCACTCTCCAGGTCGACTACTTGGAGTTTGCAAAGCATTTTGTTACTTCATTTGCACCCGAGATCCTGAACATCTACTTCCGCCAAGTGGAACTGTTCGTCTCGAACCAGGAATGGCTCTCGAGCAAATGCCAGTATCAGATTTTCCAATTCTTTACGGAATGGTGGGTTCTTTGTCTCGTGCGTCGTTAATCAGAGATGTATTGATTTGTGGTAAAACTTTCAGTGTCAAGCCCAAGTCCACCTGGGTCCAACTTAAGCCCCATTTCGATAGCCTGGTCTCGAACTTTGTCTTCCCTCAACTTTCGTTCAACGAGTCTAGACGCGCGTTGTGGGAGGCCGACCCCATAGATTATGTCCGAGTTTCAGTCGGTACGTACCTTATACCGAAGTTTCTGCGATTAAATCGCTAACACCCCTATTTCTTATATCCAACAGACGAATACGAGAGTTTCACAACTCCGGTCGCCGCTGCCACGACCTTCCTGCTTTCTCTCGCGGGAAACAGAACCAAGGCTACATTTCTCCCGATCCTCGGGTTCATCAACTCCATCCTGCGCGTGCATGGGCCTCCTGAGCAGAGGTTCGGGGCCTTGAACATGACGGCGGCCCTGGGAAGGCAGATCATGAAGCACCCCGAGGTGAAGAACAACATGGAGCAGTTCATGTTGCAGTTCGTCAGCCCGGAGCTGGAGAGCCCGGAGCCGTTCCTTCGTGCGATTGTGAGGCGACTTTTCACGCAGAAGTCACTTTACTGCCTTTTGCTGATACGATTGGGGGTTCATACAGGCTCTGGAAATTTTGGGCACTGTAACGAAGCAAGGTCTCGTGTGGTCCTCTGAGGAAGTCTTGAGCAAGCACTTCCAGGCTGTGTTCCGCGCCCTGGATGATGAATCCTTCCCTGTGAAGGTGCAGGCTGCGTTAGCGCTTACGGAGATGATTATTGCTTACGATACTGGTAAGCAATTTGCTAATGCTCTTTCAGCCGCCGGGATCTCATCTTTATCTTTGTTCTTTGTGTGCATTTTTACCCTTTCACTGGATGTATCTTCCCTATACTCGTATATTCCATGTGGTAACGACTATCTGTCTATCAAATCTTGCGCCGTATGCCGATGGACAGTTCGCATCGCCGTTGCGCCCCAAGTCGGCAAAGTCATTCAAGGTGCGCGGTAATTTTTTGTTCAGAAATATTTCATCTTAACTGACTTTGTTCGTACTCATTCTCGCCTCCACTCCGTCTGTCTTGCATACTTTGGCCCTACCGCAATCAAACTACCTTTAAACTCTGTCATACGATACCCCACTGTTTCTCATGCTCCACAATCATCTTGCATGCATACTGCCGATGACCGATAGATCTGTTGAAGATGTCCGACGAGACCGATCTGGACATTCTCAACAATAGCATGGAGGTTATGGTCGATCAATTCCAGACCGAACTCCTTCCTGTCGCGGCTATGCTTACGGCTCGCTTGGTGCGTACCTGACACCGATATATCCTTTCTTTGGTTCTTACCCATGACTTAGTGCGAATCATACATGCGCCTCGCAAGAGAAAGTGCGATCCACGATCACATTGAAGAGAACGCCGATCTGGATACTCTGCTTGCGGATGTGGACGATGATAAGACCTTTGCAGCTATGGGTGTCGCAAAGACTATCAGCACTGTAAGTTTCTGGTCGAGTCTGAAGGTTGTTTGTCTGATTGCTGAAATTCATGTATTGCAGATTATTGCCTCCATCGACTCGTCTCCCGAAATCTTGTCTCAAATTCAGGAGATCGTCATTCCTATTATCGTATTCTCGTTTGAGAATAGGTTGCTCGGCAGGTCTCACTTTCTTATCTGATACCATGATATTAAGCACCGGCATCCGACAGACCTTTTCGATAACATGTATGAACTAGTCGACAGCCTAACCTACAAGCTTCGCGCCATTTCTCCTTCCATGTGGCCCGTGTTTGAGTTGACATATAGGCTATTCAAGCACGAGGCCGTCGATTTCCTTGAGGGTGTGTCGATCGTCGATCATCTAACATCAATGAATATTAACTCGGTGGTTTTCCAGAGATGTTACCTTCATTAGACAACTTCCTTTCATATGGTGCCGATGTTATTAAGACACGCCAGGATTACAAGCAGATGCTTGTCGATATCTACACTACCTCGATCACGAATGAGCAACTTGGCGAAAATGATCGTGTCAATGGTTCAAAGTTGGCGGAATCCATTTTACTCAACCTTCGCGGAGCCATCGACGATGTGTGTATTTTCTTTTTCTTCCATATCCCTCGATCGTCATGCTCATCGTCGCACTGTTCATAGTATCTGCAAACCATTATCTCTACTGCTTTGACTCTCACAGACAACACAGAAACCCCAGCCCTCCGTCTGGCTAACTTGGAAGTACTTATCAACACCGTCTTGTACAACCCATCCGCCGCACTGCATCTCATGGAGGTATATAAGCCCGGCATGGCGCGGGCATTCTTCGAACGGTGGTTCGTTGCCATCAATGCCGACAACCGCCTGCCGCGTGTCCACGATAAGAAATTGAGTATTTTGGCGCTCTGCGCGCTGATGGAAATGGCGCCAGATACTGTTCCTGAGTCTTTACGAGACGGGTGGCCCGGCATCGTCGGAGGTGCTCTTAAAATTTTCAAGACGCTGCCAAAAGCCATTGAAGGTTGGTCCCCGTCGTCTGATTGTTTCTCATGCTTTTGTTCATTGTATTAATATTCCTTTCTAGATCGCAAGAGACTGGAGCAGCTTCTTCAAGAGGAATCTGATGACGAAGATGAAACTGAGGATCACCCTTTAAACCTGGCAGAGGACGATGGTGTGTAAAATTTTCATCGTGCCATTTTACTGGTCGACTTACGGCTCTGAACCCATAGAGGACGTGTGGGATGAAGACTCAGCTTATATGGAAATGCTCGCGAAAGAGGTGTGTTTTATTTGTGTACATATTTTCCCATGTTCTATTCTAATTCTTCAGTCATTGCAGGGTGCCCGACTTCGAGAAAAATCAGAAACTGACGCAAACCCAGAAGAAGAGGAAGAATCAGAGGACGAAGAGGATATCGATGAGGAGCTGGGATACATCAGTCCTTTGGAAAACGTCAACCCTTACGTATCATTCAAGCAAGCTCTGACCAGTACGTTTCATTTCTAACTTAACAGGTGCCCTCTTTCTCACCTATCACACCGTGGCTTAGCTTTCCAAATGCAAAACGCTCCAAGTTATCAGGCAGCGACGACAGCTCTTGACATCGAGCAACAGACATTACTTATGGAAGTCATGCGGATAGCCGAGCAGGATCAGACCCCCCAATCCTAGATGGAACCCCGCGGTTCAAGAGAACCTCTTTACGTTGTTATCGTTTTTCTCACTCTCCCTGACGTCGTTTACCTGGTGTGTTTTTACCAGCCATTCATATTTCGATGATCATGACCTTTACGACTTTACTTCACGATCTATGTTCTATTCCCCAGCGGCCCGGCCGCTCCGATGAGTTTCTTTTCGAGAATGTTCCCGCTGATGATTGATCACTTATTCTCGTTCATTAACGTTCATTGGTCATGTAGGCGATTCTTGTTAATTCTGGCATTATCATCTTCTCTCCTCACGGCAGGCAAATGAAAAAAGTTATATTTCTGACCGCAACGACGGCCCGTTGAATTATCAATAGTTCGCATACTTATGCACTCTCGAAAATGCTTATGCTTAACCAATCACCCGAAATTTATCGGTTTCCCTGAATAAAAGCTCTTTCTACCAGATACTTTCTCGGGTACTCATGATTTGTCTGCTTTCGAGCGTATGCCGCTCACGCGGTTACAACTTTCACTTATTCTCTAACAAAGGCCACTAGGTCAGCTCCTTTATCATCCATGATTCGGTATTCTATCACCGATGAATAGTTAAAGCGATGATTTTGTTGGAATCTTTCGATTCACGTGACAATTCGACGCGCCATGGCTTGTTTCAAGTTTGCGTATGTAGTAGTTGCTCGTTTCGTACAAATACCTCGCCTATATTTTCTCTGTCTAGTACCGTCAATCACCATCTCGTAACTCCGTATTCTTCTTCCTCGAACAGATTTCTGGACTCCAAAAGGCGACACCGATGACGAAGGTTAATCCAATAACCGAGAACAGCGCTTCGAGATTCTGTAATTTGTGGACTCTTGAGGTCCACACAGTCGGCGGGATGTGAACTGCGCTGTCTCATGTCTGTCAATCTTGGATCTAAGGGTCTTTCTTTAATCTGGCTGGTAACATTCAGTTGGTATATCTATTTTACCACACCGAGATCCAGGAGGACAACGTGGACAACGTGTTCATATCCTGCAAGGCACGTGTTCGACGTACATACTAATGGATGGATTTGAAAGAGGACGCCGTTGACCCTCGTCACTTTATTTTATTATTGAAGCTAATTTTCTTGCATGCCGCCCGCCGATTTTCAGAGCTGCGGCGAATCCGATTGGACTACATATACGCTTACGAGGGACAATTAGCGCCAACCAACAGTCCCGATGTCTAGGTTAAAATTGATGGCGCTTTTTTGAAATTGCCGGGCGTCAACTGCTTTTATTTTCTCAAGCTTCAGGAGTCCCTGACAGTAATTAGCATTTACATCACGCCGCCGAGGAATACATTCACCCTAGGCGCTCTGTTATATTGACTCATTGATCTCTCGACCGACCCTGGTGTGGGAGAGACAGCAGGCACGCCAGGTAGTCTTGATGGCTCTCAACGTTCAACCCTGGTTCAACCTATTTAACTTTAGATGACTCATTTAATTCACTGTTTGGAAATGGTGACAACTTTCCTATGTACCTGTACCGTTGAATTTGTGAAATGAGATCAGGCTCATCGCACACTGGCTCAACTTGTCTTCAACTCCCTGGCTTTCGTTTTTTTTGCCGAGTCTGGACATCCGCCTATTGTATCGGCGTCTTCAAGTTGGAATGGAATGGAAGTATTCATAGCTCTGTAGTCTGCACCACCCTGGGTCGAATCGGGGTGCACCTAACCGCGGAGATTTTAGGCCCGCATCAAATGGATTTTTCCCTAAGCCCAGATAGCAAGGAAACTTTGTCGGTAAATACACCACACAAGGGAGACTGACCCGTTAAATCTGCCAACAATGTCACTATGCCACGAAATGAACCCTGTGCGTACGGCATATCCTATCGGTGTATGGTGTCCGAGTTCTGTTAAATTACTGATAGCAACATTTGGGGGCGCCACCGTTGTTTTTAAAAATTTGGCTTACGGGAGTGAAGTATATTCAGTTGCCGTTCTCGTATAGCCCTCTGATTCAGTTCTTGGATATGTACTGTTGTGCCCTAGGGAAACCTTCCTTTGGAAGCCCTCGGTCTCTGACCGATGCGGTTCCAGTTAAGGGCGTTGGGTGATGGTTCGCGAAAGGGAAACTACATCCGTCTTCATTGATACCCATTGTCGCGGAAGGCGGAAACCACAATGGGTCCCGGAATGAGGCGTCCGCGATCGCATCCTGTAGCCATAAGTTGTGCTCACCTTGATGAATGTGCAAATAATGCCTAGCAATGCAAGCGAACGAGGAAGAAATGAGCGGGGTTTAGACCTATCTTTGATATGGTAGTCGTGGTGTTTTATCTTCCTTTTCTGAGTCAAGGTGGCATCGTGAAGGATAATCGATAACCACCGTGATATTTACAAACAGGGTGCATTACAACTTTAGTAAACTCAAAGGAGAGTAGGGATTGCCGAGGGCGTCATCATGGTCTTCCATGGACATGTGGCCTACCGTCGTCCCCGTGCACATCTTCGCGGCCTTCCCAGTCATGCCGAGTCACTGTTCGTAGTCAGCGTTTGCGGGTGGTAGTTGATGCACCTCCCGTGGCAGCCTTGGTGCTTCGCGTTCTAGTCAGCTTGCTAGACGCCTGGGAGCGATCGTCCTCGCGTTGCTGCTGCTTCCCCTTCGCCTTCGATGATAGTTCCTTCGGCTTCTCCTTCTCAGATTCTTGGGGTTTCCAGTCGCGGAATTTCCTGCGAGAAGCGCTACTTCCACTTTCTGCATACTCTGCCCGCGTGACGGCAAGGCGAGCGAAGCCGTCCTGGCTGGCAAAGTTGTATGCGGACTCGTATGCTTCTGTGATGGGGCTAAATATTGGGACAAGGTACGGGAGGAAGAATCCAAATTTTTTTAAGGAGATTAGACATTGAATAAATGACCACGATACGCACTCGTCGCATTCGTAGATGAGGACTTCACAGTCCACAGGTGCCAAGGTTTGTAGTTCAGATAGTCTGTTGAAATAGCAGTTGAGATCCGGAAGCACAGGGACTTTCATCACGAGGACCACGTACAGTCGCTCGCGAAATCCGCTAAACTTAGTGTTGCCCCCTATTAAGCCAATGTTAGCCCAAAACATCCCCGTAAATCGCTGGGTAGAAGCGATATAGAATAGGCAATCGTCGAAGGGAGGCCTGCTTGATCCAATCCTATAGGAAAGGCACATCATCAGGATCGAGTTGTGGAGTCAATGACAGAGCTCCGGACGGGTGCGCGCGAGAAGGACCTACCGATGTCATCAGGACGAAATAAAACTTCCGGGACTGTAAACCTTTCGTTATTCATGACCAATATCTGATCGGTTTCGGTGATAATATCGTCCGGATTGCGTACGCGCCCTTTCCGATTCGTCGACAAGTCAGGTAGCATGTATTCCTGAACGATAGGATTGTGCTTCGGATCTACCCTGCCTGGGTACATTATATTTTGCAACACGGCCGACGGATAAACGGCTTACCGACAAGTTTCTGTATCCTGCTTGTAATTGGTTGACACAAAGCAGCATGATTCTTTAACGTGATTCATGATATACGTCTCGTCCATCATGTTCCATTGACGAAATGAAACGAGTTCCTTGAGTTGATTAGTTAATAGCTTCCCGCCGACGTCGAGCCTTTCGTTCGTCGATCAGACAGAAATTTGAGCAAGAGTTTGTTTTCAGAACTACCTCTTGACCGCGTTCCAGACAATTTTGCCGTCAATCATTGGAACAACGTGAGTGAAGCTAAACCCAGAATCGACAACGATCGTGCATTGTGCTGGCGGAAGTGCAGGCTGAGAAAATAGTTGTCCATATGGGATCATTGATGCAGCTAGATGGATGTAATCAGAGATGTTCAACTAAGAAATAGCTATGATTAACCCCTGATGATGATCACTTACGGGTACATCGATAGTAAGAGCTGAATTCGTACTCTTCAAATATCAGCTGATCGTAGACGTCTTGTATATTGGGTAAGTTGAAGTATGGTTCCGTGATCAGCAGAGAGGCTTGTGTGGTGTCGACCTGTTCCGCAGTCTTTAATACCGTAAACAGAGCAAGTTCGACGAGAACTTTTTACCCCAAGGACTTCATCTGAAAAGATACCGTCCCATACAGCTTTCTGGACGTCCCAATCGACGAGATAGCCCTAACAATCCTGGAGGAATGAGCTGATGTGCATGAAAATAGTTTGCAGATTGCAGACCTTCTCAAAGGGTAGACGGTAGTGCAGAGATGAATAGTCCTTGCATCGTGTTATCTCGTGCCCAAAATACGTTGCCCTGTCTCCCTTGGACCGCACGACTGCATTTGAAATGATTCTAGACAGCGTGGCTGAGACCCGAAAAACGATACGTGTGGGTTCCTCTTACCTGGGTTTTGCATCCTTTTTTACGATTCCTACTTTGATCGTAGACGCGCCGTTGTCGAGCACGACAATTGGCTTGGCCATCCCGAAGATGAATATGAAAAAGAGATGGGGGTCGGGTATAGAGAAAGGCGGTGCCTGAGTTTGTATGGGCGTGGGAACTAGTTTTATCAGCAGATTTGAGTCTATTCTCAGACGGACTGTTGGTCCACACGTTTCTTGGCTCTTACACTCGTCCACGGTGCGAGAACTCTGTTCTTGTCTTGCTTTGTATACGGGATCAGCTAATCTTCGTGCTTCTTTGACAGGAACTTCCTGGGCTTCTTCGTCCCTAACTGCGTGCTACCACTTCGCGAAAGCGGACAGAACGATTCGCTCCGTATTCGTGACTCCTCTACCATCCGAAATACGCTAACTAGCCCTGGGGTGCCGTCTGTATGGCAAGCCTTACTTATTTATGGACTTTTTCTCATTTTAATGAAACTAAAGCCACGGATTTTGCGTTAAATTCGCCCGCCTCTGCTTGACCCTGCCCTCGGAAGCCTCTCAGTATCTCGGATTCTCGCTCCTTAGTGGCGCTCAGACTAGTTCTTGCTTTTTTAAATTTTGACTGGAGCTATGTGCATTGGAATTTGGACTTTGAAGCACCCTGAATACGCGCTGTGAGTTTTATTTCATTTGCTCATTCTCCGGTGCTCGCGACCATCCGTTTCTAGGGGACGTCATGCGGCGCCTTGTGACGTCCTCTAGAATGTCGTGAATGAATGCTAACAGGACGAATTTGAAACATATAGAATACTCTGTACAAATCGTGATGAGTTTCTAGATAGACCGACGCAAAACGCGCATTTCCATTCATTCGGAAATGAGGCCAACCCAGACAACTCCGGCCAAATCCTATCAGGTCGCGATTTACAGGCTGGCGGATCGTGGTTTGGGCTGAATCGGTCCGGGAGAGTTGCCTTGCTGTAAGCTATCCCATATCGGATGTCCTCCCCCCAAAACATAAAGATAACCGTTTTTAATATCAATCTAGGACCAATATTACCGAACCGGTAAAAGCATATAACACTTCTAGGGGCTACCTGGTCTCTTCGTTCCTCCTATCCCATTCGTCTCACCCTTTAGAGGACGAGATTGGGAATATTGTACCGGAGGATGCACAGTTTGCCGGTTTCAATCTCCTGCTCTTGGCACCAACAGTGGACCCCAACGGTTCAATTCAATATGAGTCCCTCTTCGTCACGAATCATGGCGGAGGCGGAAGCCTTACGTCCCGCCCTCTTTCGTCGAACGAATGTTCATGTGGGGGTCTTTCCAATGGAGTCGACGGAGCAGAAGCCAACGTCTGGCCCAAAGTGCAGCACGCCACAGAAGATTTTGATGCTGTTCTCCAAACTTCAACTCCAGACGAGACAGAGGCCGAGCTCACAGAGCACCTCTTCCAACTCCTTACGTGGGTACCTTCCTTTCTCTTATAATAATCTCCCCCCGAGATTAAATCTATGTGAACTTTCTGACATACTGAGGTTTCTCCGAGAAGCTGGCATCCCACAGACCCGATCGTGCATCGCAGGGAACTACGAAACACTGTGCATGTAACCCCTATTCGAATTGTGGTAGAGGGAGGCAGCTTGACCCCAGCACACTACGGCACGCGTCTATCAACGGTGCTCTTGGTTCGGAAGAATGGGGATGTCTTGTTTATCGAACGGGATATCTGGGAATCATCAGTAGATGGGGTGCCGATCAAGGCGGACCCTCCTACTGAGCGTGTATTTCGATTCAAGCTGGACATCAAGCCCAACGACGACAGGAATTAGCATCTGTACAGTACGCTACTGCGGCATATCATAGGTGTAACATATTTTGAACGTTGCCAATGGGTATAAAGTGTACGCGGGGAGGGGAGACTTTTTTGCATAGCACATTTCCAAAAAGCAAACATGACAGCTGGTAAGTAAACAAGATCGGGGTAGTTTTGGGGTACGAGGAGAAACGAAATCGGCACCGTGTGTCCATATACAATAAGTAAGAGTCCATAAACAAGTTGCGAGAGAGGTCGCCTGACACCAGGTCATGCCATGACGTGGTTAACGTTGTAGACGCTGTGATGGTCCTGCGAAGGGAAATAGGGATTGAACCCTGCAGCCGCAATATGATTCCACTCCTGTGGTGAGACTCCTGGAGAGCCGGTGTGGAAAGAAGCATGTCCACTCGACGCGGACAGAGGAGTTATGATCTCATTGTCGGACGGGGGCCCACTGTCATATGAAGCCGCAACCAGGCCTGGACTATCACTGCCGCTGCTTAAGAAATTCAGGGTTAGAGCTACGTCACAGGGAATGGCGAGAAAGGGAGAACTCACTGCAATGAATTATTCAGCTCCACGACGCGTCTGAACAGCGTGCACTGCGCATTCGGAGGATGGTGGTGGGAGTACTGCCGCAGCGAATTCAGCGAACTTTGGAGAGTCTGGGAGAGAGTTATGTAGGCGATCCCCAGCGCCGGATTCGTGCGGCAGGGGCAGATGTATTGCGTCTGTGGCGATGACCCATTGACGCTGTAGTGTTCGCTGTATGTGTTATTTCCATCGTCGCTGCCTGACAGTTGATAATTTCCGCTGCCGCCACCGTCGGAATACGTCGATGCAGCCGAGCCAGGATTACCATTCCCATTGCTGTAGTGGCCATTGTTATTCGCGCCCGCAGCGTAGTTGATGCCGTTGCCGTTGTTCGCGGCGTTGTACGCAGCGGGCCGCGGGTCGTTGTCGAACGACCCTGAAGAATCGCTCCGTACATCCGCTTGGAAGGTATGATATCGCATCGAGGGCGCTGGCGACGGCGAAAAGCGGTAGAGGTGCGCATTCGCTTCCGTAGCAGGTTCCGTCTTTATTGGGCTCAGCAATGAATGCACCGCCCGCCCGTTGCGAAGCAGCTCGTCCGGCTGCGTTAGCCCCGACTGCGCTTGTTGTTGGCCAGTGCCACTCCGTTTTTGCAGAGGCGCACATTTTGTTGCGCGTGAATGCCACTTTTCGTTCGGATCTCCGTCTCGGAAACCGCTCTCTGCCCAGCGGGGATGTGGTTTGCCTACAAAAGAAATGTAACAAAAGAGCAGGCTATGGTTAGACAATGGGCGCGTTTGTTTGTCGGGACGACGTACCTCTGAGTTCGCGAACGAGGGACTCGAGCTCTGCAATTCGATTCCGCAGACGCGTGCTTTCGTCGAGCGATGGGTCGTCTCTATAGTGAATAAAAAAAACACGTTCAATATTGCTGTCCGTGAATGACACATTGATGCGAGTGGCTAACCTGAGCGCAGGATCGTCAATTTCATATACACAAAGGCCTGTCTGAAGGTTGGTCATGTCAATAACTAGCAGAGAGGCACCGAATGCCAGATATATTTACCAGGCCGAGCTGGATGCAGCGCTGGCAAGGACGTTTTCGATCGCACTGTGGTTGAAAAAAATAATGAATAAACGACAAGAATTTCGCCAACGAGCGCGCTCACCTTTCGTTTCGATGTGTGACAGTTCAGGCAACTTTGGGTAGTGCGATTTCTCCTCCTTTTCCTATTTTTGGGTGATTAACGGTCGTAGAGGGGACCAACGCGGTTAATTAGTCGGCTAGTAAACAGAGGGGTGCTCGATTGAGCTATGTACTGAACGATGCTAACCTGTGGTCGGTGTCGATGGTGAACTCCAAGGCCATTATTTCGCCTTTGAGCTGAAGAGGTTGGAAGGATTCTGTGGAGGAGACTGGGGACATCATGGTTAAGAGCGGAAAAGGAACAAACTCTAGTCGAGGATGGCCTTGCCCTTAAGTGCATCCGGGGTCATTGGTTGAGATCTTGTATTAGATCTCGAAAGGTATTGACAGATGTAGGATCTCCCGATTGGGCAACAAGAAGTTTTTGTAATAAGGGATGACTGCTGTGCAGGACAGAGTTGGTCTTCTTTCGAGTCCAGACAACGTGTCCAAATACTTGTCAATGATCTCTCGTATACCCTCCAAGAAAGGGTATAATAATGGCCCTGAGGATCAGATTCCTCTGTCGACATACATGCATGTGGGAGGCTTGCCATATATTTTGGTGTTCAAGCTTTCTCTGCCGGACACTAATTTGAACGCCAGACATGCCCACTTCGAGTCGCCGACCTTTCGGAACTACCTCCGTGAAGGCCTGTAGCCATTCAGGGTCGCATCATCCTCTGAACCCACAATCTTGCTGTCTCGCCTCCATTGTGTCGTGAAATAAGACAGAAACAGGCAAGATATGATACTACAAAGTCGGCATCAACCGTGGCAATCCATGACCAGTTTCATCTGGATTTTCATCGGTGCTGATTCTTGTTACCCCCATGCCATCGAGATTCAAGAAGAAAGACCCTTCTCTCGGTGGATAGCTTTCTAGTATTTCTTAAACCCCGGCAAGCAGACTAGGCTCTCTCTCTCTTGCATTCTGGCGCTTACATCAGAACGAGGCCTCAATGTTCTAGATGGCTATGTTGACTATCAATCCAAAGGATGAAGTCAAAGCCTATGCTGTCATGGGAAGACATATCTACTGGACAATGTCCAGATCCCCTTCGCTTTCGCCATTCGCCCCTGGAGCAAAGAATGTGAGCTTCTTACTTGTGGCGTTCAGTGGAAAGTTCCCGAATTGCCCCCAAGATGTCTGGAGCGACGTTATGGTATTCATCTGGCGCACGAATTTCTCTATAGACGCGGGTCTGGCTGGATTTTGAGAGACCGTCGGCCGTTTGTTTCGTTCGAGGAAGCTCGCTTCCACAGAAAGAAATGATGATGACGGTACAATTACAATATGGAACGAGCCTGACGAGATAGAGATAGACGATAAAGGGAGGCCCTCGTCAGAGCTGAGATACTCTGCTACCTCTAGCAACGTAGGTGGCGCGTCATTTCCCTTGGCTGAATCCTAAGCGGGAATCCGGATATGTGGCGTCACACGTAAGGCAAGTACTCCGGCCATGCGTGGTCTTTACTTAGGTCTCAATGATAAGTAATGAAATGTAACGAAGGAGCCTTTGAGATGAAGTTATCATTTTTTCAATGAGCGTGTCGATTCTGCATCTAGAATTGCGCAATCATCCGCGGAAGACGGGAAAAATGGACTATATTCGGTGCGCATTTCCCAACCCAAACCTTCCAGTGTCTCGGAAGCATCGGTAAGCCTAATCTCGATTCCATGCTCTTTTGAGCTATTCAAAGCCAAGCGCCTCTAATCGTAGGCTCCTGCAATCCCCGATATGTGATAACACCCTGACCGGATTGATATTTAGAAAGCTAGATGACCGCAAGGGACGATTGCAAGTCCTCTGGGGAAACGGCAAGATATACAAATACCCTCTTTTTCCAAGGGTACGATTATTCCATGCTCACTCACGCTTTGTCTCGGATGCCCATCGCGTAGATATCGCAACGTCCAACCACAAGCGCCAAAAGGTGCCACAATCAGTCAAGTCTGGAAGTCGAAGATGATCAATGGGTACTTGCTGCCAAATACGACAAATACGACATGATCAGAATCTATGATTGCACTTGCACGAGCTTGGCTGATTTGAGGTCTCAAGGCTAACTTGGAACCCCTGATCAGGCCTTGTGACAACCGGTTGACGCCGTGGAAGATGTCAGCCGCCATCAGAGAATGTCTAAGAGGTGAGAACCGACGCTGCCTTTCTTTGAATAGAGCACTGAGGAAGGAGGAATTGTTGTTCCTACCGATCACTGCGAGACCACTTAGGTACATATTAGCTGTCAAGAACACATGCGCGATTGTCAAAAAGGGTAACTCACTTTTTTCGGTAGTAAGGATCGCGCTATCATGGTAGCGATTATTATGACTCGGGACGACGACAATTTGCCTTCAAGCAGTGTGTGCGAGAAAATTAAATTAATTCTCCCAAGAAGTAAAGCAATTATCAAAGGGTCGTTGCGCCATTCGCCCGAGGACAAATGAACGGCGCGCATACGGGCCCGGCCCTTGTCATTTAGTTATTGCTCACGAGATTTCCGAAATTTGGACTCAGATTGTTTCCGAGAAGTCGAGAATTACAGAAAGTTCCGGATTTCGAGAGTCCGAACCGCCGCCAATCCGCCTGTCCGCCTGTCCGGATTTAGCCGCATTCGCACGACACCTCTGCCAAACGCGGTCACGAGCCTCTTCGCTTTTGCACCTCTAGCGCTGGCACTGATCGCGTCGTCAGCTGGTTATCTTCCTTCACCCCGCCATCACCACCCTGGTCATCCTCTTCTCCCCGCCGCACATAGTATGTATCTGAACCACCTTCTCTTGGTAAGTAAACATAATTTCTTGCTAATCTTAATGTTGGAGAGCTGAGCTACTGCATTGCAGTTTTTCTCTTTCCTTACAGTGTTCCCCTTCATCTTCAGCACCTCGCGTCTTTCAACGAGATACATGTCTCAGCCTCAGGAAATCCCGCCCATTCCGTGTATTACATGTGGACGCCTTGTACATTATTCGTCTGTTAAGTCAGATACCAATGGGAACAAAGGCCGCCTGCTCGCAAAGGTAAGTAAATATATGCGCAATTCTCGAGCCCGATGTTTTCTAATCCTAGTATAGTGTGTTCAGGTGAATCCTGAAACAGGTACAATGTGCAATTTCTTTCGTTGGCTAGCAGGCTCTCGGACACCATCGCTCTCGCCTCGCCTCGGCTCAACCAATCAACTCCCCGCCGTCGCGCAACCTGGAGGACCTGCGCCTCTCTCATTTTACCCTGTTCCGGGCATAGGAGATGCATTGGTGCCTCCGCGTAAACCAACTTGCCTCACTGTGGGTTGCAACTCGACACGAATCCGCAAGGACTGCGGCCGACGGATGTGCAAGGCACACTGTCGCGAGGCAGGAGGTTGTGCTGACCCAGCGCATAAAGGGTCTCAATCGACAGCAATTCCCTACATGGCGGCAGCGCCGCCCCCAGCGACTCCTATATTCCCAGTACACACACATCTGGCCACGGCGTCGCTCAACGGATCTTCGATGCCACCAAGCTCTATTGATCCTAACCTCCCTCAGGCTCAAAGCCAGGTCCGAATGCGTCCTCCTTCTCCTTCTCTTGCCCCCTCGTCACGAGTTCCGGTGCATACCCGTACAGAACCAGCTTTCACCTCTCATATGTCCCCAGTTTATACCGCGCAAATGGCTCTTGAAGAACAGATGAGAGAAAACAACCGCCAGATGGAAGCTACTCGGCTTGAGAGTAAGCGGAAGGTCCAGCAGACGGCTTATGTTTACGCTTGGATGGAGGTAAGTTTGTTGAGTCTCTAAACAGATTTATACTCATAGTTTTCTAGGACGACACTGTCCCAGCTCCCTTCGAGGTTCAGGAAGGTTTTGTCTGGCCCCATTTCATCCTCAACGAGGCCGTCCTTCTGTCGGCTGGCTTCCCGCATGTCTCTCCCGATATGCGTTTCAATATCTTCCGCTTCAACCTCGGCCACTGGACAACTGTCAAACTCAACCATGTAGTTGAGCTCAAAGAAACCCCACGCGTATTCATTAAAGCTACCCACGTCCAACGTTGTCAACATTTTGAAAAGTTTCTCATCTCTACCTCGTCTTCAGCCACAGCCCCAAATATCCGAACCAACCTTGCAGGGGAACGCGCATATGTGAAGAAGAGAATGACTGAACACGAACTTTCCCAAGCCTCGAAGGCTTCTTTTCTCAAGAATAAGCACAGCCTATCACCTGACAACCTCGCTTCTACACCCAAACGACCCCGTCATCAGCATGATGAATCCCCTACCCCTACCTTGACAAGATATCGCCCACCTGTCCCCGCCCCGAAGTTCATTGGCAGACGTGCTCCTGGCGTGACACGCGTCGTCAAGAAGACAAGAGCTGCAAGGGAGAGGGAGATAATGGAGGGCTATGATAGTGACTCCGGGATCGAGTTCACTGACCCTTTTCCATTCACCAACTCATCTCCGGCACCCTCTACCTCCCGATCCACCTCAACTGCATCCGTCTCGATGACCGCATCTGCCTCAGCCGCGTCTACCTCAGCCGCGTCTACCTCTGCCGCATCTGCCTCTGCCGCCTCTACCTCCATTGCGTCTACCTCCATTGCATCCATGTCAACCGCACGGTCCGCACCTTTCTTGCGTCTTGGGCCTACTGTTAAGCAAGAAGAGCCAAGTTCCGCCATTCCTTTCCTTATTCCCGCCAAACGCATTTCGAAAAAGCCCAAGTGGCCAGCGGATTTCTTCGCCGTCGACATCGTCAATTTGTTTGATGAGATTGAAGACAGTGCTAGTGACACTGACACAGGGGTCCGTTCACTCTTCGAACGTCACTTCGGCCAGTGGGTTGACTACAAGAGGTCCACCTACTATGATCATCGCCAACGGTGGGAAGAAGCAACACTTGAGGCCAAGCAAGCTGTGCTGTCTGCGGGCCAAACAAAGGCCGGCTGCTGGATCAACCTGATGTCGACAACACGGGCGCCCCGGGCGCATATCAAGGCAGTACGTAGGCATAACACCAAGCAGGTCCTTGGCGTGGCTGAATCCGATGTTATTGATATCTCATCAGACTCGGACTTGTGAGACGTAAACTGTACATTCCTTTTTTTTTATAAACTAGATTTGTATCGTAAAGTGTAGTTATTGTATCTCCAGCATCCTGTATTACTATGCATAGCCTGTCTTTGTAAGAAACTGTCCATCCTTTTGTAATTTATCGCGAGTCATTGTGTTTCGAAGTAGAATCATTGTGTCAAGGAAAAAATTATACCGGTCAACTTGCATTTCTCGAAGAATTGAGTGGAATCCCCCTAACCACACATTCGTCTGCTCAGCAATAGAAGAGTTAAAATACCATGCCTTGCCATTTTCTCCAAGCAGTTCAGGGTAGTCGACTGGGTTGCAGTTGCTTTGACAAAACTTATCTTTGACTGAATGTTTGCAATTAAAGTGGAAAACATCCACCGTAAGTCCGATGTCTTTGAAGAAGCGGTCGTCCTTGACATGCTTGGCAAGGGAGCAATTGTTGTCGAAAAAAAGGTGGTTTGGCTTTTGACCGTTGATGCTGAATGTACGTTTAACAAACTCCTTTGTAGAATTAAATGTTTCAATGTTCACGAAACGTTGGAGGGCAAAAGTAGACTTACTGCGCAGGTTGCAATCGCCTCTGCCCCAAAAAATGTCTCGCGCGCAAGAATCATACCACAAGGAGCGACTAAAATCTGCTCATTGTGGGTTCTCCGCCTCCCAAATTGTGCCGAAATTCTTTTCTTGGTCGCACTTCCAGTTGGTAAAGGTGAAGCACCTCGCAGATCTGAAACGCCCTCGTTGATGCCATGAACCAAGTTCGGGTTCTGCTCATCCACCTCAAATTCTTCCTCCTCCTCATCGTCGATAAGCTCTCCAACATCAACCTCTTGAGCAATTCCGTCATTCGGGTGCGATACACGTTGCCGTTTCAACTTTTCCTGGAGCTGAACACGAGATTCACCCCTCAGTATATAAACGCGCTCAACTTCCTGGTGAGATGGATGTATGCACGTCCTTTTCCCTTCGAGAACAGGTTCACTGCAGTCCTTGATAGCGCAAATGTTGCTGAGGCCACGATGTGCTGTGCAATATCGATCTCGTGAGGTGGTCAATGGAATTTTGCAATTGTGGACGGCACAACATGTGTGTCCCAATGTTACTCCGTCCATCACAGCAACCCACACAGACTTGATAGCTGAATTGATAGCTCGATATTAACTTTTCATTTACCAGCATAACAGATATAACACTGACGTTTGCCATCGTTACCATTGTATATACGGGTACACTTCTTGCAACGATGTAAGACTTCCTTTTGCCCATACAGTTTGATGCGAGCGTTTCGTGCTTTGATAGCCTCTGTGAACCGGTCGGCTTGCTCTCCTGTGTGAGGCACTATCAAGGTTGTATTGCGTTCATGATGATCTTCGAGCAGAGATAGGATCGTAAATCCATCTTGTACGTGATCTCCTTTGAGTGCGGCTTTGAATGTCCAGTCCACGGGAAGGCAATCAGGTCCTGACAGTGCTATTTCATATGTACGAGCACAGTTTGTAAAAGATTTCCTGTGAAAGACATCAATCAACGCAGTTCCAAAGCTTCAATGTTCAAATGTACGGTACCATGAGATGTTTGTATCCGTGCGCCACATATTTACAACCTTCCACTCAACGAATTGATGCTCTCCGACTTGAATTATTTCTGGTGTACTGCCATCATAATAGTGTCGCATGCCGTCCTTTACAGAATAGTTGTGGTAGTAGGCCGTCTGGCATCCTAACATTTCCGTATGAGAACATGATTCGATAAACTTTCTGTGTGGGAAAACGCACCCTCGCACTGGAACCTTATTGCCCATACAGGGCGAACACCTTTATCCAAAGTATAGAGTACCCCTTGCATCTGATCTGTCTTCTGAAGTTTGAGGCCCTTTGTGGGTCGGTTACAAAGGCTGTTTGTGCAGTAATTGAAAGGAGGGTATAAAGAGGCTATTAAACTGGATTAGTATGCATTGACAGATTTGTATAGAATGCAGAATTCACTATAACCGAGGTCTTTCCCAAACAATTTGAACCTTTCATCCACAACTTTTGCCTTCTCAGCATATCCCCACACTGTGTCCTTTAGATATGACCATAGCGTATTGGTTGACTTCTCATCAATGTCGCACAGATCAGATAGTAGAATTGTGACCGATTCGGGCAAAAACAGCGGTGGATCGCTAGCTGGCCAGCTCGAAGCTTGGGCGAGAAGGATGTCAGCCTTGAAACGCGGTGTGTAGAGAAGGAAAGAAGATATTTTGAGGAGCATATCATGATTCAATACTTGTGGAAAAGAGTTGGCGAGTTTGAGAAAGTCATCGACTGCCATTATATTGAGATACGCAAAAGGAAGACAAGCGCGTTGTACTACTACTATAGGGTCAGAAACTAACTTGACGCGATGAGGGCACGTGATGTAACTATCGGCACGTGCCATATGGAAAGGCGGACAGGCGGACAGGCGGATCGGCGGCGGTTCGGACTCTCGAAATACGGAACGTCCTCGAGAATTACAGCAAAAGAAGGAAGCAGGTAGGATAAGACAAGATCGCCAAATGGAAAACTGGGGTTCGATTTTAGGTTCATGCCGAGATCCCTTTGCAATTCGGTCTCTCTATGTAGAGGGTGACCAGACCTAGGCAAGCGTCATCGCACCAGTAGCTCGGCGGTAGAGCCTCTAGAATTTAGAAGAACGTCGTTGAACGATACTTAGGAGTTTTCAAAGTATGGTCGTTAGCGAGACGTCGGCCAAGACAAGCCTTTTGTCGGTTATCAAGATAAGTGGCGTGGAGGTCTCGTTGAGCTGGAAGCTATTTCGCATGGATTTGAAAAGCAGCGTTTCTGATTGGCATGAAAACATTGGGGCGGGCGAGTGATCCCATCAAAATTTGAATTGTTTCTAAAACTCGAGAATTTAGAAAAGCCTCTATTTCCCTAAGAGCAATATTCCGCCATATAGACTGCACTTCCTCGGCTTATCTGGTATATGTGCATCAAGTGTCCCGCAGCATGCTGAATGGTTGATGTGAAAGTCGTAATTTGTCTCGTCTAGTCAACGTCCCTTACGACCAGTTGGATACCGGCAAAACGCAGGAGAAAAATAGCACACAGGTAATACAGTCCAGAAACAGACAAGACGGGCTCTTCGGTGTAAAGGCTTCAAGTTTGAGACATATACGAAGCCGTAAGCAGTCATTATGGGCGTCCGCAATGGAAGTTGGCTATCCGATTTGACGCCCTGCCAACCGTCTACATATCGGCCAGAAAAGTGAACTTGGGTGGGCGAGCTGACAGGCACAAGACGTTAACGTTAGTCGAGAGTCCAATGCAAAGATAGGACGAGCAGATGCCAGACGGTCAAAGCTTTGCTGATGGTAAAATGTTTCAATGGCAAGTACCCCGGTAATTATCGACCAGGAATAACAGAGGTCGTGAACAGACAGTGGAGCAAGGATACAGGGTTCCGAGATCGAAGTCGTTTGGACTTAGAACGTTTCTGCCAACCCAGATAACGTGGATCACGGAAAACGTGAACTTGAGGAAAAACTAGCACGTTGAGAGCCAAGCGATCCGAATGGCAGACACGTTCGAAGCTAAAGCCAAACATGCACAAATAATATCCCTCAGTGACGTCGGAGTCGGACAACCATGGCACGGATCCAGCAACGAATTCTTTGACTGGATCCACCACTCTCTCGCAGATTCTCTACTATCAAGTATTCTAGTGAATACCTTGACAAGCCTACCGAAAGGAACGACGAACTATTGACAGTATAAACTGCCTCCGAGCGTGTGAGTGGCGTTAAATTTGTCGTTTATTTCGGCGGCCAGTGACTGACCCAATCGTGGGTTCATTTACAGAACTTGCTGTAAATACAAAGTCCACGGACCAACATGTCCTTGGCTAGACACGAAAACACCGACTTGTCGCCTACATCACCAGTAGAGGACGATTCGGACGTCATACCGTCAAATGTTGCGGAGATTGAGCCAGAGCCTGTGCCAGGTCTTAATGGAGTCCCTGTGCGATGTACGTTAAAATACACGCGGTCGTTAATTGCGACAACGCAGAAACTTAATCCGTTTCGTAAATTTGACCCCCACGCTTTTGTATAGGGTACGATGTATGTGGCGCTCTCAATTTGTCGAATCTCTCCTTCGTAACGACTGGATCATGCTGACGGGTTAATTGTCCATCAGGCGACCGTACGGAATCATACACACGAATAACACCTTTTCAAGAAAAACACGATACGAGTGTTGAGTAAGTACTTTTTTCTTCTGGAGGCGTAGACGCTCTGGCCTGTCGACAAACTAAATCCAGTCAGATTCTTTTACAAACCAGTAACTCTGTCGGCGCTTGCGTGCGGTTTAATCGTCCTTGCCTATGTGGCTACAACTCAAGATGTTTTGGAGGAAGGAAGGGACAAACGACGCGTGTATGTCTCTCATCCCTGTCTCTTCCCCCACCTTTTCGTCCTCTTACAGTATGGCGTTCCAGCGGCGTGTACGCAGCGATAGCTTCGTTCTTGCTGTTCGCGATGATCCAGTTTCGCGATGGTCCTTTCGTCCGACCACATCCTGCCTTCTGGCGTGTAATATTAGGGCGTTAACCTGCTCTACGAGCTCGCTCTCGTCTTCTTACTCTTCCAAGACCTTAATACGCCCGTCACATGATGACTTACATCGACTTTAATCTCGGAGTACCGTTGCCCGAGAAGAGCTACGCTGAAGACTGTGCTTTGACCGCGAAGAACCTTTGGGTATGAATAAATTCGTTCTAGTTGCCTTTCTAGACTGACCGCGAGTCATTCAGAATGCGTTTGACATCTTCTGTGTAGCTCATGCTCTTGGTTGGTTTGGAAAGGCCATGATTCTCCGGATTACTGGTTTTGCTGGGTCAGCCTCTATAATAATCGATAGTTCCCCTCAATTAGATTGAC
The DNA here is from genome assembly GCA_015499995.1 of Flammula alnicola. Taxonomy (NCBI): domain Eukaryota; kingdom Fungi; phylum Basidiomycota; class Agaricomycetes; order Agaricales; family Strophariaceae; genus Flammula; species Flammula alnicola. The sequence goes on from JADNRV010000131.1 coordinate 95,235, forward strand.
TGATGATTTTCTACGTAGATCCTTAGTATTGCCTTCGAGTTGGCGGAGTACAGTCTACAACACCAATTGCCGAACTTCGCAGAGGTACGTCATGTCACAAAAACCACTCATTACCCTGACCGTGACACCCGTGCAGTGCTGGTGGGACCATGTATGTCTATTATGTCTTCTTATACTAAAGCTGACTTGCTCTCATCCTTGACAAATAGTGGATTCTGGATGTCATGGTATGCAATTGGTTAGGGACCTATCTCGGTATGTCTATGCTGGCTAAATTGTCAATATCCACTTAAAGCTCGGCATTTTAATATCCCGAACTTCTTAGGAATGAAAGTCTGTCAGTACTTCGAAGTTAAGGTACGACCCTGTGACACCTGTATGAAGTGACTTCGTCTGAAGAACACGTCGTGTAGCCTTACGAATGGCGCGGGTTTCGCCAGACACGAGGCATACGGTCCAAGGCAAAGCGAGTGCTCAGCCAGTTCTCACCTCATGACTTTACCGCGTTCAAATGGGGAACGGCGACGGACTTTCTCCACTTTTCGACGGTCGTCTTGCTGCTTGCGGTCTTCCTGGCGGCGGAGCTCAACCCTTTCTACCTCAAAGTATGAAAGTCTAGTTTATCTGCGTCTGAATCGAATTCTTGATTGACGTTTGCTTATTTGATAGAGCTTACTGTGGATGGAGCCGGATCATCCTATTATCATCTTGCGTCTGGCCTTCGTCTTTCTTTGTGCCCTGCCGGCCGTTCGGGAACTGTATCAGTACATTAACGATCCACGGTAAGCTTATTTAAGTTTCATGGCCTCGGCATAGGTTTACGATTCGTATTCTTCCTTTCGATCCGGATTTCTAGACGGGCAGTGAGGATGGGTCAACATGTCTGGCTCCTTCTTGCTACAGTCATCACTGAACTTCTGGTAATTACAAAATGGAGTAAAGGGCAATTCCCTGCTCCTCTTCCGTCCAAGGTTAAGTGGGGATGGGCAATTGGAGCTATTCTCCTTGTCCTTTATCCCACCTTTCAAGTGAGTTTCATTTCGAGTTTCAGCTGTTGATTTCTCCCATCCTTTTCTTTTTCTTTACTCGTGTTCGAGATACTCTCTTCTCTCTCTATTCTTTCCCTGCATGACGGTTGACTGATGTTATACAGTTTGGAATCCCGAGCGCGAGAAGATACATCCAGAAACATCAGAAGAAAGGAAAACCCAAAGTGTATTGAAGGATGGAATTATCCATATCATCTTGGCTATAGTTAAGAGCTCTATTAATATGCTGTAAGTCACAATAATTAACGTCTCTCTCTTATATAATATTCCCTCCGCTCGTGGGCACTGCGCATCAGCCTATCACATCAAGTCGCCTGTCTGTTATCGTACCATCTATTTGACATGATCGATCGTGTGAGAGCTGGGAAGAAATAGGCTGTTTATCTACGGGAGAGCCGAGCACCATCCTTTGTTGTCGGAGAAGGCTGTGCCCGTCCTTCGTTGGTTGTGTCAGGCACCAAATGGGAGTATTGCATACATAAATAAGAATCATGGTAGGTCGTTGTCGATTGGATACCAATTATGGCAGGCGTCATGAAAAACCGTCTGGACGGCTCTGCCAGTTATTTCTGTTGTTCTCCGTTGACAAACCATAGAAGAAAGAAGCTGATGGGGACCCCAACGTGTGGTGGAGAGCTAACTTTGAGGTCATGAGTCCAGACGCTTTTGTAGTCCTTTGTTTATGGCTTATTCACTTCGACGCCAAAAATACCCAGAGTGAACAGCTATCTGCTGATATTGACCCTCTTCGTGTATGCAAATAGGGTCGATTGGCAGTGGTGAAAGGAGATACTATCATAGATATCGCATGCTTAGCACTCAGTGACAAACGGTTGTTCGGAGGTTCATCTCCGGCTCTTCCAGAAAAATCATCGGAGAGTAGAACCGTAACCCAATGATTGGGATTGAGATTTCAGGGATCCCTCTGGATGTATGAACGTCTTAATATAGCTACGCGCGCGCATTCTTACTCGTGCGGCTAAGTGCAGGACCAGGTAGGCTCGTGAATGGGAACTTTGTTATGATTCATACACCGATGATTTAGGTTCTATTCAGGATGGGTAAATACTTCGCGCATTTTCTATTTCACCAAGTTTGAAACCCGAATGCTTTTAATGGTCAGAATAGTCGTAATTATTGGAGTAATTTTACTCATTGAGATTCCTAAGTATCGGGCCCGACGTCACATGTCTTCAGGGAATTTCATGGTACCATCTGGTTCTGCAGTTTATCAGGACGTCCGCCGCGACAAGTTCACGCCCCTGTGAATTTAGATAAGGCGGCCCGCCGCAGCCTGCCGCGGAGCCGCGACACGTGACTATAATAAATATCTTTGTTTGGTCTCCAGGCGATGGAACAAATTCGGACACAGCCACATCTCCCAGTCTTCATCTCGAACCTCTTTGTCATCGTCCTTGCGTTGCACTCTACTCCCTTCTACTGCTGTATATTCCATAACCTCGTCAAAATGCCGCGTGCTGAAGGTAATATACTATATCGGCATCAAAAACCTACTAAAACATTCTTATGACAGTCGGAACTCCCAAGTTCGTGGCGAACAAGATGAAATCCAAGGGTCTGCAGCGCCTGCGGTGGTATTGCAAGTTTGTGAGAAACAATGCCGAGACGAGAACGGATTCAAGTGCCATGCTGCCTCCGAGTCGCATCTGCGGCAAATGTTAGTGGTTGGGGAACATGCAGGGAGTCATATTGCCGGCTTTTCGCAGCAGTTTCAATCTGAATTCGTCTCTTGCTTTCAAGAAGGTCCGTTTCTTCCCCTTTCATTCTACGACAAATGCCTCATGTTGGTTTTCTTAGATTTGGAACGAAACGTGTTCGAGCCAACCAAGTATATCAGGAGTACATCGCCGACAAGAACCATCTCCACATGAACTCCACTCGCTGGGTACCTTGTCGGAGTTCGTAAAGCATCTGGACGATCGGGGATTGCCAGAGTGGATGAGACGGAGAAAGGCTGGTTTATCGCGTGGATCGACAGCAGCCCGAAGGCTCTTGAGAAAGCGGTGCGTCTCGCTCATTACCTCATTCAACCCAATCGTTAATCTTGAATACCTCTCTATAGGAAGCAGCACAGAAGAAGGACCGGGCAGCAATTTCTGATGAACAGCGGGAGCGACAGCTTATGCGGAGCAAATTGAGCGAGCAGCAGCGGAGACCGGCAATGAAGCAGGGCCGTCGACACCTCCGATGTTGAGGAGGGATTGAAGCGTGACGAGAACGCAGAGAAAGTGGTTTTGTCTCTCTCGGCGAAGCCTATAGCCACAGCTGCGGCACCGACTGCCTTAAGATGAACCCATTGAAAGCCGCTGTGAATCCTCTCAAAGCAAATCCTCTCAAACGGCCAAATGTGTTCAAATCGGCCCCATCAGCAGCTTCTTCCGAGGGCGGAGACAAAGCGGGGAATGAGAAAAAGCGACCGGCTCCGATGACTGCTGCAGAGAAACTCATAATTGAAGAACAGGAGCGGAAGCGGAGACGAATGGACAGGGACAATATGGCTTGAAGTTCTTTTTGCCCTCGTGTATGTTTTCATATTGTAACGATCAAATCCATAATCTTTTTCTTATGATTTACATAAAGTTTCTCGGAGATCTGGGGGAATATCCGCTTCGCCCACCGTAACGCCTCACTGCCAGGATATATAAGAGAGTTCAACATATTACCATGAGATTTCTTGCTCTTTCGATCTTTCCCACTCAAATATACCACCTCTCTCTACGAACGCCTCTGTCTCCCACCCTGCGTTTTAATGCAGCATCTACGCCAACTCAGGAGAGTCCTTCCGGGATCTTGCCTCCTTGCATTCAAGAACCTAGACGGAGTTTTTAGCTTGATCAATGATCCTTATCATCGAAAACACCAACCTCATATATCGTCGAGGAGGAGATAGGAATTTTCCATGGCGTCGTTATCTTATGGGACGAGGAGGGCTGCGATTCATGGCGTTTTAAAAGGATTGGAATTCGTCTTGGTTATGATCATCTTGTTGCGTCTCGCAGGCCTCTGGGCCACGTTTTCACCTTCGAGCAGCAATACTTGGAAGACCTGGGAAGAGATATCAGCGTCTGGGAGTCCTTTGATGGGGTAGCCATCATATCATACCTTCCATCTAACGGTGCGATCTCTGCAATATTCTCGTTCATGTCTTCCTCCCAGTTGTACCGTGACACGACAGAATTGATCTTGAGCATAATACCCGGTCTTTACACCAGCCGCGACCTGGAACACCTTGCGCGTGTGTACCCTTTGCCTTTTTGTCCTTCCGATCTTCAAGTTCGTTTCGTCGTCGAACGAGTCGCATGACACACCCATGATGTCCAAGTACTTCCCATACTCGTCCAACCACTTCTCAGTGACCTTCGACCCATTGCATGTGATGCCCGTCGACTCGAGCTCCAAATCGACCTTCGCGAACTTGATGATCTCTCCGAGAAATTTGGGCTCGAGGAAGGGCTCCCGCCGGAGATGTTGAGTTTCTTCATCCCCTTATCGGCGAGCATCCGAAGCCCGCGTTTGGCTTCGTCGATGGGTAGTATGTATGAAGTGAGCGAGGTGTGGAAGCACATCTTGCACTCATAGTTGCACACGCGGTGAGGGAAGTAGTTTACGGAGAGGGGTATGATACGCCCTGTTTTGGGGTCGTTCAAGATGGATATGGCGCGTGGTTGGATGGATGGCGGGTGCTTGGGGCTGCTCAACTGGGGGTTAGATTGGGAATCCTGGCTAGGAGGCTGCGTGTTCGTCCTCCTCTTACGTTCTTTCTTCAAGTTTTGATTAAATGAAATAGTGCTTTGCAATTACTACACTTGGCTAATGTCGGTAGCAACCAGCTTCTCTTCCGAGTCTCTTCTTTATGAGCGCTCTTGTACTCGTGTGGAAGGGCTGTTCCCTTTATACGATATACAAAGGAGGTGGCTTCAGACCTCACGACGCCCCATAAGTAATTTTTCTGTGTCGGTCGTGACCATCAAATTACTCGGCGCGCCAGCGTCGGCCGGTTCGGGATTGTCCGTTCCCGCTCTATGGTCAAATTGGGTCAAGGTTCATTTTTAAAAATATGATTCTTTGCTCTCAACAGAATTGAATCTGAATTGCCGTTTAGTGCTGGAGCGCAACGGCCTTCCGAAATGTCGTCTTTGGAAATATCCTGTCCAGATTTCAGAGGTACTTACGCATTAATGTTCTGCCTGGAAAGTTCAATCCATAAGGTTGGAAAGTCTATATATAACATGAGGACATTTCAATTTATCGATGGGTAATGAAATTGTTTAGAATGTCTATAATTATCAACGAAACCAGCGATTGGGGAAAAGCAGAAATGGACCTTTCCAGGTTCCAAATTCCAGGTTCCAATAATGAGTTGGCCTCGGACGTCCGAAGCTTGATAGAATCAATTTGAGGCATATGGGTATGGCGAATGAAACCATTATCCAGGAACTGCACAAGAAGAGACGTTCGTCTATGCAGCATAGCGCAATAGTGAGCTGAGTTCTTGTGGGTTCTTGGAAGGATCAGACCAATCTGAGATGCGGGCATGAGGCCATTGACATGAGGATCGCAACTCTTTTCCTCTGGTTCTGCGTCATCGTGGTGTGGTCGCATGTAGCGCATGCAAGGTGAGAAATGAAGTGTGAGCGACCGGTGTTGTACGTTGACGCCGTTGAATGCACTAAATTCTTGAGGGCCAGTCTGAGCTGTGAAAGGCATTCTCTATAAACGTTCGTGTCTCAGAGAAAGGCTTCTGCACACCTTCTGGGACCCTGTCCGCCTGGTATGTGTTTTGAAGAGAATCCAGACTCCAAGGTAGATGCTTTACAGCAGTCTTGGTTCTTCGTCTGGAACCAGACCAATATGGGAGGCGCTACGTAGTGCGTAGCTAATATCTTGGAAATCCGACCGAGCGAGGAAGAACCATAGGAGGTTGAAACATGGATCTAGGGTGCGACAGAATTTCTTCACCGCCCTTCTACGAAGCATTTGGGTATTAGAAGAAAGACACAGAGACAAGAAACAGGCTGTGTTCTCCAGAATGTGTCGCTGAATAGGGCGCGGCCTCTTTTTGAAGTCCACGTAATAATCGAAATCGCGATCTAGGAGATGATAGGACCTCAGACATGAAAATTAGTGTGCGCCTAGAATATGTTTAAATCTTCCACGTCACAACCTGCGCGATCGAGGAGATGCGTCAGTCGATGTCGATGTCGATGTCGATGTCGATGCCCACAAGACGTATCATAGAAATACCTAGAATTACGAATTACGATATCAATATGATATCGATCTAAAATGTCGATTGGCCAATGAATGCTCTTCAGAGGGTCTTCTCCTGATAAATCTTGTGGATCGGGGAGAAGTAGACTGCGACCGACTGAAAAGAAACATTAGAAGACAAGTGATAGCTATCTGAAGCACTCACTTCGTCTTGTTTCGTTGGAAGTTAAAATTTGTGTAGATGATTATTGGTGGCGTGCATTCTGGGCGAGACCGCCTGCGGTTTGTTGGATTGGTGACTACTTACTTGGAAGAAGCGGAGCCGGAATGCAAGTGGAGTTTGCGTTTCCTGATATGTTACAGTCTGATACGGCCGGGGCTCAGGGAAAGAATGGCGGAAATGGAATATCAAGACGACGAGCGCTGAAGCTTGAAGGCTGAAGATGGCATAATTAGAATGGACCCCTGTTCAATTGAGTGTCTTCAGCTTGTGATATGGAAGGCAGAGTATGACATGTTCAGAAGGCTTCTCCGATACAGCTGGGCTTGGTCAATTCGAGTCTCGAACTCCGAGCCGTTTGTTTTCTACTCTCCTTCAATAAAAATAAACAAATGTTAAACACTCTCGGCACCACTCGGCACTCGGCGCTAAAATAGATGTAGCAGTGTACGCCTTGGCTTGTTCCATTCTCAGGCTTCAGCTAATCTGAGACATTTTTTGGGGGGAGGACACGACCATCTTGTGCCCGAGGCTGAAATACCGCCTCTCGCTTTCCACTCCTACAGTAAGTTCCTTGAATACGCACTGCCAAGATAGAAAAACGGTGTCGTTCTTTGATCACTTTATAATTATTATCCATAGGAACTATCGATCGTGCACGCATAAGTCTCGCAAATTTCTGGCCAATCGTGAAGAAATGCAAATGCCCGACTACCTCGGCTGGAAAAATGCACGTTTTCCAATCGACCGCACTGCCATTGACTCACACGAGAAGAATGGATTTGAGTGGGAATCAGTCCTCGATGATGCCAAAAATACTTGGGCGCTATTTAGCGCCTTGCTAGTCCTTTGCGGTGGGCAGATCAGTAAGGTCGGTAAGGAAAACGTCCACTGGTGTTTAAAAATAACACACTACGCAGGAGTGCTGGAATTGCTCTTTCGACTGTGCAATTGTTTCACTGCGCGATTGGCGGCATGAACTTTGTTCGTGCTGCCCTGTGATGCCCCATGCATATGCCGCTTTGCAATTTCTGTGCACCCGAAGATATGCCGTCTGGACTCTAGACTTGCGGCCTGGGACCCCATGCATCATGCTACCATTGACAACAAAGCGTTTGCAGGCTGCCATTTGCACCACCAACTTCGCTAGCCTTCGATGCGGCGACGACAGCCCTAATAGTATCAGCCGGAATGATCCTCATTGAGTTAGGTGCGGTCCGGTGTTAATGCCGCGTTTTGTGAAGGTAAAATGGCTTGCGTCTGCATCTCATCGTCGAAGAAAAACGCGCTGGCATCCTCTGCGGTGGCCAGCAACCGAAAACTTGCCAGCACAAATGATGATTTGCGCGGTAGTTGGTGGAAGTGGATGTTATAAATTCCTAATGGGGATGGAATCGTAGCCCTTAACTTTCGAAAGGGCTCGAGCGTGCCAATGACGGTAGACTCGATTATGTACCTTGGTCCACCAACAGTGACCATGTCCCACTACAAGTCACTATCAGTCAAGGACGAACATGAGCTCTCGTCCTCGCCGAATCTCTCTCAGGGCGATCTCAACGACCCTTGGAATGAAGAACTCATTAACATGGTAAGCGCGAGGCGATCTCGACCACAACACGCGTTTTTCGCAATTCTACTTCGTTTAATTGAATATCCTGACCTTTTTCTCTGAATTCATGCAGTACCGAGGCGAACAACCTATTTCCAGCCACTCGCCCTTAAAACCATCCAACCTACCCTCCCGATCTGTGTCCAGGAGAATCGTACAGAACAAAAAAAGAAGAAGAAGATTGGTATGGATTGGGGTGGGCGTATTGGCCATTGTGGCCACTGGTGTCGCAGTGGCTCTTGGGATAACACTGAGCAAGAAGGGTTCTTCATCTTCGGGTTCGTCCAGTGGGAGTGGTAGCGGGAGCGGAGGCGGGGGAGGTGGAGGTGGAGGTGGTTCGACCGCCAGTGGAACGAGCGGGAAAACTGGGAGCACTGTGAAGTTGGAAGATGGAACGACTTTCGTATACACAAATGACTTTGGCGGTGATTGGGCTATGGACCCAAAGCTTCCATTTGCCGCAGCGGACAAGCTCAAAGTTGGAGTCCACGAATCGGGAGTGAGCAATGGGTCTGGGGTCAGGACGTTGTCCGAGGCGTTAACCTTGGGTATGTCTTCATTGCTTGTGATATGGACCTGGAATGCTGAATATATGCGCACATTAGTGGATGGTTAGGTAAATTTTGGAAGCTACATACTCACTCTTCGACTGAAATTTTCGATTAGTCACTGAACCGTTTATATGTCCCGCTTTGTACGAGGCATATATCAACAAATCAAATATCGCCGTCGTCGATGAATGGACTCTATCTCAAGCTATGGGTGCCGACCTCGCCACAAAGATGGAGGAACATTACAAGTCCTTCATCGTAAGTTGCGTCTTCTTGTGTGCTAGATCTCTTTCTAATAATTTGTCCAGACCGAGAAGGATTTCGCTGATGTTGCCGGTGAGTTCAAACCTTCGACTCTTCTGCCGTATACCTGACAGCAGAGAACAGCTGCTGGTCTGAACTGGGTTCGGATTCCAATTGGATTCTGGGCGATTGAAACCATCAATGATGAACCTTTCTTGGTCGGAACTTCGTGGGCGTACTTCCTCAAAGCGTGAGTTACCCCGTGTCTACTTTACGTCGCCTTCAACGGCGAACGTACTCCGTCGCTCACCTCATCTTCTTCGGCAGTATCCAGTGGGCAAGGAAATATGGCATCCGTATTTATCTTGATTTACACGCCCTTCCTGGAAGTCAAAATGGCTGGGTGAGCTTGTTGGACTTTAAGCATTTCCTGCTTGGCTATCGTCTTCTTACCTCTTCTGTGCAGAATCATTCAGGAAAGAGTGCGCGCATTTTCCTTCGCTTTCATTGAAACTTCGTGGACTGACGAGGGGCCGTGTCTTGGTGTCTTTCTCCCTCCTTCGACTTCTTCGCCGATCAAGGTGGTCCAGTAAATTTGTGAGTGCTTCTCGACGCCACATTCGTCCCAGCATCAGTCAGTGTACGTATATGCGCCACTAATTGACTCTTCCGCTTCCCCTTTTCGCTCCTTCCTCTCTCGCGCTCCTGAAATATAGCATGAACGGAGTTATGGGCATCGCCAACGCCCAACGTACTCTCACGTATCTTCGGATTATCACAGAATTTGTCAGCCAGCCCCAGTACCGGGATGTTGTCGGGGTGTAAGTCATCTCAGTTTCCACCATCTCCACAAATATACGCGATACGTTCCACTCCGACGCTCGCACCCTGTGGCATCATGCTAATTATTGCTATCTTAGTATCGGAATCGTTAACGAGATCCTATGGGGCACAATTGGAAAAGATTCAGTTCAAAGTTTCTACCTCGCTGCCTATGAAGCTATCAGAACGTCTACGTATGTATCATCGTTGTCATTCTGTCCTCACTTGTCCTGCTTCCATTTTATCATCGCTACATTATAAATTCCTCTCCGCGACGCTCCTTGCGTTATGTTTGAACGCAGATGATGTGCTGACTTCTCACGTCTGTCTTTTTCTGACTCACAGAGGCGTTGGATCTGGGCCTTACATCGCCATCCACGAGGGTTTCCAAGGGGTACGTACGTCCTTCTTCGGTTTTTCTCGCAATGGCATTTCTGATGCTACAACCCCTATTTCTTCTCTGTAGCCCGCTATTTGGGAAGGGTATGTGTCCTCCTTTGGCTTGGGATACCTCCCTACTTGTATATTTTCCAATGTTAGCGAGAAACTGAAATTCTCTCCGTTGTTCAGGTTCTTAGCTGGAGCCGATAGATTAGCTCTTGACCAACATCCGGTGAGTGTGCTGTCGGCCTCTTTACGATACGGAGAACAGCGGACTTGACTGAATGCCTATATTTTTACCTATCGCGATGTAGTACTTGGCGTTCATGGGCGACACGTCTCCGTATGTCTACCTCGTGCCTCTGTAATTGGTGATATTCAAGCTGACGTTTTGTCTCGATAGGATTGATCAAATCGCCGCCAAACCATGGTATGTATCCCGCTCAGTCTGCTGATGTGATAAATTGATGTCGCAAACTTTCCGTTTGGGGATCCATGTCGAGCTTCTCTAACTTCTATTTCTCAGTGGCTGGGCGATCGCGACAAATCGTTCCCAAAGCGTATTCGGAGTGACACTCGGTGGAGAGTTCTCAGCTGCAATCAACAACTGTGGTCTCTGGTTTGTACTCATTGCTTTTCCCCGGATCTGTGGGGATATTATTTGCATTGTCCCAGCATCTGACCAAGACTGTATCTTTCTCTCCCTGTTCTCCCACAGGCTAAATGGAATTGGTTCCACTCCTAGTTCTCCGGACTGCAGTACTTGGGACAACTGGAGCGTGAGTGTCTTGCTACCTTTTCCAGTATATAAGACCTTCCCCAATCTGACCGATCTTCGCCGCTGTTAACCTGGAATACTTTTACTGACTGGATGATATTGTTAGGCATACTCATCTGACACGGTTGCGGGCTTGAAGAATGTCGCTCTCGCATCCATGGATGCTCTCCAAAATTTCTTTTTCTGGACATGGAAAATCGGCAATTCCACCCAGCTTGGAACATCCTCCAGTCCCATGTGGCATTACCAGCTTGGCTTACAGCAAGGATGGATTCCAAAGGTAATATTCCGGAAATCCCGTTCGAAATCCCGATATTCATATCATTCTCCATAGATCCACGAGAAGCATTGGGCACTGTGCCCAAGTTTGAGTTCGAGTCAGGTATTCGATGGAAACTATCCTTCATCAGCCACCGGAGGAGTGAGTATTCCTCAATATTTCTCACTGCCGCTAATATCACCGCTTGCGCTGACATCCTGATCCGACGTTTTTTTCTTATTTTCTCAGGTTGGCGCAGGAACGATCGATCCTGCGCAAAGCACGTCGCACAGTTTCCCTCCTGCCACCATTTCGCCTCCTTTTCAGGAACACAGATTGCCTTGCTGCCGACGTACACGCCCACGGCACCCTGAAGACTTTGTTCGCGCCCACATTCACAGCAGCGCCCCTGCTGTCGTTGGCACGGGTTGGAACAATGCTGCAGATAATCAACCCGCTTATGTGTACGTCTGGCTTCTTTCTTGCGCGAGGTTTGCGACACTTACGAGATGGCTTGATGATACGTGTCTAGACCCATCTCCGGCTGCTCATATCCAAAGTAAGTTTCATTCGAATGTTTCCTCTTATTAGATATTGATGCTTCTCTTGTTCTAGTCCGTGGGATGCAGTAACCGTGCCTCTTCCGGCTACCACCTGCTCAGGTCATTGATCACGAGTTCATAGGCGCCCTACCCTATAAGCAGAGCGCTTCTCGCCTCGGACTCTCTAATATGTTTATATTTCTTCATACAGGACTTTCTTCTAATTTGTGACTCTATATTGGCTTGACATGACTTCCCGCAGATTGTACTGCATATATGTATACGACGATTGGACTATTTTCCTTGGCTATTCTCGACTTCTCAGATATTTTAGATGTGTTGCCGGCTCGGACCTTCGTTACACAGACATTTAGCTACCGCTACCACGTCAGACTACGTCCACAAATACGTATACATCGTCCGCTAGCTAGTACGACAGCATAGGGGCTCAGCGATACGGCATGTGTGAGAGAAGAATAGATGTCGCTCTCTCTTGTTGCATACTCACATGTCATTTTTAGTTTTCTGATAAAAAGCGTCACATGGCATGTTTGACTTTGGGTTGTATGTTTTTTCATCAGTGTTTGCGTTGCCGACATACTAAACATCGTGTCCGCTTAGCTACCGGCTTCACTGTACTTTGACAGCAGAGTCTACCCACGAGATTTCCAGAAGTACAGATTGTCAAGGTCCTACCGCAGCGAGTAGTATGTAAAAGACGTCGCCGAGTTTCCTTCCGCCATGGAATAGAGAACAGATTGTCACCACCGTCATCTACCAGTGCCTTGAGCATGCCTCCCTCCCTTTGGAGGAGGGCAATGGGAGTATCAAATTCAGCCTAGCGAATTGATGAGCAAAAAAAAAAAGTATACAATCATCGCTTACGACCCGACCAGTATCAAGGACCATCTGCGCGCCGAACTCAGCACCGACTTATAGATTTGTAGATATCAAAGGCGGGTTAGTAAAAATATACGAACTCAACAGCACCCACCGTGGAAGTGCATACCAATCGCAAGAAGTGGCTATTATCAATGGAGATTCTTTAATCTTTTTAAAGGAGCGTCTTGGCATGACGAGCATTCACCCAAAAGTTCCGTATTTCGTAGGAAGTCATACAGACGTCCAGCGAGACTTTCCCTGGAAATGAGGTCAGTTTTGGGGTAGATCATACCATGATTTTCAAAAAATATCGAACCTTGGATGACCATGCTGACTTGCCAAGATATGTACTGCCAGAAAGCAAGAGAATGAAACTCCTGGCTGAAGAACATACACAAAATCCAGAACCAAGAGCGAATATCGCTGTCAGCACTGTTACTACCGTCTCCAGATAACTGTAACGTATGAATGATGATCCCGGTCGACTATTTTACACTTCGGGATCGAGCAATTCCTCACCTTGAGATGTGGTAGACAACAACTTGAATGGGATACGCAAACAGAGAAGTTGCCTGACAAACAAAACAACAAGAGCCAGGTTTATGCATTCCTTGCCCGTAAAAAAGCTCGATCATTACAGTCGATTAAGCATGAATCGATGAGGTCTAGCTACTCACGCAATACGTGCATCAACTGAGCCAAAGAACAAATGTCCCCGTTTTGCACCTCCAAAAGGATCGAGGAGCTAATGAATTAATCATTATCTCTCATTTCAAACAACTGTAGATTGAAACTTACGGGGAATGCCTTTCTAGACACTCTGCAGGGAATCCTTCACCGAGTTCTTGTGCATGACGTAACGACGTTAGCGATATGGATGACCATGAACTGTGAATCCACCATCTTGATATCTTTTGAGAGGAACCTCGAGCCGAGTTCAGATACGGAAAGAAAAAACCAAATCAGAGATAAAGTTTATACACCAAAGCATACTGGACAGAAATATTTCTCTGAAAAGGGCGGCTGTTACGAGGCAAATGAGAAACTCGGGAATTGATACTCCGTAATTGTTTAATTTCCTCCCGCTGCAATGAGTGCCTCAACCTCAGGCTTCACACTCGCAATGCATTCTGCCTTGCCTTGTTTGGGATTCCAGCCAAGGGCACGGCCACGATCTGCCTTGAAAACACTGTTGGCGCCGATCATGCTACGCCAAAAGGGGATCTAAGTAATGCCAGAAGAAAAGGGATAAGCCAGGATACACATCAGATGGAATAAACTAACTGGATAGAATGCTTCGCATTCCTCCTGCGAGAGCGCACTCGGTTCGCGAGAAGTCCCAGTTCCCAAATCAACAAGAGCCTCGGATATGGCGCGGCCTATCTCAAGACCGAGAATTCAGTGTTCCCCACAAAGTAATACCCTTCAGGCCCATGGCCAACGGCATCAGGATTGGAACGGATAGTATCGAAGATGACACGGTACAGATCAGCGGCTGAAAGTTACAGGAACAGTCAGAGAAACCCAGGACGTGCCCATAGATGAAGAAAATGAAGTACGCACTGTCCTCAATGTCAACTCCGCACCATTTATTCAAGCCTTTACCACATAGCCTCCTTGCTTGCGCACGAGAGCTGGCTTGATAAGCATGGACAAGGCCGAACTTGTTTTCTGAATTCCAAGGTCGACCAGAGGTCCTGAAGGCAGTCCAAAGACAGCTCCTGGACAATTTTTCAGACTCATAAAATCTCATAGAAAGCGATTAAGGAGAAAATACAACTAAAACAGAGAAAGACCACCAGGCGCAATGATATATGCCCTGACATACCCGGCCTTGTCCGCCTCTATGATCGGAATATCGACGTTCCGAGGTATGACTTCCACTGGAATTGCATTGAGTTTGTCAACATCCAAGTCGCTGATGTCGGGTTGACCGCTATGCAAGCCACGCGCGTCGTCCATGATGATCGCTATAGATTCGGGATTTATTTGGACATCATGTTTCCAGCTAAGCGGTTGAATAAATACCTGCACCGGACTAAAAGAACAGGTGAGATCTCACGTTAGTGTTTGGATCTGTCTTGACTCTGACCGTATGAATCAATACTGGAGCCTTGCCAGACTTCTCGTATTTGATCTTCATCCCAGCCAAAATTGCATTGGTAGGAGACAAATTGATCGAATTGGCCTGTAGAAGCTCTTAGCACATCGCGAGTCGCGACTCCTCTAAATAAAAGCCATTAAAACTTACAACGCGATAACAACATCGGCATTCGATGCTGCCTCAATGAGGAATCCCAAATTTTCATCGGTGTATGAGCCAAGAATGACTTCAACGCCCAAGGTTTTCAGTTTCTCTCCTTTCTCCGCTGAACGGACGAGGGCTGTGATTTGGAAGGAAGCAGCATCTGGGTGTTGAAGCAGGCGGGTAAGAACGGCCCCGCCGATGTAGCCTGAGGAAAACATAGTTACTTTAACCAACACCATCTGTGAAAAGCGAATTGTGCATACCAGTTGCACCTGTGAAGAAGATATTGAGCTTGGTAGACATACTTGTGCGTTACTTTGGTGCTCAATGCGAGATGTTTTGTTTTGGTATCGGCAACAGGTAATAGCCTGAGGGAGGATGCCGTTGGGACTTGAATAGGTTCCCTTTTATAAGCTACACAGAAGTTAGTCGCCATGTCCGATGATGTCGAGAACAACTCGGGCGCCGATACGTTCATCTAAGCATTCTTTGTTATGGCCAACTTTGACCGACACCAGCCGACACTGCCGATTGCTGACGCGGAATGGCAGCAAAGCCACACAATGAGTCGCACACTCGATATGGATTGTACTTATGTGAATGTATCGGTGCTGCTTAGAGGGCCGAGTAGTGACGCGGCCTGGCAGTCAAAGGAAGCACGGCAACATGTTGCTGGGAAAGCTGGGAATGACGCGATTTGAATCCCGCGCGGCTTTCCCCAGACCATTAGTATGCACATCGCGCAGGAGCGCTAGTGCTTAGTACTGAGCGCTTCCGTCATCGAATGTTCTAATAAGTATTCTTCTTTGAAGAAATTGGGGAAAAGGCTGACTAGGTGAGTAGGATGGGCTTATTACCTGTGTAGCTGCGTCATGTTCAAGTTGGAGAGAGGGGCCGAGAGGATCGAATGTCCTGAGAGTCAAAGCTAGATGCGAAAGACATAATTCAGAGCATTACGACTGCGTCGTTACGAAGTTCTGCGATATACAAGCGATACAAGCAATAAGATCCGTACTATCCAAACTATCTGAACCTTTAAATAATTTAAAACGTGGGTCAGAATCTTCAAAGCAGAGAACAAACAGGCACGGAAATGCACGATGTAGGGCTACACAAACTAAAGATTAGAAGAACGAAGTGCCGTTGGTTCAGCCTTGGCATAAAGAGTAAGTTTGTCGTCGCTCTTATCAACCAAAGCCTTGAACAGGCTGTCTTCTCGCTGGAGGAGAGACCTGGGACTGTCAAATTCGACCTACAAGTGGGTCGGCTGAGCGACAGAACATGGTCTGACCCGGAGATTCGAAATTCCTTACCATTCGACCGTCATCAAGGACCATCTACATTGCCTAAGCAGGTATTTCAGAATAAGAACAAAATTGGACATACAATTTTATCAGCATCCATGATCGCTTGCAGTCTTCTGGCTCTGTAATGGTGATGACCGTAATGTCAGAACCCAGCTTGTGTCGCAGGATCATTTGGATCACAGCCTCAGATTTCATATCCTTGTCTTCATCTACTATAGAAGACGCTAGAGGTCGATAGAGTCAGCAACCGGAACTTAAAGAGAGTGAAAAGCAGCTACGCACTTTCTTCGAAAATGACAATCTTGCTACCAAGGACGATGGCTCGAGCGAGGGCAAGGATCTGCCGCTGGCCAACGGATAAATCACTTGTAGAGCCGCCGATATCAGTATCGAGAGTGATAGACGTTTGTCCGAGTTCTTGGCACAATGAGAAGAATCCCACAGCGTGAAGGGCGTTGTTCAATTTCGCATCGTCGTGTTCTTGGAATGGGTCCAAATTATGTCGAAGGGTACCTGATGTTCACCACATGAGCGAATACTCTAACAGTGACCCTTCGTTATATTTACCATTCAATATGTCCAGCTAGAAGGAAAAGATGAGATGGCTAACCTCAACAGTGTGATCCACGCACTCACCGTTTGCGGAATGACACAAATCTTAGATCGCAAACTTTCAAGGTCGATGTTGCTAGTAGAAATATGGTCGTAGTAAGCCATTCCTTCCGTTGGTATGCACCGCACAAGGCCAGGGTCAGTGAAGTCTGAAAAATATTCAGTCGTACAATTATAGCGCTTAATTGGGCTCGGACCTTGTCATTACTCGCCCTGCCAACTGTGAAATATTGTCAGCTTCATGAAAGTAGCATGAACACACCAGACTTGCCTACGCCAACGCGTTGTCCAGACATTATATGGAATGAGAGATTGTTTAAAACTGTTGGGCCAGTCTTAGTTGGCGAAATTAACGAGAGTGAGCCTAAGGGGTCAAACGGAACGGAGAGATACTCACCTTTGAATAACGAGCAGATAGGTTTTTCACCCAAAGATCGCCGGTTGCAGGCCACGCCGCAGGATGGTCGGTTCGGGCGGGTTTCGGTTCTTGCTCAATATCGATGTAGCTTTGAATACGCTCAAGGCTGGAGGATTCTGAGCATTTGTACGACTGGATTCAAAACTCAAACATGCGTACCTCTTCGAATTATCTTCAAGTTCGCTGAAGCATCCAATGCAACGGAGAACAAGAGAGGATAAGTCCACGGCCAAATATAACACAAATCCGGTACGAGTGACGCTAATGGACGGCCCATAAAGAAGGTACGATGCAAGGGCTGCCGCTAATAAAGCACCTATTACATCAAACTTGAGTCTGATCAGCCTATTCAAGTCGTATTCCATTTGTGAAAAGTGGATGTAGCTGTCAAGGCGCTCCCGAGATTCAGTATTAAAACGTGATTCCGCCCCATAGGCCCGAATCGATACTGGCATTGATGAGATTTTTGTGCCCAGGCCAGGGATAAGAGGCTCACCTGAACCTGAAATGCTGGCATTGCAATGGGAGAGTATTAGCGAGTTGGCATTACTAGAGGCACTCAGTGTGAGACGAGGGAAATGGCATGTACCAGTAAACCATAAATTTGCGTACCTTTTCCTGCGTTTCAGGGAATTTTTGTCTTTCGAATAGGTACCGACAAAATGGAGACCCGCATATATGATGGCCAGAGCAGGAAGGGAAAACTTTGGAACAAAGCTGACAATGATGGCGACTTGTGTCGCTATGGATATAGTACTGGTGCTCAATATAAGGAGACTCTTCATAAACTGAAAATCCACAATGAGAATATCTTGAGTACATCTTGCGATGATGTTGGCTGCCGGAGTTTCTTCCAACCACCTACGGTAGAAACGGAGGTCAATTTTGAGAAAATGCAAGTAAATGCTGCTAACCCGAGCGTGCTTCCCATAATTGACCCGAGCAGAGAACTATAGATAGTTCTCGATGCATTGGTAGTTCTGGACACATAGAAAATGCCTGAGCCAAGCGAGAGCAGAACCGTGGCCAATAAGACAAGAGAACACAATGTGATATAGCTAATCATCATGGTGATTGCATTGTATTAGCATCATTGTGATGGAACGAGGATTTGTACTTACAATGACATCTGGACTTCTGAAGGGTCTTTCGTCTCATACTGAGAAGCCCAAGTCCCAAGAAACCAGACTCGAAGGGCTTCCGTCGAGGTGGATAGAATGAATCCTGTGATACACAATGAGATGAATGTATGGGGGTAATTTCCTCCGAATCCGGAGAGGAAGAACTTCAGGGACTTCCAGGTAATGCGACTGTCGGTGACATCATCCGTGGTATGGGATTTGGCACCCGCATTCACTTCACTCGCCAAAGGCGGAAGTTCCACATATTTAAACCGTTCTGCGGCATCTTCAGCATGAGAAACCCCTAGATCTGTCTCTCCCGCTTGGATGGAACCATCCTGATCAATCGATACCACAAATTTGGCTACAGGAGCGACCAAATCGACCCGATTGGTCTATCAAATTGAATAAATTCTCAATTTGGTACATAATCCATGGGTAATAATGAGCGCTTACCGCCAGCAAAACAGTTCGTCCTTCGACCAAATCGCCTCGGAAACAAATTTTCACAATCCAAGCAGACCTTTAACTGCGATCAACATCTGGACTAACTGGAATAATCGAAGGGCTTACGTTTGTCGATCCAATGCCGAAAAAACATCATCCAACAAAAGAATCTTTGCTTGAGAATAAATTGCCCGGGCAAGGCTGATTCGCGCCTACATCGCAGAAGTAGAGTTGTAAATCAATATATTGTCAGCAGTCTTGAAAAGCCCACTTTTTGTCCATCGCTGTCATCGACAGTCAGAACCAGAAAATGGAGAATATCAAGGAGACACAAACCTGAGTGTAAGTCCTTTTTCGCCGACTTCAGTGCTGTCTCCATCTTTGAATACCCCGAGATCTCTCTCTAAGGCACACTGACGAATCACTGGATGAAGTTAAGTTAGTGGGTCGAAGTCAAAGGTCCAAGCAATCAAAGATACCTTTACGGTAGCGGATTTCATCGTAGGAGGATCCGAACAAGATATTTTCGCGGATAGTTCCACTGTAAACCCAAGAGCTCTGTGCTGCATATGCAAGACCTCCCCCTCGTGGTAAATTGAACCAGGAATC
Organism: Flammula alnicola; assembly: GCA_015499995.1. NCBI lineage: Eukaryota > Fungi > Basidiomycota > Agaricomycetes > Agaricales > Strophariaceae > Flammula > Flammula alnicola. The sequence goes on from JADNRV010000131.1 coordinate 114,565, forward strand.
AGAACCAGCCCGGATAGAGGGCATCTCGCCTATCAGAATGGATATAAGCGCCCGTTACTGGTATAAAATAACAAACACAAACCAAGCAATGCCATCAACAAAGATGTTTTTCCGCAGCCCCTAGCAAAACGTCAACGATCTGTTCCTCGCATGGTAAACTCACTCACTTGGGGCCAACTATTAGGTTGATACAATTCTGCTTGAACAGTAACTCTCCCTGTATTTTCAGTCCGAACATGTGACTAGACGGCGACCTATCATCGCGGTAAGGTTCATTTGACCACGAAAAAGAAATATCGCGGAAGCCGATGGCCTGGTTGTTTGTAACGGCACCGTCTATCAGAGTCTCTACATCCACAGGTATGTGCAACGGTTCCGCCTTTTGCAAAAAGGAGTTACACGATTCAGCGATTGCGAGCCTAAAGCTTCACTCAGATGACAGTAGACACATCAGGATGGATATTTACTCACCAACAGCATATTGTGTCAGCAAGGAAGCGAATTCTGAAGCGCATGTCTGAACTGAGAGAAGATTGTCAAACTCGAAAAGAGAAGAGAAGCTACAGCAATCATTAGATATAATGTGCGATAGTTGAATAGAAGATATTTATGAAACATACGCATGAGTCTGTTTTCGGAAGCGTAACTTGCATATATGATGATCGCAACCGCAGTCGGTATAGAAGTCCTGAAGGTACAGTGATTCAACTTGATGGAAAAATTGCCGAGAAAAACAAACTTACAGTACAATGTCTTTCAACGTGGCCAGAACCTAGTTTCGCAAGTGGGGAAAATTTAGCCATAAATTCCCGACCGCTATTGTGTTTCGGACCTTCGCCTTCCAGGACAATGACAGCTCCTCGTTTCGGATGCCCTGGATCTTGGTTTCCATCTTGCGTTCCCATCCAAATAGCTTGATTGTTCGGAGCAAATGTATAGCTAGAGAACATGTCAGCTTTCATGAATTATGTGTTCAAATATGCAACGCGCACCTTCGTTACCCTCTTTAACACGCAGAACAATCTAGAAGTCATGTTTTGGGGTCAGCGGGAGTTAACTCAGAAGGGGCGATGTACCTTCTGTGCATGCTTTGTTACTGCGGCAAAGAATGCTTTCGTAATGGGCGTTACGAGGTTTAGGAGATTAAGTTGGAAGGTGAACGCAATAAATGTTGCCCTGGAACATGATATTCAGTCCGACATTTCCAGCAGCCAGAAAAAGCACAAACTTTGATCCAAACAGCTTGTAGATAAAGACTAGACACAGCACAAACCGAAGGGGGGCACGTAAAACTGAAGAAAGTGTCAGTAGCAAAACTCAGTTGCAAGAGAGGTCCCCATTGCCTTACACAGAAGGAGGAAGTCACGAGCTCGGACAATATTCTTCAAATCAATGGCCAGAAGCTTGTTGACTGCTTCAATGTCGTATTGATCCTCCTTCTTAATTGCCTCTGCGTTGGATGTTGTGGATGAACCCTGAGCGGGATTTTCGGGCCGTTGCTGCGCGTTATCCTCGCCAGGTTGCCGGGAGGGTAGACGGACCCGGAGGCTGTGTTCCAACACGAGTTGGGTGATTATGACCTCGGCGAGGGCGATAGTTCTAACGGAGAAGAAAAGGTAACACTGTTCGAAGATATCTCGAAGTAGGGGGCCGATGGCAATACAAAGAATCCAGACCCAAGGACGAAGAACAGCACGGGCGCCTTGTGTCTCCATATGACTGCAGATAATGACGGTCAGTGAGACTGTTAAGTTGTGAATTGAGTTTAATGATTGCACTCACGCCAACAGTCGTTTGAAACCAATAGGAAGTAAAAATCCTGCGAGCACCTCGTCAACAATAGCCAAGGCCATAAATGCGATTTCTTTGCCTGTGGGCTGTGTCAAATAACAGCATGAATCTCTAGTTGAGCATACTTACGGAAGACACGCAACAGAGAGAATGTCAAGTTGCGAGGTTTCGCTCCTGCAGGTGGATTCATGCTCTAAAAGTAACTTTATTTCGTAGACGGGGCCAGTGGGCTACTGGAGGACGTACTAAAGATGTAATTTCGGTCAGGTATTGGGTGTAACCGGTATTGGACATGGACAAAGCATCGAATCTGAGATGATTCGCGAGATGTTCGTGCATTGCGAGGTCAGAGAGAGAGAGCATTTGTTCGTCGGTCGGTCGATCCATGTCGTCCGTAGGATTCTAGGAGAACTATGAAGATGTCGGGGGAAAATAGCAGAAATGGAATGTATTTACCTTTGGACCAAGCGGGATGTGGAAGCGAGGGGCAAAGAACGGGAAGATAACAGCAATCACTACTAGAACGACAATCTTCACCCATAGTAAGGGACCTTGCCATGAATCCCTCGGAAATTTGGTATAAGTCGCCAAAGGCCAGATATCTCGGTATATGTATACCCAAAAGCAGTGAGAAGGATGACGGTGTTGCACTTGGTTGCAAAAACATGCCATTTCTCGACCCGGATGGACAGTATCGCAAGAATCGTGGAGTAAAGCTGTGTCAAACTGCAATTAGGAGGAGTTGATTGTTAAGGAAGTCGACTTACATATGTCAAAGTCATGAATAATTCAGGAGATGCGAAGAAAGGGTCTGGGTGTTCTCGAGCGCCAACTAAGCTGATCATAGACAAAACCAAAAGAACGAAGCATCCAATCAGGCTTGCCGCCGTTGCGTATCCAGCAGTCGGCAATCGGCCACGTTCCCGAACCCGTTCTCGTAGTAGGGAATGGCCAGATGCCCCCACGTCCAACGCATGGAAAATCTGGAGGCAGAGGCAGCAAGAGGCAACGGCGAAAGGGATCGACAATGACTCATTAAAAATACTAAGGATTGTATCCATGAATTTCTCCTTAATCCTTGAAATAGGGCGAAAGAACGTACGAATGACTCCACTTCTCAGCCAACATCATCACAAAATGCGGAGTTCTCAGGTATTCCTTCAACCCTGAACCGAAAGCGCCCAAGCCGAAACCTAAGGTTGACAGAGGGTCACTGGAGGAGGAGGAGAACAAATAGAAAAGGATTGTAAATCTATGTACATCCGGCACTGCCATCAGGGGAGCTCACGACCAAGGCACAATTGGTCATATTTCGTTTCAAATTATCCGTGTACTCGGTTATGTAAGTCGTCTACTTGCGTATAATAGAACAACCACGGTTTTCAAGTTGCCTAGTGGGTTAGGAATACTTGTCGTTATAACAAAGTTGGCATTGCGTTCGGAAAACATAAGTACTGAAAAAATAGGTTCTCGCTCAAATTTTACTTTCCAACAAATGTAGACGAACAGGTGCAAATCTCACACAGCAGTGACAGCACGCTTTCCTAGTGATAAGCGCCGCCAGGAAATAGGACCTGGTTGTACCGGACCGCGATGATCGAGCACTATGAAGCGGTTCAGATTCCGGCGGGCTTGCAAACTGGAGGTGAAGTTGAAGACTGTGTCGTTCATTTGATAGCGAAGGGTACCATCATTTGCAGAAATCCGTGTTTATTCATAAGGAAGAGGTATGTATAGGAGACGTCTGTGCAAGTTGAACGAAAACAGATTCCTTCGATGTTGGGCTTTGCCGGCCGAGTTTTACAGCTGAGATCAAATTTAGAGGCTTGTCCTGGGTCATCTGACTCCATCAAGCTGGGTAGCTTGCCGTCCCGTCTATGCGAACAATTATCACAACGAAGCATTGAGCCTGAGGCCTGAGGAACGAGCGCTTTGTTCTCTTCCATGCAGGTCTCACAGACAACGAGTTTTTTGTCTGTCACGTTGAATAGATTATTTCCTAAAGATTTATGCATGTTGAGCATCCAAAAATATATAATTATTATTTGCGGAATCAACAGACCAACAACCAAAATTGACGTGCACCTTGTTCCCGCTTATCCTCACCCTGTCCTTGCCGTCGCAGCGGTCGACGAGCAGCCCCCTTTTCATGGTTTGCTAACCTTTCTATCCGACCGACACCGACAATCTTTTGAGAACCCCTTATTTCCTTTCACAATTTTTCGATCCTCTCCAGGTTAGCAACCAAGGGCAAAGACACCATACCGACCGCATACACCTGGCTGGATCCTCCAGAAACGTCCTAAATGCCCCCTCGACCGGTCCTCAAACTAGGCAAGGACGACCTGTTTCTGCAGTATACATTGGAAAAGCTTCAAGCCCCAATCTACAAGACTTCACGCACTCGGCACAATTTTCGTCAGCCTACCCCAGTTTAATCGACGGAACACCTCCTGGGCTCCCTGACCTTCCGGAACCTCCAAGCCCAGTTTCGAGCGTAGGATCTGTAAAATCAGGTCTGCCTTCGCCGCCCGCGACGAACTCGACGGGCAGCGGAAGCACTGGCGATCCGGCAACCATAGCTCTTCGTGAACGGCCTCTGTCACTCCATAGTAACAGCAGCGCCAGTACGAGCAGCGGAAGTCACCATACGGTGTCCACGCCTATGAAGCGCAGCAGCAATGTGACCACCAGCAGAAGCAGCAGCAGGTTAGGCAATCAGGACGATACGGGGGCGGAGGGCGATTTTGATGATGATTATGATAAAGAAAACGACAACGACAACGAAAGTAATCAAGACGGAGACGACACCGCAAGACTGGACCGCAAATTGCTGTCCAATAGCAACCACGACGACAAGCCTAAGAGCTCAAGCGAGAATGTGTTGGCATTGCAGAGAGTAAGGAGTTTGGCGCAGCGGAATCGACTTGTATGCACATTTTCCATTTATCCTTTATGCGTGATCGCCTTGTTGACATCTTCCATGTTTCGTCTTTTTCTCTCTGCCATTCTTCTGCCCATAACCACGATGGCGGCCTATTTACTTGAACTCCTCTTTGCGCCTTTGTCTCCACACAAGGCGCTCGACAAACTCGCCAGGCTCGGATCGCCATCCCCCGCCCGCCCAAATACACCAAATTCCCGTTCTCCTGCCCCATTACATGCACCGACCACCTCTTCTCGTCTTTCACAACCGCCACGTCAGGTCCGCGCCCTTCCAGAACCACCGCAAGACTATGGCCGCTCTGGCTCCGAGACAGAGCGCGAGTCAACCACCCAGCACACCAACACACAGTCGCAATCCTCTCATTCGTCCTCCTCACATTCATATACTTCGTCTCCTCGTCACCAATCCGCCACACTTTCGTCTTCAAACCGCTCAGTAACACCACCACCGACCACATATAACAACAGCCCTGCCAGCCGCCACCGCCACCTATCTGCGCCGGACTCGCCCAACAAGGCTCGCCGCGTCGCAGCAGGCTCTACCTCGACGTCATCGAGTTCGAATTCACGTTCGAATTCGAGTCGAAGTCCATCGAATCGACGACGTCATCGGTCCATGGCCAGCATGTCTCAACTTCAGCTCGCTGACTTTGAAGAGGAGGAAGATGTCCATGACGACGCTAATCTTAAAACCGCCACTGGCACAAGGGGTCATACTCGAGATAGGACACTTAACGAGAGGATTTGATCACGCAGAGTGCTCTGGCGGCGGTTGCTTCATCGCGGAGGAGTCCTCTGGGAAATCGAAGGAGAGGTGCTTTACCGAAGGAATTCAGGTCGGATCTGGTCAATGACAGTCCAAGTCCGAACCCTGCGAGTAGACCAGGTTCATCGGCTGCTTATGATTCGAGGGACAAGATGGCTCAGGATGAGAGGCGGGAAAGTTGGAAAGTGAGCGCATATATTCATGTTTTTGGCTTTTAGACGCCCTCTCTAACTCTGTTCTGTTCGTTGTCAGCGCTCCGCCGAACCAATAACCCCACTCCGTCCAACACCCAATGGTGTCGGCCGCTCATCAACGTTGCGCGACACGCGGCGGAGCGGTGGTCCAAGTCCACGCTGGTCAAGTGATGATTTTCGGTCACCCGCCTCCCTGCGAGATCGTCACCCCAATGCAACACAATCCACCGAGGATCTCATTGCACAAAAAGAGAGAAGACAGAGCTTAAGAGGGGGTAGTGCCGAGAGCGCTTTGTTGTTGTGGAGCCCTGGTGGGCGAAGTCTGTTGGGCGAAGGGCTGCGAGCTGCTGGCTTGAGTAGGAGGAAAGAGGAGGATTCTCGAGGAAGGCTGACTGATGCCGGCCCCTCTACGGCTAGTGGGGATTCGTTCAGGGATAGGGATCGGAGAGTTGAGTGGAGTCCGCAGGATGTTCTTGACGAAGGGCGGAGGAGGGTTTTCACACAGAGAGAAAAGGATCGACAGGATCGACAACCGCAGAGAGCATCGACATCCATGGCGCAGTATCAGTACCTAGACAGAGATGAGGATGGCCGCCGGGGACGCGAAGGAGGACGCGACCTTGCTCTTAGGGGCCACAAAAGCTCGTATTCCTTAACAACAAGAGAGCGAGATGCGTCTCCAACGAGGCGGACGGGGGATCCTTCAGCTCCGAGACGGGAACGTGATTCGCTTCCTCCAGAACGTGCCGGGTCTTCGATGAGTCGCTTTCACAACATTCAAGTACCCCAGCACACGTCCTCTCCGGCTCCTGCGATGCCTGCACACCTACTGGAAAGGGCAGCTACTGGAAGTCCATTTGGCACTCGACGATTCACACAATCGGCATCCTCTTCAACGGCCCAGATGCAGACTGAGCATACACGTTTAATGATCGAGAGTCTCGCCATGTTCGAGGCACAGTTGGCTAAACTTCCGCCACAACTAGGATCGTCGACGACTAGCAGCAGTGGTGTCAGCTCTTCTCATGCGGAGCTGGCGCGAAATGCTCAGGGTGTGGTCTACACCGCCGAACGCCTCGCTGCGCTGTTGAAACTTTCGACCGCCAGGGCACAAGATGCGCAGGTTGAAGCGGAGGTTGATACCACGGAGCGTGATAGATCCCAGGATATCCTCACCATCTGGAATCGGGTCGCTGCTGACTATCGTGACGGTTCAAGGGCTGCAGACGAGCTCGTTCGTGGCCTTACTGCGGTGTTGCTCGGAGTCGGACGCATCATGCGCGATCTCGGCGCTACGGCGGGAACGAGTGAATTTGGATCGCCCTCTGTGCATGGCAGGCATGTTAGTCTCAGCGAGGAAGATATCAGAGGTGTGAGTCCTGACATTAGAGCCGAGAGTTCTGCGAGTGGGAGGCGCAGCGCGGCTTCGAGACATAGCTGGGAACCCGCGCCAAGGGATAGGGAGAGAGAAAGAGAAGAGGCGCTGAGACGGCTAGATGGTGCTCCCAGGTCGGAGAGTGTGCTTGCGAGAGCATCGCCGGCGACGTTCCAGAAGCTGAGAGATCGCGAGCAATTGGAGACACCATCACATCCCTCTCAGTCGAGTCTAAGGAAATCGACACCCGGCACTGGTGATAGACCAGCCTCATCTGTCAGGCGATTGTTTGCCCCTCGAGAACAGCGCGAACAGATGTTCGATGCGAAGGTTGCCCCTGATAATAATGATGAGAGACGAGGCCCTGGCATGACCACGCTCGACTCTCAGGAGACCATCCACGGGCAGGGCTATGAACCCTCCCCTACTCCAGCTTCAAAAACTCGCGCCAGTGCCGCTTCAGATCGCAAACGAACCCTTACACCCATCTCCATTCCGAAACCACTACCCATCCTTCCATCCGAATCCTTGGTCCGTCGTCAAGCAGGAACCTCGACTGCGGCAAACAACAAAGCAAACGAAGGTTCTCTACGTGACAAAGTCCGGCAGAAATCCACTATCCGTTCAGAGAGACCTTCTTTTCCTTCCATCACCACGCCGAGCAACGCTACTACTGCTCTGACCCCACATACGGTGTCCACCACGCCCAGCAAAACCGCTGGCTTCCCTCTCGTTCGTACCGATTCCGAGAAATCAACTCGATCGCAGGTCACTTTCTCTCGTCCTGTAGCCGTGTCCGTGTCGGCCACGTTGTCCGGCATTCAGCAACAACACCTTGATGGCGAAAGGAACCGTACCATCTCGAACGCCAGTTCGAATGCGGAGCCAAGCAGCAGTGTTCGTCCGGACCCTATCATGCGAGCCATGTCGGGTTCTGAGACCGAGCGGGACATCAGGAGGAAAACTGTTGGTACAAAGACGCCAAGAGCATCGTTGGATAGTCAGCTTGATGAGCGTAGTACTCTGACTGCTAGTGGCACTCGCCTTTCAAACGTCCATGCGGCTGACAGGAGCGCCGCCTCGACAATTTTGCATCAGTCTGCGAATGCCAAGCGTGAACGCAGGAGGACGGTCACGGATATTTGGCCTCCGGAGTGAAATTATTGAAGCTCCTTCTGGCTCACCTATTTTTTGGTGAGTTTTTGACTCGCACATTGCTGGCCGTTGACTAACTCCAAAACAGAGCCTTTCAGGTGCTACTTTTCTTCTTGTAAATACCCCACGGCTGGGTGTCGGTCCATTCTTGACAATTGGGCTATCCGGCGTTCGACTTCATCTTTGGACTATTGATTCACAACTCTTTTTCCGCCATAACTTTCCTCTATTTATCCTTTTCTGATTCTTTCATCATTCCCACCACTTCTCATCATTTCGTTCTTAGCATTCCTGCCTGTGTGATTCTTCCTTTTTCCGCTTGTCTCCATCTCCTTGTTTCGTATAGCCCTCCCGACTTCTCACGATAAGACGCAGTCGCAAACTTTCTGGCTTGATCCACTAAGAATGGACGAGCGTAGGCTCGTCGTGCAACGATTCCGCGTCCAAGTACTGTATTTCTGTCCTCGATGATGACTGGCATACTTTTATGTACCTACCTAATAATGACACGAGTTTCCGATACCTTGAGCATTCTGTCTGCATTCGGTGAGTCCGACGGTGACTGACTGGGCAGCCCGCAGCCCAAATTAGAAATATTTACTATATTTAGAAGCTTATGTTATGTGTCACGTTTCAGCTTTGTGCGCGCCTCCAGGCCCCCTCCGTCATCTTTTCGGATTCCGGAACATAGGCTTTAGCCCGTGATGACCTTCGCTGCGTTTAACTGGCTAATACGATGGACAAATGATCAGTCAAGAGATAATCACTGAGTTTGGGAGCTCTGCTGGCCCGTTTCGGCCACACCGAGTTTCTCGATGAGTCGAAGGGCACGGAGACATTGTAGCGATATATTCGGTATGCCAGAACCTTCAACCCAAGGTAAGTGTGGTCCTCCGTTCCGCCTAGTAAATCACCCTCATATTCAAACTATAGACGACATCAGAAGCTGCCGACGTGCTCGTTGAGAAGTACAGAACTCTGAGGCAAGACGATGCTACAGGCGCTGGACAAAATTCGTATCGGATCACTCGAGAGTATGATTTGGTTGAGCGATGCCATCGCACAGCCTAACTGCACGTCTGAGGTACGGTTGAGCTATCCTCCTCAAACGCTTCTTTTTGGTTGAGCCGTTCTCGCAGATTATATCGGCCTTTGTACGAGAGACATATATCCTGTTGCGACAACCTATTACCCATGTTGAACATGATGCTATCGAGTTTAATGAGGATGAACTGGAGGGCGAACGCGGAAACAAGCAACGCCGAGCAACTGATGACCTCAGATGGATCATGCATCGATCATGGCAGACACGACTATGGACGAATTGGTTCCAACAAGCGTCCTAAATTCTGATTCATTGGATGGCTAGCAAATCGCTATTGAAGTACTGACTTGAAGACTAACTACAAGTGGGGGATAACGGAAGTCCATTCGATGGACTGGTAGGCGGCTGGTGGCTGGGCGCGGAGAGAAAGGAAGGCCTCGGTGAGCAGGAAGATGCGAGCGATGACATAGAGAGGCAGGCCAAGCAGGAGTGGAATGTAGGCAGGCCATCTTACCCACATGAACCTGTGGTCAGATTCAACAAACCTTTCAAGAGGAAATGCCAGGGCCAACCAAGCAGGCTCAGCGGTGATGACGAGGGCGGAGATGCGCCAGAGAGACAACATGTCTTAGCCACCCGTATAATAGTTAACATACCTGCCAAACACAGTATAAGTATCCAGACCGAATCAACTGTTGGCTCACCTTGCCTTGTAACTCCTCTGTGAAATTACATACACAGGTTACATATAACTTTCAGTCACTTTCCTAATGGCTAACCGGCGTCCCCAGCAAGAAAAGCGGCGGAAAGTAGAGATCGCAGAGGAGGATCTCGATTTTCCCATGTCACAGCAATCGAATGAAAGCGATGAGCAACAACGAGCGTGCGTTTCCGTCCATATATTCCTTCCTATCATATGCGTAGAGTCCGTGTACCACCATGAAACTGCTGACACGAAAACACCAATAGACTCAGAGAATCACTCGAAAAATGTTTGGCTGGTGCGTGCATCTCAGAACTTTCATCAACATTCACAAACCACCTACGTTTCCGATTTTGCAGCTGAAGTAGAAAAGAAAAGGGCACATAAGGAGAAGAGGTTCCTAGAAGTCTCAGAGAAACATCTCAACCTCGATGTGTGCGCTTCCGCCCACTTTTTACTGATCGGCTTTCACAGACCAACGACTTCAATATGTCCAGCTTGAAACGTCGGCGAGAGAGGTTCGTGATGGAATGAAAGCTATGTGAGCGCATGCATACTGTGGATATATGCGCTAATCTAAGCAGAACTCCCATTAGCGATGAGGTCTACACTGTTTTCTTGATGGAGTATGCTGGGTGCGAGGACAGAATTCATAAAAAATGGATGCGGCTTCAGGAAGCCCAAGACAACCTTGTGGTGTGTTTTCTCTGGAGCCAAGAGGCCTTACCCAAAGGCACCGAACAAGAGAGTCCTAACAATTGTCAATTATCGTCAGAAATTAGCGAAAGAACGACAACGAATGGACGAGGAAGCTATCAAATCCTCGGCCTCGATGCATTTCAGCGGGCTATCCAAGACAAGGGCTGCGTGCACAGGTGTGATTGTCAAAGATTTCAATGGGAATGAGGAGCTGAATCTTCTTCCTTGCTCTGCCTTTGACAGCGTTCCGGACGATAATTGATCGATTGGCTCCGCCAGAGCAAGATACGGCGAACGACAAGTGAATCAGCACCCGGCCCTGATGGAACGCGCTAGGAAGTTCGAAGCAAATTTTCTTTTAGGCCATAATTTCAAGCGATGCAGGCAGCTGTTACGTGTCGAAAACTCCTATGTCAAGCAAGGTCAAATTCTTCACAATCAGTTCCCCGTGCTTCGATTGCCATGGGGGCTAAATGCAAGTGCACGTGGAAGAGCGTACTCGTTATGGGAGAGTTGTAGACTGCATCACTGGAGCTGGATCTCAATGGATGAGGTCCTGGATGACCACATGGCCGCAAGGCCATCATAGCTTTTTTTCGGCGAAATATCAACCAAACCCTGGGTTGGCAATCAATGCGCGGACAACGCGGCACACCAGAAAAAAGGGCATACCTCCGGTTTCATCCCCGCGAGCTCGCCAATTCAATAGGTAAATTCATGGTCGATACCCACATAATCGCCATTGACGCCTGGCTGATGCCAATGCGTTATCTTGTCTTGACTGGGATTAATATGTAGAATGTGAATTTTGTGATTATCCTGTTCCTTCTATATCATTTAATGCTGACACGAGATTTGAAGGGTAAACTCACCAAAGAGTTGGCCTCTTGAGTTGCTGGTACTTAAGTATTGAGCAAGTTTAATCTGCAATCCGACCAGATCCGACCAACCGGCCAAGTCTATGATGAGCGATCATTGCAATATCGGTAAACAAAGCTAACCGGGGAACTATGGCCAAATTGACTTTTTCCTGATGTATTGCAGTACCGTTTCTAGTTCTGACCTTCATCAAGCAGGAGTCAAAGCAAGAACTGAGCAATCCGTGGGCATTTCAGGTATAAAATGAATCTTTTCGGTCACGACCTAACGTTGGAAGTTGAGTGCCAGCCATTTCGAAGGTGCATGGGATGCGAGAGCTGTGTTGTACCAGTATACAAGGTCCAGGTTGGATTTGGTTGGATCTTGGTCGACAAGGCACCACCGACGCGGCGGTGCGGCGGATACATTCCCAGGGACCTCGGTTCCGATTGCAAGCCAGCCGAAGGCCACTGCTGCTGCTCCCCACTTCTATCCGAAAAGAATCAATGCCAACTATGTGAATGAAAGAGTCCAGACTGAACAATGGATGCCCCCTGAATGAATTATTATTCTGGCAGGAGAACATTACATTATTAACGTCGACAATGGTGCTTGTCCTTCAGACTCCTTCTGCAACAGCATAAAGTGCCGCCTTGTCTGCACTATCCTCGACCAAGGCCTTGAACCTGCCGTTTTCTTTCTGAAGAAGCAAAATGGGACTGTCGAATTCGACCTGCGACCATCTTTCAGTCTTTTGGACGAGGGCGAAAGAAAGAGAAATATTTACAATCCTACCCTTATCTAGGACCATCTAGTTTCTCGATGAAAAAAAGTATTGCAATAACGACAAATTTCCACTTACGATTTTATCAGCATCCATAATCGTTTGGAGGCGATGTGCGACGGTGATCACAGTGACGTTCGAATCCACTTGTTGCCGTAAGGTTTCTTGTATCAAAGTGTCCGTCTCATAGTCTTGGGCGAAGACAAGTTAGCTGGGAGGAATTATAGGCATATTAGGACAAGTGGAAATGTACCAATTGCAGAAGTCGCTGCAAGTAAACCCAGCATCAGTCATGGGTACAAGTTGATCTGACAAATGTACGCACCTTCGTCGAGAATGAGGAGCTTACTACCACGGACAATTGCACGAGCAAGCGCTATGATTTGTCTTTCCCCGACTGAGAAATTACTGCCGCCGCCGGCAATCTTGGTGTCAAGCGTTACGCGAGCCTGTCCCGAATCCTGGTGGAGCGAGAACAATCCAGCAGCTCGAAGGGCATTGTTCAATGTTGCATCGTCATTCTGCTCGAGGGGATCCAAATTCTGACGAAGCGTGCCTAAAATCTCTTAGTATGCATTAACAAAGAGGACAGAAGATGGTCCTTACCACTCAGAAGCTCGGGCTAGCACGGCAAGATGACGATGAGTTTTATCGCTGATAATTGAAAGAAGAACTTGCCGTTTGAGGTATGATGGTGATACTGGATCTCAGAGAGTCTAGATTAATTGAATCAGTCGCGATGCCATCATAGTAAACAGTTCCGTCTGTGAGAATGCATCTCAGTAGAGCAAGTGTCAGTGAACTCTGGACCTCAGATTAATGTTCAGATCATTAGAAGAGAAGACTGGAGCAAACCTTTCCGCTTCCAGTCCGACCAACTACACAATTCCAATTAGTCGGGCTTTTAGGGAGGACGAGAAGAGTTATTTACCAACACCAATCCGCTCTCCGGCCTTGATATGAAAGGAGAGGTTGTGCAAAATTCTAGGGCCGGACTGAAGGCCTTCAGCCACAGGCACAAATTGAAAGGAAATATTCTACTTTACCTGTGAGTACTGTGCAGATATGTAGGTTTTCCACTCGAAGGTCACCACTTGTGGGCCAAGCTGCGGGTGGTTTACCGGATTGCGTTGGTTGCGGTTCGTGTTCAATGTCAATATAGCCCCGAATGCGCTCCAAACTGAAAATTTCAGTCAGATTCTGTCTATGCAAAGTAAACAACACCTGATTTGCCTATTTGCCTCTACCTCAAGGTCATTGAAGGTTCGAATCAGATAGAACAGATACGTGCAGAATCCCAAGGCCTGGATAAGTGAGAATCCCGAGTTGGCTGCACTAATGGATTGGAAATAAACCAGATAAGAGGCAAGCAAGGCAGTAAATGCTGCTCCCAGAAAGTCAATGCGCAGCCCGATCCATCTATTCAGATTCCAGGATGTCCGAGCCGCTCTTGAGTAGTGGTCAATGCGCCTCAAAGATTCATCCTTGAAAGCTTCCTGGGCACCATAAGCTCGGATGGAAACTTGTGTCGTTAGCGAAATACGATACCTGAGGTTTGGAAAGGAAACTCACCAAGACCATGAATCGCGGTGCTAAAATGACCAAGCAATGGGGAACGAGCATTGCTAAAAAAGCAGATGTCGTTCAGTGGCTGGTTGATACCAAACACGGGTGTCGGCTACGTGCCTCATTTCTCGTTTAACCGATAGTTGAGATTTTAAATACAAGTTTCCCATAAACACACCCAAGATGGCGACGGCGATCCCAGGAAGCACAAAAATAGGGGTGAAGAGTACGATTGCACACAGCTTCGTAAAGACAGTCAATGATTCCTGGACGGCCTCATTGAAGGTCTGGGGTATTGGACCATCCACGGAACGTATGTCTTGGGTGCATCGCGCAATAATGCGGGCAGTTGGAGTTTCATCCAGCCATCTGTCGCATGTCTTTAACACGATCATCAGACAGCCAAGTACAGAGACGCACCGCAGTGTGGTACTAAATATGGAATCGATTAACTGTACGTGGATAGATCTGGTAGCCTTCAAGGCACGCAGATTGTAGTAGACGTCCATTATGGACGATATGAAAATGCGAAATATGACGATTGAACAAAGGACAGTAAGATAGCTATGCAAGGTAGTTAGCCGTTTAGCCGCTAGCAGAAGTCTGGGAACCCACAAAGAAAGGCGAACTTCGGATGGTGTGTGCGTTTCGTACTGAGATCCCCAAAAGCCAAGGAACCACGTCTGAAGAGTGGCAACCCATTGTGAAGTGCCGACAATCAGTATCCAAGATGTGAAAAACAGAACTGGGTGGTCCTCTCCCAATGCATCCAGGAACAGCTGCATGGATTTCCAAGTAACACGACCTTCAACTATCTCCTCGGCAATGACAAGTTGTCCAGCATCGGCATCGGGTATCTTCTTAAGTGGACGAGGGGTATCTTCTGGGACCTCAGTGATTTCTTCATCCTGCTGTATTTCCGATGCGAGAACTGGGTCGTGTTCTAGAGCGAGGCAAACATCGGTTCCTTGAGTTTGAACGCTGCCGTCAAGGCCGATGGAGACTATGAAGTCAGCTATTGGGGCAGCGAGAGCGACATTGTGGGTCTCAAATATACCCCATCAACTCGTATATTAGTATCAAAGAAAACAAAAAGACTTACCACGAGTAGTATCGTCCTTCCCTTGACGAGATCTCCGCGGAGACATTTGTTGACAATCCAAGTAGAACTTGAACCAAATATTTTCAGACAAAGGTTTACGCAGAAACGTATGGTGCTTACGTGTGCACATCCAGGGCGGCAAGGATATCGTCAAGGAGAATTATTTTAGCCTGTGAGTAGATAGCCCTCGCAAGCGTGACTCGTGCCTGCGAAAACTCTGAGATTTATGTCGGATTTGTCGGCATGGTTTAAAGTTTACCTTTTGGCCACCGCTGGGTCGTGTCGTAAGTACGGTTTGACTAAATCAATGGCAAGCTATCCGCACCTAAGGGTCAAGCCACGTTCGCCCACTTCGGTCTTGTCCCCGGCTTCGAATAGCTCAAGGTCATTCTCCAACGCGCATTGGCGGATCACTTGATTGCAGATTATCAGTCAGTCTGGAGGTCTCTTTAGAATCACAGAATACCGTTTCGATACCGTTCCTCATCATACGGTGCACCAAACAAAATGTTATCCCTTATGCTGGCGTTTTGTACCCAGGACTCCTGTGTAGCGTAGGCCACACTACCATTGCGTGGAAGGTTGAACCAAGAATCAGGATTTGAAGGTATGTAATGCATCTCGCCTGTATAAAAAATCAGCGAAGCTCGTGGATCTGAGGGTTCTCGGACCCACCAAGTAGGGCCATCAGCATGGACGTCTTTCCCGACCCACTGCATGTGGATTAGACATGAAACTACAGGCCTTCTTTCAGAAAAAAGTGCTCACGTAGGCCCAATGATAAGGTTCACGCAATTATGCCTAAACAACAACTCTCCATCGACATGAAGCTTGAATTGTCGGCTTGACGGAGCAAGTGAACACCCCCCATCTTCAAGAGACCATACAAATGTCGCATCTCTAAATCCGATCAAATCTGGGTCGATAGGGCTACCCTCTTCGATTTGCGGAGAATCCGTGGGCTGTCCTTTCAAATCTGAGAACGAATCGAGAAGTTCCGTATGATACAAGAAGTCATTCCAACGATCAATTGAGACTTTGGCTTTTGCGATTGTCGTCAATTCCCTGTAACGGCAGTAATGTAGCAACCTCGTACCTTGGATCACCAATGTCACCCGCCAAGAGATCCTCTGAAATTGTGTCCCCAGGATGTTGAAAACAGCCATGCTAGAGAAAATCTTGGATGCTGCATTGACGGTCAGTCATGGTATGCATAGTAACATATGGGGAAGAGAAACCATACCGTTTAGTTCCTGCTTCATGACCGCCGTATATGCAATGAAAGTAAACAGCGTAGTCAACATTGGAATGATAGCCCTAATGGTCTAGATATCAGACATATACTATTGGAACAAGAAGAAAAAGATTCACCCCATTGCATTGTTTAGCAGTCTTAATACCTGTCATGGCAATGAGCTTTTGGCACAACAATATGATAATTTTAGTTGGACATGCCATCATCTTCCAGAGCCATTGAAGTTCCTCATCTCGCCGTTCTTGAACGCGCCGGGACATCATCTTCTCCCATCCAAACAGCTTGATCATCCGCAATACATTTACAGCTATCAAAATCACGCATTTAATAAAGCTCATCGTTCACATAAATCGAACAAAACATTTACCTTCAGAGATAGTCTGCACTCTCGCGTCGGTCTGACGGAAGATTCAGTACATCAATGCGTAGCGGCGCAGTGAATTAACTGTTTATCATACCCGTTTCATCTTGATTGCTTGCACGTCCTTGACTTTCTTTCCAATATACCCCTGGACTGGAATGAATATTATTGTTGTAACAAGACCAACGATTGCACTGAGATTGAAATCCCAGATGTCAGAGAGTTCGAGCCTAAGAGACATAGTCGGAGACATGAGACCTACCTCCAGCCAAGGACTTGATACAGGAATATCATACTAAGCGTTATCTGCAAAGGAATCTGGATGACTAGCCGCGACACCGGCATGTCAGCTCAATTCACGATATTAAAGTCGACAGTGATACTGACCAAAGTTGAGGAAATCGATACCGCCGACGATATTGGCAAGGTCAGTAGTGACAAAGTTGTTAAGCTTGCCGATCTGGTTTTTCGAATCTGCAGAGTGTTTCTTATCCAGAGGTGTGGTATCAACCTTTGTCTTGCCTTTCAAGGAGCCGCCTTCCGAGACCCTGCCTTGTGTGGAGGTGCTTGCAATAGATGCTGCCGTACGAGCTGGCGCATCGTTGTCATGCCCATTGCCTCGAGCAGCACTTTCGCTGGACGTCTCGGCTTTCAGTCGGATGCGCAGGCTGTGCTCGAAAGCAAGTTGAGTAAGTAATCCCTCAACGCGCACCCGAGCCCTACTCCCAATAAACATGAACCAGTGCACAAAGGTCGACTGTAGCAAAGGTCCAATTAGGAGCAATGCAATCCAGAACCAGGGTCGGATGGTCGCGTTCGCGCCGCCCGTTTCTAGATAGCTATACTATGATAAGCCAGTATCGTAGACAAACAATGAAATGAGGCACCTGAGTATTCTGTTTATCGCAGTTGGAGTGGCGAAACTACAAAGAGAGCTGCCGGGAATCGTGAGAGCCATAACCACGTAATCACGACCTAGGCAGCGAGAGGATATCAGTATTAACGATGCAGAGAATAAGAACACAGTGAAATCGCCGCACGGAAGTAGGTCATCAGGCCGAAGAAGATGTTTTGGCGCTTATCACTGCGCAAAGGGTCTATATACTACACGAAACATGAGCAAGACAAATTTAAACAGTAGTACCCGCATTGAGAGCTGGGTTGAGCAACAACGAACCTGAAACGCTCTACTGGTTCGATATCTAGAGTAGTCATCGTCCGAAAGAGGTGGAAGTTGGTCATGACGCAAATGTGGCACTTTATAGCCCAACAGGATGATAGCATCGATGTACATGTAAGTAGCTCTTGCGAACCACGAGGCCGTTTGCTCGGGATTGGGGACGGGCATGGGATTCTTGACAGGTTTTTGGTCAGTATTATGACATGACAAATCGAGACTTTTATCATCGCATAAAGTACCTTTGGATCGATAGGAACATAACGCCGTGGTATGAATAAAGGTATCATCACCGCCGTTATGGTGAGAATGATAATCTTGGCCCACAATATGCTGCCTTCTGCGATATCCACCGGATTCTGTGTGTACGTAGCCAGAGGCCACAGATCACGGTATGCGTAAACTCCGAAGGCAGAAAGCAAGACGACGTTGATATGCCTGGAGGCCGAATGGCTCCAAACCGTTGAGGTGAGTGAAATAACGGCCAGCACTGCCGTATATAACTTTTTATCGCTTCGTCAGTCCCATTATCTACCCAAAGTTCGGCTTGCATAGGACTCACGAAGACGATGGTCATGTAAATTTCATGGCAATTTGAGATGAATCTCCAATTCAACTGGCCAGAGTGCACTCTACATTGCCATAGCGTGACTGCTGATAGGTTGAATAGGGCGAAAGTGCAAGCTAAACGCGCCACCATGAATCCAAAGATAGGATATCCACCAAGACAGCGAACGTGATCATCCAATCTTGTCTTGAATTCTAGGTTGTTGGTGGGACTTGATGCCAGTTCATCTTCGTGGTTCTTAGCCTTGCGTTTCCAGCGAGAACCAATTGACCATAATGCATGTAATACGATGGAGAAACTCGCAACTTCGAATGGAATCAAACGCTCGGAATCCCTAGTACTACAAAGGAATCAGGTCAGGAAGCGAGCACAGATATCACAAAGTCCTTACAAATAGTCTGGCAAGTCTGCAATGGCTTCCATTGCCTTGTGTTGAAAGCTGGCGCTCCGAAATATACGCCTGTCGGAAAGCGTTACTTGGTTGGTAAATAGCCAGAGGTTCTTGAATTGTGGGGTGTGAACTCTTCAATTCGATGTTGCATATGTATTGTTGTTGGCGGCGTGCTCAGCCCGGCTGGGAGACATGATACAAGCCACGAGTGGAATGCGGTCCGCAGGCGTATGCTATTTTTGACTTTACAGATACAGATGGCTGGGACGTCGTATCGAACAGGACTGTAGAAAACTAAGTTTTGCCTTGGGAGGAACTCAGGATGATACAGTTTATGCATAAATGGCGAAGCATGATGGATTAATGGATTCTTGAAGAGCCTGGAGGACCATTCGCTGGTGCTTGTGGTCCAAGTTGACCGAGGTGAAGAA
Source organism: Flammula alnicola (assembly GCA_015499995.1). Lineage (NCBI taxonomy): Eukaryota > Fungi > Basidiomycota > Agaricomycetes > Agaricales > Strophariaceae > Flammula > Flammula alnicola. The sequence continues at coordinate 133,732 of JADNRV010000131.1, forward strand.
GTTGATCAACAAAAAGAACGTTGACACATTTAGCGATTAATTGCACCGGCCCTAAGTGAATCACGTGGGGATATCCTGGAGCAATGCGAAGTGTAAGTATGACTTCTGAGACTATCTTGTGTACAGCTTTGTAAAGCGGATTCCGAATACTCTGGAAGTTACAAAAGATGTCTCCCAAGGAGTTCATGGGTTGTAAAGTGGTCGGCTGGGCTCTAAATGAATCGAGCATTTTCGTTGGTTTGTCATTGGTGTCGGTGGGGGTTACAATTTGATGAATTAAGAGTTTTCCCGTCTCTCACAACTCCTCGAGTGGAATAACGATACTACTAGTAAGTACTGTAAGTTAAAGTACTTAGTAGAAAACCCGTTTGTGGACGGTAAATAGCGCCACTGCATGCCTGCCAAATACAGTAAATCGGTGCCGAATCAACTTTTGGCTCGCCTTGCCTTGTAACTCCCCTTTGAAATTACATACCATGGCCATCAACCACTTTTCTAATGGCTAACCGCCGTCCCCAGCAAGAAAATCAGCGGAAAGTCGAGATCGCAGAGGAGGATCTCGATTTTACCATGTCACAACAATCTAATGAAAGCGACGAGCAACAACGAGCGTACGTTTCCGTCCGTATACCACCACGAAACTGCTGACATAAATAGGCCAATAGGCTCAGAGACTGACTCGAAAAATGTTTGGCTGGTGCGTGCATCTCAGAGCTTTCATCAACATTCACAAACCACCTACGTTTCCGATTTTGTAGCTGAAGTAGAAAAGAAAAAGGCACATAAGGAGAAGAGGTTCCTAGAAGTCTCAGAGAAGCATCTCAACCTCGATGCATGCGCTTCCGCCCACTTTTTACTAAGCGGCTTTCACAGACCAACGACTTCAATATGTCCAGCTTGAAACGTCGGCGAGAGAGGTTCGTGATGGAATGAAAGCTATGTAAGCGCATGCATACTGTGGATATATGCGCTTAATCTAAGCAGAACTCCCCTTAGCGATGAGGTCTACACTGTTTTTTTGATGGAGTATGCTGGGTGCGAGGACAGAATTGATAAAAAATGGGTGCAGCTTCAGGAAGCCCAAGACAATCTTGTGGGGTGTTTTCTCTGGAGCCAAGAGGCCTTACCCAAAGGCACCGAACAAGAGAGTCCTAACAATTGTCAATTATCTTCAGAAATCAGCGAAAGAACGACAACGAATGGACGAGGAAGCTATCAAATCCTCGGCTTCTATGCATGTCAGCGGGCTATCCAAGACAAGGGTTGCGTGCACAGGTGCCATCGTCAAAGCTTTCAATGGGAATGAGGAGCTGAATCTTCTTCCTTGCTCTGCCTTTGACAGCGTTCCAGGCGATAATTGATCGATTAGCTCCGCCAGAGCAAGATATAGCGAACGACGAGTGAATCAGCACCCGGCCTCGTAGATCACGATGGAACGTGCTAGGAAGTTCGACGCGAATTTTCTTTCAGGCCATAATTTCAAGCGGTACAGGCAGCTATTACGTGTCGAAAACTCCTATGTCAGGTATTGTTAAATTCTTCACAATCAGCTCCCCAATGCAAGCGCACGTGGAAGAGCGTACTCGTTATGGGAGAGTCGTAGACTGCATTATGATCGCAGCACCTCCACCGTGGCACCATGGTCCCCTAAAGGAACACAGAAACGTGGTCAATTTGATGCTCCACCCCGTTTGCAGCAGGTAACTTATAGGGTATGCGGACCCTAGAATCCGTTCCGTCCTCATGCGCAGTGCATGGGATGTCAGCATGGGAAGGAAATCGATGCCGGTGTCCATATTCCGAGACCCTCGGGCCAGAGCCTTCTTTGAACGCGTTCAAGTTCCAACGTCTTCCAGAGCCCTTTCCCACTAACAACATGTCGATCACAACACATAGAGTGCACCTGGGTTATAAAAAAGGGATAGAATAAAGTGACAAGATACAGATAGGAAACAAAGATAGGAAACAAGAAGGAAAAGAGAACGAGAGAATATATTACTCTTTGGTCTTTTTCTTTTCCTTCTTTTCCTTCTTTTCCTTTTTCTCCTTCTTCGACGATTTACCCTAAATTTCAAAATGAACATCAACATCGACATCTTCATGCAAGAAAGGTGAATGCTCACGTCACCATCAACCGCCACCTCAGCCTTTGCCTTCTCTTTCTTGGCCTTCTTCAAAGCCTTCTTCTCCTCCTTCGAGAGCTTGACCTTCTTGGATGAGTGCTCGTCCTCGTCTTCATCTACATCCATGGCGTCGCTCTTCCTCTTCTTTTTCTTCTCCTTCCTTGGCTCGGCTTCCAAGGTGGTCAAAGCAGGCTGGTCCACATCCATGCCAGCGTCGTCGTCGTCCTCCTCCTCCTCATCGAGGGCAAGCTCATCTAGAACTTTCCGAATGGCGTCGGCGTTCTTTGATGGAGGTGTACCGGTCTCAAAGAAGTTCAGTCGCTCTTCAACTTGAGCGCGCAGAGCCTCTCCGAACTTGGCGGTAGGGTTTTCTATGAGTTAATTAGCACGACGATACGTCTAGCGAAATAATCCAGCTTTACCAGAGTAACAATCGATCCGGGATGCTATTGAGCATTTGTTAGCCAAGAACCGTGAAATGCGACCCTTATGTTTGGGGCCTGCACGCCCGATGAAGGTTGAATGGTAAAGAAGACCGTACTAAAGATCAGAACATCAGATGGGTTTTCTGTAGCTCGCAATACAAAAACATACCTTCGGTGTGTTACCCTTTGTCTTCAAGGCTCGGAAAAGAGCTTTCTCCGCACCAAGAATCTGCACTGTGCTGGCGGGGTACTTGCTTAGATTCGTCAAGCTACCAGCGTGGCTGATCAATCGTGCACCCACGCGCTCTCCGAGAAGAGCTGTCAGACTGGGCGCTACCGAGTTCATCTTCTCGGAGAGATACGATACTAGCGACTTGCGGTAGTCGGCAATGGAAACTACCCGCGTGGCGAAGGAGGAGATGTTCAACATGTCAATTTCAGAGAGACCGGAGCCCATGGAGCCGCGGGCGGCGTCGAGGATGTTTTGGGCGAGCGTCGAGTCGTCGTCGAGGATTGCAGCGAGGTCTGGGAGTTTTTCTTCATCAAGAGTGTCTTTGTCACCAATGAATTTGGCGACCTGCGCGTACTTATGGTTGTCGGGCACCAGACGGACGAGCTCTGGGAAATGGTAGCCATACCATTCCCTGATCCGCATCGAAAACAGGTTGACGTCCTTGTCGAGCTGGTCAAGAAGGGCAATAGCCTGTATGATCATGTTATCCACACGGTTGACGTTGAACTTTAGTTTTGCACGAGAGTAGGAGTGCCCGAGACCGAGCTGGGCCTTCCTCAGGTCATCAGTTTGGAGACCCTTGAGGAGCTTGGAGGCGTGAAGACGAATACCGCGAATGAGGTCTTGAGATGTCTCCGACACATCAATTTGGAAGCCCAGGGCATCCTTTATGCTCTTTCCAATGAGAGGGTCGGAAACAGCGAGCTTGACTGGTGACTTCTTCGATGTCTTCGAGAGGTTCAGTTCAAGGAGATTTTGGAGGAAGTCGTTCAGGATACCTAGAATATTGTAAATAGCTCAGTAACCTTGTAGCAACAGATTTTTTTCTTTCTCGCACCTTCTGAAATATCGTTGGCATTCTCCAAAGCCTGAGCAGCACTCTTGAAAGGCGCAAAGCTTATCAGCGACACCATTTTCCCGAACTTGGCCAGGTCCTTGAACGATTCCTGGACCGCCTGGGATTTGGATCCAATGTCCTCCGTGAGTTTCGCCTCGAATATGGCATATCCTGAGGCCGACTCAAAGAGTACGTGTGTGACCGACATCTTCGATGGGCCTTGTCGTTATTCAGGACGATGAGGAAACTTTTTTTTTCGAAGCCCGCTCCAGCCAGGAATGTCTGTGACAATGTGATCGTAGCGTGACCGAGTTGTGACAATTGGGAGCTTTCAGAGGCGTGGGAGTCACTGAAAGGCGAATTGGCACACGGTTGTAGATAGCGCGAGAATCAAGTGAACAGGTTAAAACTGTGTGATTGACTGTCTCGTCCTGTACAAATGGTCGACTATTTATACTAAGCTAAGAGTACACGAGTCAGGTAATAAAATGGAGTCCGGAGACGAGAAGACGGACGCGTTATAGGTAGGTATTGAGTAAGTCATTTTACAAGGGATTAAGGAGTCAAAACAAATCATAGGGTGACGATAAAGGAGTCAAAAGAGGAGTCAAATAATAAGAGATATAGTCATAATAGCGAGTCAGAGAATAGTAAGTAAATACGGAGCCTTGGGCAGTTGAACGAAGCTATATACAAGTAGTTAATGAAACAAATAGGGGCTTACGAAGATAAGATAAGATACAAGGATCGCGGGAACAGGCAGATAATCATAAGGTACGTGATACGTGATGCGTGGGGGTGCGTGGTACATGATGCGTGATGGTATTTGTTACATACGCCCTCCTGGCCGTCTGTAAGAAGGCCACAGATTCCATGAGAGTTTAGTTGCGTGTGCCGGACTTGCCGCGATGAGCCGAGGTGATAGGATCAGAACGTGTGCGAGCCGAAATAGAATGATTGGATCGGACGACAGCGCGGGAGCTAGATGAAGGTCGGGGATCCTTGCGACGGCGTAAGTCTTTGCGTGGGTCATCGCGAGTGGAGTCCTGTACTTCAGTAGGGTACACAAGTTCGGGATCGATTTCGAAGGCTGCCAGGGTTGGTTCGTTTCCGGAGACAATAGGGAGTTTAGTAGAGAAATCGAAGAGGGTGAATTTGATGTCATCACTGGAAGCGTTAAAGATAGACGCCCAGGTTACATACGCCGCGGGGATCATTCCTTGAGTAAGTCGTCCGCGGCGAAGGCGAGTGTCGGTAACAATAAACATAGCGACCTGTCCAACGTGGAATCCGTGGGAGCGTTTGAGGTAAGGATCGAAGAGTTCGAAAGTAATACGCGAGCGCCGTGTGAGATGGGGGTGTGCTTCGGTAAGGGTGAGCGGTTTCTTGTAGGGGATGATAGCATCAATTTCCATGATATCAGAGATTTCAGCGTTGGGGTCGACGTGAGGAAGGGTAGGAGGATCATCTAAAGTAGTTGGAAAAGTGGAAGCAAGTTGGGATTTGAATAAAAAATGACGAGGGAATTTGAAAGAATTACTAGGGGTTAAATTAAGTGCAGAAGTCTGGGGAATGTTGACAATAGGAGTCTTGGGTGTATCGTTCAATGGGACTTGAGTGGCGACGGAAAGTTTGCCGGGAGCAGCCATAAGCGCTGGAGCGGACATGATAACGTCCGTGGGAGCAGTTGTGGCCTCAGGGGGAGTAGCCGGCGAATTGTCCGAGGGAGGTTTAGAGTTGGTATCAACAAGGATAGTAGACATGATGAGGAAGGGGAATAGAACGAAGTGATCGACGAGGGAGAAGATTTTCATCGACCGAGGGAAGATAGTAGAGTAGCGAGGGATTTTATAGGTGAATGGCGAAGATTAAAGAGGAAATTAAAGGGATACAGACCCCAGAGATAATTGGGGATCTTCGGATGGTGGCGACGCGGTACCGAGAGGGAGAGAATGGATAGAAGTTGCATTGTGTAAATCCAGGTAGTCGGTAAGTGCATTCAAATGCGAAATTTGGGAATAGGGAAGCCAGGTTATGTCACCAGCTTTCCATAAAATCTTGAAGCGTGCGTCCGTTTTGAGTCCTGAGTGACCAAGAATTTTATCGACGGCCCATTCAGGTTCAGATTCGTCACCGGAATTGAATTGTGAAAAGTCGCGTCCAGGGAAGAGACGGTCGTCGTTTGGAATATGGATTCTGAGAAGGGAAGCATGAAAAACATCATGAACACCGCGCTGTTTCAGGGTTGGAGGGAGCTGGACTTTGTAAGAGAAGTTTTGATAATCCTTTAGGATTTTGTATGGACCTATAAATTTAGGAATCAGTTTTCGAGCTAGCCCAGCAGGGAAGGATATGTTTTTAGACGATAGATATATTAGGTCTCCTTCACTAAAAGGAGCCGGACGATGGTGCTTATTTGCGTCATGAGTTTGTTTAACTCTAGATGCTAAGATACTGTCATGAGCGGCAATAATAGCCAGTTTTCGCTGTAGAGCGAAATTTCTAATAGATGGGTATTCTGATTTTTTAGCAGAGTCCCAAATCATTGAACGTGGCATGCGTCCTGTATTTAAAAAGAATGGCGCATATCCAGTACTTTGAGAGCGTGCACAATTGATGGCGAATTCTATACTGGGTAATTTAGCTACCCAATCTGTTTGTTTACTGTTAACGCACTGTCTCAGCATTTGAGTAACCGTGCGGTTCGCTCGTTCAGTTGAGCCATCCGTTTCCGGATGATAAGCACTGGACATGTTTAATTGAGTTCCAATGAGTTGATTCAGGTGAGTCCAGAATGTACTGGTGAATAGTACATCCCTATCACTGATTATGTGCTTAGGAAGTCCATGTAATTTATAGACATGCTCAAACATAAGTTCGGCGACGTCTCGGGTTGTATAAGTTATTCTACTAGGTATCAGATGGACCATGGCGGTTAATAAACAGATGACGACAGTTATTTGATCGAATGATCCGTCTCTATTCGTGGACTCAGGAAGTGGTCCGACAAAGTCCACTCCAATAGACTCCCAGGGTAACGATGGGACCGGTAAGGGATTCAATAGTCCATAGGGTTTTTGATTGCTGGGCTTACTTCGGCGGCATGTTATGCAAGTTAAACAATAAGCAGTGACGTCGGAGGCCATCTCTTTCCACCACACGTGTGCGCGTAGGTAGGTTAAAGTTTTATTTGCTCCGAGATGAGCTAAAAGTGAGTGTGCTTCCGATATGGCAATTTCTCGGGCATTTCTTCCTTGTATAGTAATTTTAGGAATGCATAAGGTTTTTTGTCCATTCTCTTTCAAATATACTAATCCGTCTTCTGTTTCAAAGTTCTTGAACTCTTTAGGATTAGACACTATTCGTTGAAAGAATGGATCTTCTCTATATTGATCCCGGATCTCTTGGACAAAGTTTAAACCATCTTCGGCTTGTGACAAGACTTTTAATAGAGACGTTTGATGGACCATGGACTCTATTTCAGTCCCGCGTTGATCATCAGGTACGTTTCTATTTATAGTTTCCGTAATGGAATCTATTGATCGATCTGGCGTTTTCGGACTTGATACGTCATGTGGTTTATTTTTAGTGGTACTCCCGCCCTCCTTTCGTTCTCCAGGGCCTTTGAGAACGAAACGATCCTTCACACGCCGTGCAAACTCTGCGGACGTCTCAGGACGGCCTGTTTCAGCTGGAGGCGGTTTCTTTCTAGGCTTTCGCTGGACAGCTACTTTAGCATCTATCCCAGCGAGTACTGGTAATGATAATTCAATAGGTGCGTCATCATTAAGAATATCAAAATATGTATACTCTGACTCAGCGCGGACAGTGCCTGGTGAGTCATTGGAGTATATGCGGGATAACGCATCTGCGACCACATTTTCGGTACCCGGAACATACATTACTTCAAAGTCAAATTCGCTGATCTTTTCACACCAGCGTGCTTGGCGGCCAGATAGATTTTTCTGTCGAAGTAAATGTATTAGACCTTTATGGTCAGTAATCCATTTAAATTTAGTACCCTGCAGAATATCACGATGCCGCAGCATAGTTTCGACACCAGCAAGCATCTCAATTTCATGTACAGGGTAATTCTGTTGTGCAGAATTTAGTTTAGCTGAATAGAAAGCTGCAATCTGCGCAGTCTTCCAATTATCACCTTGGCTGACTACCCCAGCTATCCCAGTGGAGCAACCATCCGTTACCATCCAAATGGGAGGTGAATCTTTTGTGTATTTTAATGGTACTCGGCGATGATCATGCGCGTTTTGCACCAAGCGCTTTACATCTTCAAATGCGCGTTGTTCAGTATAACCCCATCGGAATGCGACGGTGTCACCTGTTAACCCATGTAGCACAGCCATAGGGATTCGGACATTGGGAATATCATCAGCAAGATATCCTACTGATCCCAAGAATCCGCGCAACAGGTCGCGGTTTGTAGGGGTTTTCCAATTGACCACAGAGTCGACTTTATCAGGGTCCATTCGGATACCGCTGTCGTCAACTATGCGTCCGAGTATTTTCAATTCAGGCTCCAGAAAGTGGAGTTTCTTTTTACTCAAATATAATTTCTCCTTGGTAAGGATATCAATAATCAGTTTGGTATGCTGGAGATGTTCTTCCAAGGTATTAGAGTAAATTACTATGTCATCTAGATAGATGTCCATAAATCTCCCAATATAGGGTGAAAATATATGATTCATTAGAGCTTGATAAGTTGCAGGAGCATTACAATCTCCAATTTGAATTACTAGACTAACCATGTTACCATCAGGTGTTGTAACCGCTGTGCGGTCAACATGGCTAGGCTCAATACGGATTTGCTCATATGCATCTTTGCCATCCATAGTTGATCGGAATGGATGCGCCGCTGCGCGCCTAAGTATTCCTTCCGGATCAGGAAGCGGCGAAGTTAATTTAACAGTGTTGTCATTTCGCGCTCGCAGGTCCACGACCGTGCGAAGCATCGCTGGTTCACCGGGTGCACGCGGTTTAGGTATCAGTAGCATAGGAACTGTATTCCGAGAGCTGTATTTTCCAGCGTCCGGTTTTAAGATAAGCATCGCGTTTTTCTGCCCATTCTTTTCGAATGGTTCTGGGCAGCGAGACGCCCTCCATGGATACAATTTCGTCTCATCAATAAGAGGAACTGTATGATTAATTGCCCTCAATGGCGGCAATTTAGTTTCCCTGCGGTTTTGCAGAGCGGCTCAGCATAGTCAATTAATATCTTACGCGCTTTATTTATGGATTCACTAGTAACTTCCATAGCGCGAGAGGCTACCGTAGTAACCGATTTTCCAAGCAAGGGCTTAGAAACATCGCTTCCAATGAATACTCGAGCGGGGTTAAACCCTATACTGACACTATGCTGATATAGCCATGTAGTGCCTAAAATTAGATCGTACTGTGAAATATTAATAACATCAAAAGTACGTTCTTCATTGATTCCTTCATATTGAAATCGGGCTCGTGTTTTTGCATTTATTTTAGATCTAGATCCCTGTACTGCTAGTTGAAGAGATACTGGGATTTGAATAGCTCTTAGTTAATTGAGCTGATCTGTAATTGTAGAAGATATAAAATCTCCTAGGGAACCGGAGTCGAGTAATGCTCGAGCCGGTTGTCCATTTATATTGACAGTAATAACTACGGGTTTTGCAACTAAGCGCTCGCCGTCTTTGACATGCGCGGCGTTACGCTGAACCGCCGGGTATGATCCTCTTGGAATTTGGATCAACCTACGGTTACTCAGTCACTGAGTGGTCCGGAGTCGCAATCCGCGACTCCTTCCTGAAAAACCTGTTGTCTATCTCCGGGCTCTGTTTCAGGAACCACAGTGACTTCTACTTCCATTTCAATATTAAGATTACCTTGGCGATACGAATTCTGTGGCCGGGAGACAAAATAGGTATCGTCAAATGAATTTGGAAATAGCAACGCTCTTGGTACCAAGCGGCTAAGTCAAACTCCGGATCTCCGAAGTGATGCAGGGGTAGGAACCAATGTTCCTGCAGAGTTTGTCTTCACCAGAACTCTAGTATCATCTCTGGGTCAAACCGAATATCACAGCGCAGTCGATTTCTTAAACTAAATCAGCAGTCATACAGAAATGGCCGACTTACTTGGACGACAAGTTCTAGGTTCGTTCAATTAAAGGACCCATGCGCTCTTGAGATTCAGTTATCCATCCATCACCAAGGGCACATTGCTGGATATGCACAACGATGAGCATATTCCAGAGTAGGTTTAAAGTCTGGATTCAAGGTGAGGTCATGGCTGAAGTAGGTAGTACAATCCCGATGCGAGTCTGTGATCATATGCAAATGCGGGGTCACGGCCTTAATAACAAAGCGATCATCCTCGGAGAGATCATTATATGGGAAGTGTTCATCTCCGGGGTATGGTGCTCCGGCTTCTAAGACCCGCAGAAGCAACGGCTCGATCATATCTCCTAATCGGATATTGGGACGTAAAGTTCGGCCATCGGTTCCTAATTGCCAACGGTATTCTTCCCTCGTAGAATACATTGATGGAGGAAAGTTTATTCCTACGTCATTGTCTATAATTATCTCAGCGTCTAAATCAGGCGCCTGTTCGTCTGGCTCTAATTCGGGTTCCAGAACCTCCTCCGGTACTTCTTCCGGGAGAATACTGTTGATTCGATCATTAACATAATCAGGTAAGGGTTCTGGTGAGTGTATTTCCTCGGATACTCCTTCTGGAGCAATAGAAGCACACCCGAATTCAAATAAAGAATCAGATATTTCAGATATTAGTCCAGGCATGGAAGAATGTGTACATTCTGAGCATGCATCATCTTGATTTGAGATTTAACAGCGTTAATCAAGTCTTGATGATAGAACGAAGAGTTTCGTCAACCTTTCTGGTAAGGAGCGAATCCCTCATGTTTCGGCGAACGGGTTTGGGTCTACCATACCTATGGATTAAATACCAGTTACCTAGATCAAACTTGCGGTTTGACAGTTCCTGGATCGAAATCCTAATAGGTCTACCTGGAAATTCCTCGTCGAGAATATCCCAGCGCATATATCCAGTTGAAATGAGACTGAAGTGAGCTGCATCCTCAACTTCACAGCAGGTAGACGGGTAAAGTTCCTCAATTCCACTGGAGAGGACTACTACGGCATTCAGAGCAAATGCATTTCCAATTATTGGATAACATTCCAAGGAGCTAGCATGTGATCCGGACCATTTTTCGGCCACTAGAGCATACCAAGCCCCAATTCCGAAACATGGGTTTCTCAGCTTATATCCACTGATCATTTCACACCTGCGATAATAGATATCATAAATGATATACCTATCAGTGAGAAGGGGGACTACAATAAAGCGATGCCCGGTATGAGATGGATCAGATACCCAGGAGAGTGGTGTATCCCCTGGATATTTATTAGTTAATTCCAACATATATTGGGCAGCGTACATTAAAGCATCACCCAATTGATGCCTTCTTGGCTGGCCTGGATGATAATGACAAGGCCAGTAATCCGCTTGATGGCTATGTAATATTTGCCACATCGGATCAGGGTGATCGAAGTTAATTAAGCCGACGGAGATAGAGTTAACCACCTCTACTTCATCGGATTCCACTTCTTCGGAGTCCTCTCCGAATTCTATATTAAAATTAGGAACTCCAGGTGGCTTCGAGCCTGATGAATGCACTGTGCTCCGTTTCAGGCAGTTGCGAGACATGTGGCCGGCTTCTTTACAATTAAAGCATTTTCCTGCCGCGAGCAACTCAGTGCGTTCTTTTTCAGTTAATGTAGGTCTCTGACTATTAAAAGGTTTATAGGAAGAGTTATTATTTCCTGTATGCGACTGAAATCTCTGAGGAGCCAAGTTATTTCCTCGAGGCCTAAACAAAGATCCCCGCTGGTATCCAACACTATGGTTGGATGTCTGGGGTGTACCAGACCTGGAATGACCTTCATGGTTGAATGGCCGGTAATTGGATGAGGGCCGCCTCGATCCAATCCAAGCACGATTCGGTTCGTGTGATCGTCCAGGGTTCTGACTTCCCACATGCGAAGATTGGTTCTGTTTAGCTTTCGGATCACTGTTTGATGGGCGCTTATCTCGAGCGCCTGTCACGTTTTCAGCGATCTCGATCATTTCGGCTTGATGAACCACTTCATCCCACAAAGATATTTCAGGATTATAGTGATCCATCCATAGACTTCGTTGAATGGAAGCTCTGAGTCCACTCCATAGCTTGATTACTTTATCTCTCTCATCAACCATACCAATAAGATTAAATAATTCTTCAAGCTCGTGAACATAAGCCGAGACAGATTTATCATTCTGGAAAGCTCGTTTAAGTTTATTTCTTTGTTCCAGTCTAAAGTTAACTGGGAAACAATAGTTAAATAAGCCTTCAAAGAATTCAGGGAGTGTCCATTGATCAAAATTTAATGACACTTTCTGCGTATAGTAATCATACGCAATTCCCTTGAGATAGTAGGATAGTACAAGTACTTGCCTACTAGGCTTTACTCGCCCATCTAAGACATATGTGGTGCCCTCCGTCACGAATCTATGAAAGAGACGGGAATCCGGAGTTCCATCATATTCTTTAGGGGCAAGCGGTTTCAGAGTAGTCTTGGATTTTCTGGTTCTAGAGCGTCTACTCTTTTGGACTTAGATTGCTTAGCTCGTGACGCAGGAGGTGTCGGCGGGTCTTCGCCATGATCACTGCTACTGCTGCTACTGCTCGAACTCGAATCCGAGCTGGAAGGATCAGATTCCTCACGCTGTGTATTTTTAGCTCTCAGACGCTCCATATTTGCCAAGGTGCGTCCGAGATAACTATCCATGGGAATCTGATTGATAGGGCGCATGTCATTGAGGCACGTGACTCTGTCAGGTGCGGGACCTGTCATACTCCTTCCTCAGAGTGGCCTTTCAGACCCCCTATCATTTCGCAATGATGGCAGTGTATTACGGCCAGGTACATTTTTATTTACTGAATAGCTATTTAAGATTTGAGCTTGCGTGTCTACGTCTCACTCAAGGGGGTCCAATTGAATGTTTCCCCAATTATGCGGGTCTACCACTTTCCCCTTTTGCTTAGAGGATGGTCCTTCTCCGTGAGATGGACTAGAACTATGGTCTCTACCTGAGACCACGGATACTTTGGCATAGCGACGTGATATGCGCTCACGCTCATCTCTTGACAAGGCTTCCTCTGCCTGGGTAATGATATCTGGTTGCGCTGGCATGGCATCTTTATCTTTTTGCAAGACAATAGTGTGTGCAGGCAACAGATTTCCACCAGGGGGAGTGTGTGGAGAGGTGATGCGCTCTTGTGCGTCGCGTGGGAATGTGTTGTGTGCATGTGCATCGAGTACGGCTGTATCGCTTGCGTACACATCAAGTGCGGGCGCGTTGCGTGGAAACTCAACTGATGGCCTACTGCCGTGGCTTCGGCTTCGGCGTGAGCGTCTAACCGGGGTCCGCGGTTGCTCACTTACCAAATTGGGATGGTTCTGAATCCATTCTCTGAATGAATCAGGCCGTTGGGCTTCCTCCGGCCACTGAGACGCAGTAATACCACGCTCGTAATCATCTCCTTGTGATGCCAAACTCTGGGAATTATTTTTCCCGGGAGTTTTGGGGTCAGGCGACCCCTCTCTAGACCCTCCAATGAGGGCTTCTCGGTAAGTCGGTTTCTTGGCCGGCATTATCTGGGAGCTGTCGCTTTCATCAGGGGGCTCACCAGTGCCTAGAGTCGAGTCGGGGATAGCCGTCTGTGCGGCTTTGCTTACCGCATTCCTGGCGGCAGCGCGGGTTCGGTTGCGAATAGAAGACGTAGAGGGTTGCGGGGCGAACATAGTCGGTAGTCGTGGAAATTAAGTAGTCGGGTCTGAGTCAAATAAACAAAGGGTCGCCATACGTTAGTGGCTTCGGGTGATCAGACCGAGGTTCCTGTCATTAGGCGGGTCGAAGTCGGTAAACGGAGAGTCGGAAAATTAAAAGATTAAGCAATGAGATATAGAATAGTCGGGTCGAGTGTTGTACAGGATGAGATAGTCGATAGAGTCGGTGTACAGTGCCCATCACCACCTCGCATCACCTGGTTTGGCAGGGAACAAACAAAAACATACATTTGATAACTACATTTTCCCGGATACCCCAAATTTGTCAAAAACACCGGGAATGTGCTTAGATTCATGAGGGCAATCATTGATGTGAATCTCAAGTCGATCGGACAAGTTTTCGAAATTCCGGCCTTAGAAAAGTGAAACAAACCCTAACCCTATGTCACAACCTACTATATAAGGTATGTTACAGTCACAGTCACACTTACCCAAAGCTACCACCCAACCCCAGTGGTGTCAATGACCCGGGTCATGACCGGTCAGGCCGGGGTCAGGCCAAAAAGGGGTCAAAAAAGGTCAATCTGGACTGACCGGTCAAAGGAAAAGGGTGGGAATTAGATGAGCTCAGTGAAAACAGGTGAAATAGCCGCCCACTGGTCGTTTTTCGCCACGGAATTCAGTCAAATCAATTGAATGACATTACCATGAAGTTTTGTACAGGTTTTGTACAAGTTTCTCGGTTGTGATATGTCGGAAATGGCGATGAAGCTGCGTTGATGCTAGGTCAGTGCTGGACCGACACATTTTCCGGGAGCTGTCAAACCCAGCAGATGTAGAAGCTCTGTGGCAGGCCCGTCCTTCTCGAGGGCTACTCCCGTGACTGTTGACCTCCTTGACCGGTCAACCTGACCGGGTCAAATTGGCCTGACCCGAATTTCGGTCTGACCTTTTCGACCGGGTCAAGGAGGTCAAGACACCACTGCCCAACCCTACAGAGCCGCCGGATCAGGCAGGAAACAGGGATTTTTTGCCGAAAACCTCATAAATGTTGTTTCCTGCCTTTCTTCATCTTCTCTCCCTCAAATAATATAAAATTGGAGCCCTTTATTTTTTTTCCCAACCCCGAAAAAGTGAAACACCGTGGGAAAAATGAGAAAATGCGTAAATCACATTCTTTTCATGGGTTTCCTTCCTAAGAAAATCAGAAAAATTCTACAAAAAATTTCTCGGCACCAAACAGGAGGTGTTGGAGAGGTGGTGATGGGCACTGTAGTGTTCAAAAATATGTGACAATTGGGAGCTTTCAGAGGCGTGGGAGTCACTGAAAGACGAATTGGCACACGGTTGTAGATAGCGCGAGAATCAAGTGAACAGGTTAAAACTGTGTGATTGACTGTCTTGTCCTGTACAAAGGGTCGACTATTTATACTAAGCTAAGAGTACACGAGTCAGGTAATAAAATGGAGTCCGGAGACGAGAGGACGGACACGTTATAGGTAGGTATTGAGTAAGTCATTTTACAAGGGATTAGGGAGTCAAAACAAATCATAGGGTGACGATAAAGGAGTCAAAAGAGGAGTCAAATAATAAGAGATATAGTCGTAATAGCGAGTCAGAGAATAGTAAGTAAATACGGAGCCTTGGGCAGTTGAACGAAGCTATATACAAGTAGTTAATGAAACAAATAGGGGCTTACGAAGATAAGATAAGATACAAAGATCGCGGGAACAGGTGGATAATCATAAGGTACGTGATACGTGATGCGTGATGGTATTTGTTACAGTACTCTCTGAGGCGGTGGACAGAATCGAATTTGGAATTTCACAGCGCGGTGGATAGATAAGTGAAATGAAAAGATGCTAGATGGCCCTACACCACCAACCCTGCCTGAGTTCCGTATGACCTCTGGCAAATATGTTTCCGAGAGAGAATGTAGAAATGTCCAATAGATATTAGTGTGATATTTAAATGAGATTTTGGCCAACGACATCAGCGTGACAGCGTGATGAGATTCAATTGAGGTGCCGCGCTGATATCAACCTGACCTCGACGGCAAATATCCGTCTGATCTATTTCACGACGTCTTTAGACTCTAAATGTCAACATCTCCAGCTAGTTCAACATCCTCTGGGGTCTATGGAATCTCTGCCTGGACATCCTCTCTGTGCGGAGTTCGAATCGACTTGTGTCCATCATCACCATCGTCTCCATCCCTCCTCTGTCCTTCGTTGTCGTATTTCCTCTGCCGCCTCCACCACACCCCCTCGTTTATTTACTTTCTCTGTTGAGATGCCCTGCTATTCTGCGTAATAGCGCCACAGAACTTGAACAGTTCATGTACTGTGTCCTGTGGCGGGGACATCTTTCGCGGCCTGTCGCGTTGCGTATTTCTAGGACGCCTGTGTCCATTTATCATGTTGCTTGTGCCATTGTCTTTCTGTCATTTCTTTTATCTCTTCCTTGCGTTCCTAACTTGCTCTTCTCTTTAGGTTCCGGCATGGATTCGGATGGACATCAGATTAACTTGGAGTTTCGGCTGTGGGCTCTGTTAGATTTCGGTATGCTCTCTCACCCTTCACATTCTCTGCATTCGCTAATGCCTTTATATTCATCATGTTTAGCACCTTTGTACTAGCAAACCCATAGTATACATACTCCTGTAGTATTCCTTCGTCAAATGAATACATTTTTTCTGTTCATTCTAAACTTTGTGATATTCGGAAATTTTTAAGAAGAATCATCTCGTAATGTGAACTGAAAAGAGCCCTGCAAGATACCAATGATAAATGTCGTCATGACCTTGGTTTGATCTCTCATTCACGTTACAAGGGAATATCATGAAATTGGATTGAGGATGTCGTGTTGACATCCAGCGGAATATCCCCCGGATATAGCAATCAGGAAATGATTTAAAATTCCCAGATGACTACATCCTCACGAGCTCCTGTGGGGCTCATTTTGACTCCGGACTCACATCATCTTAATCAGCTCGACCTGATATCACACGGACATCAGGCAGGTTTGGTGGTGTACCGAGCCAGACATTGTGCTGCTGAGCCCTGTGTGCGGCGTGCGATGGCCGATGTGATGAACGTGATGCGTGCTGCAGAAGATGATCATGAAAGGAAAAGATGGTGAGATCAGGCCATCTTTGTTTTATTTGGATCCTCGCACTTTGAAGGCGGCTACGATGATGATGATGTTCTCTGTCGCACAGATGAAGAGAGTCGAGGGTTATGTATAGAGACAACATCGATTTGGCAGAGCTCCGAAAAAGGAGTAGGGCAAAGGGTGGACCGACGATTGTTGTTCTCGCCTCGTGGTCAGCGCGAACACTAGACCTGAAAGGTTCTCATAGGGAGTCGCGGATACATTACGGCGAAGACCCGGGAGTGCGAACTTTCGGCACCCCTTTCCAGAATGAAATCATGAGACGAGTTTCACCACTCCGGCGCTTAACTATTGATCCATGATCGTCGACACCCTTGACCTTATTATTTCAATTTTCAATGGGCACCAACATACCAAGGTCAACTCGCTGAAATCGACCGACACACACAGAACATTATAGATGAAGCGCTGACTCCGGATGGACATCAAAACCAAAGCCCACTCCTCGGCGACATTGACTACTTCTTGGATCCCTTCTTTCCTGGAGGACGGTTCCGTGGGTTGTTACTAGGCTTGTGAGGAACATGCTGCTCGTTCTTGACGTTTTGTCGTACTCTCCCAGCCTTCTTTGTGGCTTGGATATGCCGGTGGCCCATACTACATACTGTAAAGCTTTTGCGAAGCTATTGCACGCAGCACCTTCAGGTTCACCAAAATTCAAGGCCCTGAAGTATCGGAAGACAAATAGTAAGAACCCTATCCCACTCTTGACTGTCGCAGCCATCACACTGATGAAAAGCTACATTGAAGCTGTATTCATCCATGCCGCGCCGACGAGACCGCACGTTCTGGATGCTCGTCTGGCCCATACCAAGGAAGGACACTGCCAGACCCCGAAATCCGTTGAAACAGTCCAATCTGACCGGACTCTGGATAGCAGGGGCTCGGATACGCGTTTCCAGTGGTTGTAACACAAAACCGCAGGCGGTTGATAATCACAGGAGGTTTTGAATGCCTACAAGAGGCAGTTTGTTTCCCGACTCTGGTAAGTACAATTTATTAAAACGGGAAATTATTTATCTAGCTGGCGGACTGTCACACGCAGTGAAGCTTCACCTAGTCCACTTCCATTACGATTGGACTGCTCAACCGATGCCCACCCGGGCCATGTATTCACCCTCTAGCAATGTCCCTCGCCAAAGTTGTTTGAAGCACCAACAATAATATTCTGTCTTATCGTAAATTCATAACGCTACAAGTGAATGGAACGGCAGACTTACATAGTTCTGGTGTCCCAAGCCTGGCCAGAAAGCGTGCAGCTACCACTACAGACAGCACATTGGTTCAAAATGGCCTGGGCCATACCATAGCCCAACTGGATGAATTATTAGTATCGAAAGTTGGCTAGTTACTGATAGCCAAGAAAATTTACATAGTTGCAGCTGGGCCGATGGTGTAAGAGTTCTATGGTTGCGTTACTCTAGAGAAACCAAAACCAATTGTATGGTCTAGGAGATAACACTCACGTCATTGCAGAATATATGGCAGAGTTATCGAACAGGTGACACGCGAACATGCTGGCTTGGGGCCAAGGTTACAGGCTCCAGCCCCGAGGTTGTTCAGGTAGTCGATACCCTCAGCGATGTCGCTATAAATAGCACGCCTCGACGTTGCAGGCGACACGATCCTTTACAAAGTTAATTTCCTTCCTCGACTTCTCTCTTGATTGAACGAAAGAAAGTCTTTACTTACGGGAGTGCGCTCTTCTATGGATATGAAATCACGCTTTTCAAGGTTGAACGCCACAATGTTATACTTGGGGTTCATCTCAATGATTTGGTCATAGATTTCCTAACGGTGTATATTAGTGTATACACACCACAGTGGAGAAAAATGCCTGCGTCGTCTGGACTAACCTTTGGAGTTCCAGTAATGGTAAGATTGGCTCCACCTGGGGTAATCGGTCCAACATAGGTAATTGGGACAGCTTGGCGGTACCGCGACTGTAGGCCAATATGCCATTTCGAGTAGCTGAGGCCTTTCACGAAGTCAGTTAGGGGCTCTTGAATGATAATCGATAATCTCTGGAAACATACAAATAAGGCCCGATGTAGTTAAAGCGAAGATTGAGAATTTCATTGTGAAGAATGCGCTTGGTCAAGCGAGTTAGTA
Source organism: Flammula alnicola (assembly GCA_015499995.1). Lineage (NCBI taxonomy): Eukaryota > Fungi > Basidiomycota > Agaricomycetes > Agaricales > Strophariaceae > Flammula > Flammula alnicola. The sequence goes on from JADNRV010000131.1 coordinate 152,478, forward strand.
CGAGATTTGAAATGGACCAGCCTTTATATGCTTTGGGGCAGCCTGAGAGGAGAACGGAAAAAATAGGATTGTAGGCAAAATGATAGATCTTCCTTTGATCTTCCTTCGCCAAAAGATAGTTGTTGATATTGTAGATATAATGCCTCAGAACTACTTGAGCCATCATGCACATGTCTTGAGACCACTCGTGAGCACGAGGATCATATTAGACATCTTCCATCGACCGGTGATAAGCATTCCTGCTCTTCTGACCGCTGAAAACCCAAACTTCATATGTCATTTGCACTTCGCTATCGCACTTTAATGCAGCCCCTTTTGAAACTCAGCATAGCTCGCACCTCCAACCCTCGGACTCTGGCACATCATGCCTCCCAAACTCCGTCGATTCATTTCGGACCCAGCTACTGTGATGTGCACCACGCAATCTCGCTTCGTCTTCGACTTCGATGCAGCCTTCTAGCCTGATTGAGGCTTGAACGAAGGCAAGCAAATGAAGGGTTTGGACGGTCAAGAGATAGGATTGATGACAGGACGACAGAGGGGCAAGCGATGGTGCGTACTCGCACCGTCTTCCAGTCGATTTTTTCTTCATCCGTCCCTTTAGAAGTGCTCAGTTTTACCATATCGCCATTCTCGTCGCTGGCTCTCTGCCCCTGTGACCTGCGACGTAGAAGCCTTCTTGTCCCGACACGAGGGTTCATTGTCCTCGCTGTTCGTTCTCTTGTCAGTCAGGCATCTACTCATGCCCACTTTTGTTCGTGACCTTTCCTGTGCGAGGACTGGCTTAATTCATGATGTTAGAAAAGCTGCGGGTCTGTCTGCCTAAGACTTCATTATCCGCTGTATCTTCTTTCTTCTGCTTACCCATTTAACCTGCTACGAAGCCAAGGAAAACTAGTTAGACGCAGCTCAGGATGCCTCCCGTCTGTCCCATACCATTGTAGTCCCTTATCTCACTTGTCAGTCCATCACTCAATGAGGAGGGTGAAAGTTCTGTACATGTTCGCTCGATATTTTCCCTTCGGTATACAATGGTGAATGTCTACCTTTAAATACTCTCACTGCTGACTATGAAATTGTTCTAGGGTAAATACATATATTGTGTTCGTTCCACTGTCCCGAGTGCAGTTCCAAGGCATGGATGCACGGGATGGTTTCTTTTCTTAACTACCAGCGCAAGCGTTCTTCTGGCCGCCGTTGACACCTTTGATTATGCTCAGAGGTGAGAATCATGGTCGTGTGATGTCAACAGATTGAATAAAACCCAACGACATGTAGTGTACGCCCTCTATAATTGCAGCTGGAAGATGGCGATATTCCTCACAAGTCTATTAGCTATGCAAGGGATGCTGATCGCGATATATTCCTCGCGACCTCTCCATCATTCTCTTACCCTTCGGCGAGACCTGCAACATTCTCGAAACTCCCCGCGAGGCGGCATATATCATGTGTGTTTCTTCATCATCTTGAAAGAGCCCGTTAATGGACATCAATTTACAGGGCTGGCGTTGTGGTTACTCAAACAATTTTATTACTTTTAACCATCACGAAAAGAAAAGTAGCATTTGGCGAGTCGGTTGTTGTCCACCTTGTAGTCCGTGGCGGTGCTTGGGTATTCGTTCTCATTGTTTGTGAGTCGAGTTTGAGTTATCAATGTATACATTCTGATCTCTGTTTACATCTTACCGTTAGCCTTGTGGGTGACAATTATACCCTACTTACTCTCTGTTTACACAAGTGGCAAAGCCCCAGTGGGCATCATGCTTGTGTACGTTCCTTTACTTCCCATACTTGAAGTCAGCACAAGTTGCCATGAGAGAAATTGCTCAAATAGATAGACACATCGGCAAAGTTCTGCCGTGTATCATCCC